>LPNX010973955.1:2424-64821 GCA_001517045.1 Pseudotsuga menziesii
AGTCACTTTATCAACCGCATAGTAAAATAACTAACAGAGGGATTGCATGTGCAGCATGATAAAATCACCCCATATCATCCACAGGAAAATGGAATTGTAGAAGCCTTTAACAAAATCTTGGAAACTGCGTTGAGAAATGTATTTAACGCTAAACAGGATGACTAGGATTTAAATATCCTTGCGGTGTTGTGGGCATATCACATGACTTGTAAAAGACTAATGGGGCATACACCATTGAAACTAGTATATGGGCAAGAGGCAGTCATGCCCATGGAACACATTGTTCCTAGTCTGTGCATCACCATAGCAACTGGCATGGCCAATGAAAAGGCACTTGAGGAGTGAGCAATGAAGCTACCTTAACTGGAAGAGGACTGCTTCATCGCGGGATTCCAGCAACGTGTTGAGAAGGATCAATAGAAGTTTTGGCATGATCACCACATTCAAAAACAAACAATTTTCCCAAGGAGATTTGGTGTTGTTATATGACAACAAGTTTATGAAGCATCCAGGTAAGTTACAAATGCACTCGTTAGGACTGTATCCTGTTCATTCAATTAATTCTAGGGGTCCAGTTCAATTGTAGTAGTTAGATGAAGTGGTGTTGTCAAATATTGTAAATGGTAGCCACTTGAAGCCCTGTAGGATAGGGGCGAAAGGGCACACTGCACAATGAAAAAAAATAGATAAGATATATAGAGAACAAAAGGATGCTCCAGGAGGAAGTCATTACACAGGTGTAGGAGTTGGTAGTGCAGTTAGACAGAGAGACCATGATAGCCATAGAGTTGTGATTGGGTCAAATCATCAATAAATGTAGACAATTAAGAGTAGTCCATTGATGATGCTCATTGAATCAACACACATTTATGGTCAATCCGACCGTTAGAATGATAGGATCGCCGATGGATTTGGGTCGTTAATTAAGGATTTGTTAATGACAACTCCCGTGGATTTGGAAATGATGAATTTAGATTCATGAGTTGTTATAAAACACTGAGGGACGTGAAAGGAAAGAATCGTTGTGTTCAGTTGAGTGAGTGAATTAGAGCTAAGATAAGTAAGTGGAATACTATTGAGAGGAAGCTAAGGTGTGAGAGAGGGGTGTACTCGATTGCTTGGTAATATTTGTTGGTGTCGCATGCTGAGCAAATCCGACACTGTGGATATTTCAAGTGAACCGGATTCACCTATTTGTCCAACTGTTATTATAGAAGAATTCATGAGTATGTTCATTGGATCATCTTTGATCCCCTAAGGAAAGTAGAAGGCGCATAAGAAAGGATCAATGCCACCGCAGAAGAGACAGACACGCACTTCCATTAGGGTGCAAGGGGAAGGCATTGCATATACAGGGCCCTCTATTTCAGGAGTTGTGGAGTCTATGAAATCTAGGGACATGTCAATCAATGATATCCTCAAATATATCACTCCCACACAAACTAGTTTGAATCCCCAGAAGCTCACTAAAAACAAGAAATATCAGCTGAAACTGTCACCACTACCCAAAGGAATGCAATACACTGTCGATATTATTCCCGCCTTATTCATAATGAAGTATGAGGACCAGAACTTATTGCTATTGGAGGACATAGAGGATGATCCCTACGAGTCCTTACCATCAATTCCAGGTGCACCCATCGAGCATATTCTGCACTCATGGGCACAAGGATTGAACAAATCTGGGTTGTTGGGGCTTATCAACATGTCCCATTTCGGGAGGCTAAATGAAGCAAATGGATGCATCAAACAGCTGCTAAAGTGTTTTCATGGAGGGAAATTGTTGTTGGATACCCCATTTGTGATTAAGGTAGATATGATTTCTGAGATCATGGGGCTGCCAAAGGCTAGGGTAGACCTCGCCCAGTACCTCAAAGGAAGAGACAACAATAAAAAGTTGGCTCAGCAACTAAAGGAGAGATATGGATTGCAACAGAATGGGTGCGCATACTGCATTGACAGAATGAATGAGAGGGTCATGTGTATTAGAGCACACATTCTAGAAATTAAACTCATAAGGGGGAATCACCTAGTTCAATACAATTCAGGAGTAGTTTCTTGTGCGTAGTAGTGCACTGAGGGAGTACAAATGAATTGGTCCCTCTTCTTGTTGAACCAACTTATGGACAAGGCAGCCATAGCTCAAGCTGGGGCGAGGTATTTTTCCTATAGTTTTCTATTGATCGTAATTTCTTTGGTGGCTTGGATGGAGCCAAAGGACTACCAGCATATGTCGGTCGCAGTGGTCAAAGTGTGCAAAGGTGCAGGATACCAAAATTTATGGTGGGTTGAGGAGCCCATTTGACATACTGATTGTGCAATCCACTTTTGGATCCACTAGGAAGTGCTACAAGCTACAATAGTTAAAATTTTACGCTTATCAAAGGCAACGAAGATCAAATATCAGAGGATCATGCAATTGAATATTGGGCCCCATTCCATTCATATCTAGGCACGATGGTAACCCGATATGCAATGGATTCCAATGCCCTACAAATTAGTTGATGATGAAGTGGAAGCCGTAGTCTAGGACTGGCCTACTTTCTGGCGTGAACCAGTTAGTGTTGAAGAAGTGTCGATGGGACCACCAAAAAATTCCCTTGAAGAGCCTATGTGAGAAGTACAAAATCCTCCTGGCTTAGATGGAGAGTCCTCGACTGACACCAACCCAGAAGCCCAGCACATCCTAGACAAGTGCAGAACCAAGCGGCGCATAGATTTTGATACGGGCAGTAGCACAACGACCACAATGGAAGCTCAATTGAACTGGCTCGTCAAAGTTATCATCGATTCATCTGATTTGGTGGTGAAAGCAATGCGGCAGTAACACTAGGAGGGATTTTCCATAGTAAGATATGAACTCAATTCTATGTATGATGTAGTTAAGAAGGAGGCACTAGAGAAGGCCTCTAGACTAGAACTCCCATCGATTACAACTAAGTCATGGGTTAGGAACCTTCAGGGTCCCTCGACTACAATCGACATGGGAAGTGGAGAGGTGAACTACACCTTGGTATAGCTACAGAGTGTTGTGGTAGATATTAACAAGCTTTCGACCCAGACCCTAGTCCACATGCAGCAGGTGGCCAACCAAGAATTGGCGGACAAGAAGAAGGAGCTCAGTGAAGGATTTTTGCAATCATGTAGGGAAGCGACATAACTAAAGATAGAGGTTGAGCATATTCCAGATAAAGGACCATTTAGTGGCAGCTAAGGTGCAAGAGGTTTCTAAATTGAAGATAATGCAGGACAAGTTGTAGAAGAAAACTATTCAAGAGATCGTTGGTCTGAAAAATTAGACCAACCACCTAATTGTCGAGAATGTGCTATTGATTACGTGTAGAGCTGAGGTAGAAGCGGTTGTTGATGAGGCATGCCAACATGTTTATGAAAACACAATGAAACTTGATTCCTTTTCCAAATCCAAGCGTTTGGGTGAGGTCATAGTCCAGCTCCAACTCACCAACAATCTTCTTAATTCTATAGTATACCCATAGATGCAAGCCGAGCAGATTGTGGAGTGTAAGGATGCCATTAAAGTAGTCACGGCTCAATTTGAGGTAATGGAGAAGGAAGCAAAGAAGATCTTAGAGGAAATGACAGTTTTGAGGCAGTGTCATCTAGGATGAGCAGTTAGACCAACTGACTACACAAGCACAGGAAGGAGACAGTCAGTTGATGACATTGAAGACAACATTATGGACAATGCCACTTATGATTCAATGTACATGGTCCACTGAGATGTGAGAATTGCAATAAAGAGCTTCCAAGACACAAGAACGATAGCACAATCACAGCACCTAGCTATAGGGATTCAAAGGGATTGGAGCACAATTGGCCATTAAAGCAGTAGTCGTGCTATAGGTGGTGCAAGACAACAAAAATATGGTGGATACCAATTTTGTGGAGCACCCTATGAAGCAGGGCCTGCTCGATTGTCAAGATGAAGCTGAAAAAGTGAAAGCACAGGTAAAGGAGATGGTGCAGTAGTACAAGGATTTCAAAGTAAAGACGATAGAGTACACATTCTCTACTTTATGTGGCTCGAGGATGAGCCACAAAACTGTGTTGTGGGGCTATTGGCAGGGGTTTTGGGGTAAGTGATTTGCGTAGCACCGTGGAGGCTACGCAAGCTCATGCGACACTGTGCAAACCAAATATACCGCGATGGGTGGAAAACAAATCGCTTTCGAATATTTTATGCATATTTTTGTATTGGTCGACCACATTTTGTGGATATAGGTCATTAGTGGTTAAATAAATTAGGATTTAGTTAGAAGTGGACCTTGAATGTAAAGGCACAAACCTATATATAGATTACAATTGAAATTGTAAAGGTATAGAGATATACATAAGAGATGTGTATGGGATGAGACTGAGGTGAGAGATTTAATCTTTTGTGACCTGTATGCAACTTTGTGGATTGATCTTTCTCTCGCAATGGAGAAAGATAGTTGTTGTTTTGGATCTATTGTGATGAAAGTAATATGACATGACATATATTGAGGTAAATCATTGTTGTCCTTGTTCTCTTTCATATGTTGCAATGTCTTTTTATATATTTAGATACTGCAATGGTTCTATTTTATGAATGAAGAATGTAATACTACTACGATGAATAGACATATGATACAATCTCTTAGATTTGTGATTGAAATGATAGATCTATGTTGAATACTACGATATCTGATAAATGGCTCTACTAGATCTGGTAGTTATGTTGATAAATCCTTAATGCCTCGATCCTCCTCCTTACTTCCTAAAACTTGGTCCAGACAGATCTCCCTCGAACATCTTGGGTGAGACTTCATCCGCTCTGTAGGTGTTTCTGAATAGGGAAAAACTTGTTGGGGCCAGCGCTCATGGAGATCGCACTCATTGTGCATCGATAGAGTGAGAACCCTTGTCGACAAGGATTTTTTGGTGGGTTTTGACCAACAAGGGTATCAACCATTCAACCATGGTAATGTTTGTAAATCCCAATGATTGATGGAGTTATGATTGTTGGGGCATGCACCTTAACGGTCCTTAACTTTGGTAACTCCGCGGTTTTTGTGGGAGTTTGTAAGCGGCGTTACGACTCAAAATCGTCTTAGGGGTGTCAGGGTTGATTCAAATCCCTCTTTTTGTAATTAACCCATGGTTTAAGTCCAGGGTTTAGGGTTTGGGGTGCCGATGGTTTAAGCCCATGGTTTTGTAATAAGTTCACTGTATAAATAAGAACTCTTGTAAAGGATTCAGGTTAGGCTTTTGATGTAAGATGAATTGTTGCGAAGCTAAGGCTAAGTTTTGTAAGAAAGGTTAAGTCCCAGCTGTGTGCGTGGACGACCTCTGCAGCTGTGTGCATAGAGATTTTTTGGGTGATTAAGAAGATCTACAGCTGTGTGCATAGAGATCTGTAGCTAAGTGCGCAACTTTGAGGAACTGAAGGGATCTACAGCTGAGTGCGCAGATCAGAACTGTGGTTTTTGTAAGGAGCTGAATAAAACATAGTTCTATGGACGTAGCCCCTAAACTGGGGGTGAACCACGTTATATCTTGTGTTGTGGTTCTTTTATGTTGTTTTGTTATGTTCCTATATGCATTGATAATTATATAACTAATAAGTAAGATCACTACTAAATTCCTAACTTCGCTGTGAATTCCCAGTTAAGGGTTAAGTAAGACACTGTTTGTTTATCTAACTACGAAGCTATATAAGTGAATGTCGAAGCTCTGTATTGTATGATTATTATTTGTTAAAGTATAAAGGTATAGTGATATCCCTCTTCTGCTTGCAGAAACCTGATTCTGCGGCACCCCATAGTTATTTCAGATGAGACTGCAACCTGTTCACAGGTTGTTGCTGAAAGGGCCAACACTGTGGGTCTTTTGTTGGTGCAAAGACAAAAGTATAGAACCCGGGTCTGCCCTAAGCCCAACAAATTGGTTCTGTTGCCGATTGAACTCAGTATCTGCTTAAGAGGGATCTGTGTCGTACCTGGAGGGCTATGTTTTGGAGACCCTCAGTGAAAGAAATCGATGATTGGACTTTGCTGAACAAGAGAACAAATATCCGCGTCGTAGCGCAAACAAATTTTTACAAAGGTACGTTTTTTCTTATGTTTATGAAATTTTCTTTGGTAGTATCCACATAGAGTTGCACCAGTGGTTATCTAGGTTGACAAAGAGAAGGATGAACTTCCAAGAAGGTTAGTTTCCTGATTGGACCCCCACAAGAATTAATATATTGAAAAGGGTGAACAACGAGATATCTCAAGCTGTTAATTTCTGGACAACGCGAACCCTTGAAGCATTTGTGACGGAGTTTGCCATCGACACGAGTACTTCCTTTAGCGAAGCTGAACGACAGTTTTTCAAAGGACCAAGGGGAAGTACTTGAATTCATTTAGCTTGAGAATTAAAATGCTATTGGCTGAAAAAGGTATATTACTCATTGAATCAAACTGTTAGATTTAGTATTACTAACCTATGTTTGCAAGTGAAAGTGCCTTCGACGAGCAAAGTGGTTTGCTGCGAAGTGGAAAAATATACAAGATAGATTTTGGATCCTATACCCTAGGTCAGTATACCGAGTATTCCCTTGTAACTCCAGCAGACTCAGAGCCCGAAGAAACCCCTTCTGTTTGAAACCCTTTGGTAACCCCGCAGCGAAGACCTGTTATCCCTGAGAACCCGTCACAGTATGAAAGGAGTCCCCCCCCCCCCTAGATCCATTATGGCCCACATGAATGATGATATTAAGCTCCTTGTGTTCAAAGGAACTGGATCAGAGGATACAGAATAGTTTTGGTTCTTATGTGAAGCAGTGTGGACTGCTAAGAACATTACGAATCAAGATATAAGAAGAGCGCAGCTCCTTACTTCTTTTAGAGACCGATCTTTGACCTGGTTCATGAAGTTTTCTAGTACTCAGAACCATGTCTTGGCTGATATTAAAGCAGCAATGATCAAAGAATTTAAGAAACCTAAATCAGAGTCACAGTGTATAACTGAACTAAAAGAGATTCAGCAGAGGCGAGGAGAATCAGTTTGGGACATTGATCAAAGGTTCAAAGTTCTGCTCGATCAAGTTAACTTCACTATTGGACTAGCGGAGCAGCATAAGGAATGGTTCATTGCAGCTTTGTTACCACATATCAGGATGCCCCTCATGCAACAGAAGGTTTCTGATCAACAAGAGGCCTTGGAGATTGCTATGAATCTTGAAACAGCTCCTGTCAAAGATAATTCTGCTATAGCTCAAATATAAGCGCAGTTGGCAGCGATGGCTCTGGAGCTTCGTGATATGACAGAAGGGAAAACCAGTCGAGAAGAGGTTTGGTGTACACGATTTCGGATAGAAGGTCACGACAAGGAACAATGTCCTGCAGTAAGAAATTACCTGAATACTGGTGCGCCAAACCCATTTAACCCTCAAGTTCTATATTGTGAGATCTGTCGAAAAACTGGCCAGCATCGACCCGAAGACTGCTATCTGCTACAGAGGTATGTGTAGGTACCTAAGAACCCCTATTGCAAGTTATGTAAGTCAGTTGGACACAATAAAGAAGAATGTTGTAGTTTTGACCTCATGAGAGAATGAACCTATGATGCTTATAGGGTACAAAATGAGGGACAAGGAAATGATGGATATGGTTACCATGGTAGTACATAAGGTAGAGGCACTTTTGGAGGTCGTGGTCGTGGTGGTATGGCTGGAAGAGGACGAGGCCAGGTTGTGTGTTATAACTGTAACCAAGCTGAACATAAAGGTAGAGACTGTCAAAACCCAACTACGACGTGTCGATATTCCAGATTAGTTGATCATGTCATTGAGCAGTGCCCACAGCTAATAGCTAAGATTCAAGAAAGAAATAGTTCCCCTACCCAGAATATTCAAATGATTTCTATAGAGCAAAGACCAGTCCCAGCCATTAATGTTGTTTCAAGGAGTGGAGCTATGACACAAGTACAGCATAAGGAGGAACAGCCGGACGAGGCTTGGATTTGCAAGGCCCCGGAGAAAATTACAACCTTTGATGTGGAAAGAGAAAAAGAGACATTTATGGAAGCCAAGAAAGACTTTGCTGATCTGAGCCCATCAGTATCACCTACGCAACCACATCAGCAGTAGGCACAGTCTTAAGAAGCTTCGACCAATAAAGTAAGTACATTGTCTTCATTTTTATAGAGTTGTATGAAGCTCTTAAGAAATCAGCATGCTTTAAATGAGTTGCAGAAAGTTATTGCTTCTTGCAAACCTCAGCGAAGCTTTGGTAAGGAAAAAACTGTTAATAGAGTCAGAAGAACAGGTAGGTAAATGAGATTGGATGCTCAGATAGGAGAGTATGACATGATTGATGTCATCTTGGACCTAGGATCAAAAGTAAATGTCTTAACTAAGCAGACCTGGGAACAAATGGGAAAACCTACCCTTGAATGGTCCCCTATACAATTGAGATTAGCCAATCGGCAGAAGATTGTGCCCCTAGGAAGATTCTAGAGTGTCCCAGTAGATATTGATGGCGTCTGTACTTTAGCAGAATTTGAAGTCATTGAGATAATTGATGACAGCAACCCCTATCGAGCCTTTCTAGGTATTTAGTGGGCACTCAACAATGATGCAGTCATTAACCTTAAGAAGAGACAAATGATTTTTGAAGAGCAAGGTCTAAGAGTCATAGTACCATTGGACGCTTCCCAAGGAGAAATGTACACAGAACCACTCAGAAATGAAGATCAGGATGTTTTGGATCACATCTACAACATCACAGCCAAGGAAGAAGATTATGTTGACCCTACTGGTGAAGGTATCATGGATTGGCAGTGTGACAGCTCTTGTATGACTGATTCAAATGATGGTCTAGAGAATTGGCAGAATAGAATCTATGAGCTACATGGACATCGATTTGCAAGAATTACCAAGTCTCTCAGGTGGATTGGCTCATAGACAAGAGTCCTACCTACTTATGATGGCTTGACAAACCCAGAAGATTTTCTTCTACAATTCTCAGAACATGTACCAGATTCACAAAAAATGGAGACTCTAGACTCAGCATTTAGAGCCATATCTGCCATATGGTGAAATGGCCATAAAAATTACATTCCTAGTTGGGAATCTTGTCAAAAGTCCCTTCGCCTAAGATTCATGGATCAACCTCAAGAGGTGCGAAGTAGGTTTAATGGTAAGACTATACCTCAGGAACATTTGGAGCAATGCTACAAAGCCTGGATGCATGTACCTCATGAAGAGTGGGTACATAGGTTTGTGCATACTCTGGAACCTATCGTAAAGAGCTGGTATGTGGAGGCTAAGCTTCGCCAGGATACTATAAGTTGGGATTGTCTTGTTGATAGTTTTGTGCTTACATTTTCTATTAATGAAGTTTGTCCAGCTTTAGATGCAGCTATTAGGTTGATCCATACTAAGGTGTTTGATGATAAAGACATAGCTGAGTACCAACCTGATTGGAAGGCACAAGAAGCTAATGTAGTAGAATGTTATAACCTCACAATTGATGAGGATGATGATCCATGCAACATTAACATTCCTGAGTCAGAAGGACACTGTGAAGTACATGGACCAGCAGTCGAAGCACCTGAAGTGATGCAGCCCCTGAAGACGTGGACAGACAACATTGGATCAGAAGAAAAGCCTAAGTATGCTACCATTGGAGATTTTTGGGATGTAGAAATGGTGAGCAAAGTGATCCAACTTCTCCATGAATATCAGGACCTATTTCTGACAGATCTCTCAAGAATGAAAGGAATCGTTGAGGTGGTGGAAGACATTATGTTATGGGTTTAATCTCGCAGCCATGTTGAAGCTGGTATCAGGAAGTGTCGAATGTCCTTATTTGGGTGCATCTAGAGTTACTTCTTGTGCCAAAGAAGGAAAGATTTGTCGAAGCTTAAAATACGACTGTTGGAAGAAATCAAAATTGGCAGCGCCGGTACGCTACCTGTATTAATGCAATCTTGGAAAATCTACTGCCGTTTGGACAAGATCTCTGTCAGATTTGGTATCATCAATGCATAGTTATGACCGATTTCATGGATGAATTCTATAAGAAGACACCCACACCCACAATGTTCACATTTTACATTTTCTTGAGTTTTACAATTGCGTCCATGACAGTTGATAGCAAGCTTCAGAAATTAGTGAGAGAATTTGAACAGGGGGGTCTGTCGCACCTTTTCAGCCACCCACCTGCATCTGCAACCTGTGAAGAGACTCCCCCAGCACCGAATCAGCCAATGCAAACACACTCTACCAGGAAAAAATTTAATCCTGAAGTTCATTCTAAGTGGAACGAAGACAGACACAAGCAATCAGGGAAAACACTGGAGAATCCCAAGATGAATCCGTCAGGTTCAGCAGAGATCCCACCTGAAGGGGATGAGAATGTTTCCTTGCAGCGTACACCATACCTCCATCCTATCTGACTAGGATTCCAGCTACCTCGACGGACAAAGAAGTTCACTTTACGCACCCCTTCACTGCCACCGGGTGTGCAGCTGGTCGGGACCATGACAGGGAAAATAGACCGACTTAAGTATGTAGACCATGATACGAATGATCATGGGAAGTTTCCATAGTTCTCCTCGGGGACATACTTGCACTTCCTCAAATATTCAGAGACTGGCGCGAAATTACTAGAAGTGAAACAGTGGGTTGCCGGCTTGGACAAAGTTGGTTTATTGAAGACGCTCGATGTTCCCCACTTTGGTCGCAGCACGCAGGTGACCGTGGTGGTCAAGAAATTATTGGCACTGGTGCATGATGGGAACCTATGGATAGGAAACCATAAAATTGCTATCAATGCAGAACTCATTCACCGGATTACGGGCCTGCCGAAGGAAGGGCCTGACCCTAGCATTGAGTTTTTGCGAAAACATGAATATGTGAAGCTAGCACAGAGCATGAAGGAACGCTTCGGGCTGACGAAAGGGAGGCAAGGCTATCACACCTAGGCCATTCAGCATCAAAACATTCGATTTGCAGTGGAGATCTTAGCCTGCAAATTAATGAGAAAGTGCAGACCAAGCGAAGTACCTGCCCCAATTGTTCGTATTGCTGCGAACTGTGCGGAAGGCTACAGTTACAACTAGGCAGCGTATATTGCTAAGGAATTCCTTGAAGATGCCCGTGACGCCCAGGAAAAAGGTAGACCCTTTCATTATTCATGGATGATAGTACATATTGCACTGGTCGGGTGGAAAGAACCTACCGAGGTGTATTTTATTGATGTGCCTCCAAGCATGCCGGGTGCAGCAAGGTATGCATCTCTCTGGGTGTCACAGGACAAAGAATCCCAGCAGATGACGAACACTGTTTTCACCTTTTACACTATGAGCATATCCTATGAGATCCTACAAACACCACGGCTCACTAATGAGCTATTCTCTTAGTATGTAGGTGCAGCCAACTTCAGGGCCGACATACATCATCTCTTCATCCAGGCTCGCACAGATGAAAAGCATCAATGGTTTAAGTTACCATACGTAGTGACCAAAGATGACATCCTCGCGATAGTTCGGCAGTGGCCAGCAGAATGGTTGAAGGACATAGGGAGAAAACCTGACATCCCAGGCCCTAGTCAGACGCAGTAGAAAGACCCCCCAGAGGACAGTGAAGAACAAACTGAGTCGCAACAAAGTGAAAGCGACCAGGGTGGAGATGGTGGAAATAAAGAAGAAGAAGAAGACTCGTTCAAAACTGTCTTAGACCCTAATCGGCCAGATGAGCACAAGTCACCAAAGGCAGAGGAAGTGACCAAACTTCAGTCTCGAAAGAAAATGAAAGCATCGAAGGACAAGAATATTGATGAAGAGCCCACCTTGACAAGTGAGGAGCTTGATCAGGACCTGACAAAGTCAACAGAAGTTCTCACCAAGAAATGGTCAGAGTTTGCAGCCATGCATCTTGATGCCATCACCGGTGTAGGAAACCGAATCTCAGAGCTGAAGGATTAGTAGAAAAATCAGCGACTGGCACTGCAGCAAGCAGTGCCCCAGTAACTGCACAGCCAGATACAAGACAATGGATAGTTAGAGAAAATCAGGGACAAGTGTCAAGTGCCACCCTCATCATAACCGATGCATCATCTCACACAGAGATGAGCATGATAGTTGGAATAGATTACACCAAGATGTCCATGATGGAATTACATCTCTGCCAGTCAGCTATCGTGAAGGAAATCTAAGCACGAGACCACTACTCACAAATACAGTTGGAAAATGCCATGAAGCAGAATGATAGCCTCACATCACAGTTAGAGGAGGCGGAGTAGAGGAAGAGCGACGCAGAACGTAAGAAAGTCACATTGGCATGAGTATTGGAGGAGGCGTGTCGAAGTCTTCCTGACTTTGACATCCAGAATGAGGAGGAGCCAGAATAAAGAATCACCAAGATGAAATACTACGCACAGCAGTCTTGCAATGAAATAGAGAAGGTCAAAGCAGAACATGAGGCCCAGATTGCAGAACTTCAACTCCACATCAGCCTGGAGAGCCCACCAGAGGTCAGAGAGCAGTTCCGTGCAGACATTCAGGCCTCAGCAGCGAAAATCTTAGATATCATGAGCAGCGCAGCAAAACTGCTAGAGGATACCGTGGACACCTGGGCAAACCTGCAGGAACATCTGGAAGTAGGACATCTACAAGAAACCATCAAGCAGCGACAGACAGAACTGGATGCAGTAAAAGAGGAAATTAAGACTCTGCCTCCTATGCAGAAAATGCTCAAGGTAAAGCAAAGTAATGAACTCTAGCAAGAAATTGAGTCATGCAGAGCGAAAGCAACATTGTTGGAAAATTCTATGCAGCCCCTTGTCAACGAGGCTTTGGAGTTGAGTACTATTGTGGACAGCCAGCTCAAAGTTCTGAAGGAATATGATGCAATTACACAGGAAAAGGCTAGAGAAGGATCAGCAACAGCATTGCAGGAGTTGGTGGAAAACGAGCAAGCAGCCGACAATATCATGCGTGGCCTCAACAAGCAGTTCACTATCTTCACCAACAAAGTTCTCCCACCAGACAAACAGTAGAGTGTCCCGAGATGGGACACTAGTGAGTCTTAGGGGCCTGTTGGGGCACGCACCTTAACGGTCCTTAACTTTGGTAACTCCGTGGTTTTTGTGGGAGTTTGTAAGTGGAATTACGACTCAAAATAGTCTTAGGGGTGTTGGGGTTGAGTCAAATCCCTCTTTTTGTAATTAACCCATGGTTTAGGGTTCGAGGTGTCCATGGTTTAAGCCCATGGTTTTGTAATAAGTGCACTGTATAAATAAGCACTCTTGGAAAGGAATCAGGTTAGGCTTTTGATGTAAGATGAATTGATGCGAAGCTAAGGCTAAGTTTTGTAAGAAAGGTTAAGTCCCAGCTGTGTGCGTGGACGACCTCTGCAGCTATTTGCGTAGAGAGTTTTTGGGTGATTAAGAAGCATTAGAGGAATTTTGGGGTCTAAAATGGGCCTCCTAAGGAAAATAATAAAATAATAGTTAAAATAATAAAATAATATTGATTAATTTTGGAGTAAGAAAGAAAAAAACTACTTTTTGTGTTCGTATTTTTGACATATCTCCCTATGTTTTTACTCAAATTTTGATCGGGAGAGATTGTTGGATGCATAATTTGATTCCACATCCAACGAGTACCCACAATGCATACTTTTGACAGACCCCGCTACCCCAAAAACAAGAAATACCTGGAAAAAACCCGATGATTATGTCATCATCACATTTTTTCAAGGTATTTCTTGTTTTTGGGGTAGTGAGGTCCATCAAAAGTATGTAGTGTGGGTACTCGTTGGATGTGGAATCAAATTCTGCATCCAACGAGCTCTCACGATCGAAATTTGAGTAAAAACACAATGAGATATGTCGAAAATACGAACAAAAAAAGTAGTTTTTTTTAATGACAAATATGTCAATTCAACCATTATGGTTGACTTATTTTATTGAAATTCTATTGGTTCTTGAATTCAAACTCACAAAAACTTATTTTGGCATGTTTTCTTATAAGACCCATTTCAGACCCCAAATTTCCTCTAATGATCTGCAGCTGTGTGCGCAGAGATCTGTAGCTAAGTGCGCAGCTTTAAGGAACTGAAGGGATCTGCAGCTGAGTGCCGATCAGAACTGTGGTTTTTGTAAGGAGTTGAATAAAACACATTTCTATGGATGTAGCACCTAAACTGGGGGTGAACCACGTTATATCTTGTGTTGTGGTTCTTTTGTGTTGTTTTGTTATGTTCCTTTATGCATTGATAATTATATAACCGATAAGTAAGATCACTGCTAAATTCCTAACTTCGCTGTGAATTCCCAGTTAAGGGTTAAGTAAGACACTGTTTGTTTATCTAACTACGAATCTATATAATTGAATGTCAAAGCTCTGTATTGTATGATTATTATTTGTTAAAGGCTAAAGGTACAATGATATCCCTCTTCTGCTTGCAGAAACCTGATTCTGCGGCACCCCATAGCTGTTGCCGAAAGGGCCAACACCGTGGGTCTTTTGTTGGTGCAAAGACAAAAGTATAGAACCTGGGTCTTCCCTAATCCCAACAATGATACATAGCCAGACATAACATCCTAATCTTCTAATGGAGGTTTAGACTCGCATACCATCCATAATAAAAGGTTGAGCAGGAAGGTAGATCAAGGAAGAACCAATGGTAATATATCTAAGTTATAACCATAAGGGAAGGAAACATATTCTGTATTGAGCATGAATGCCTTCAATCATCTTGAAATTTGTGGAAATAAAGTAGGAAACCTAATTATCATAGTATATAGTGGTAATAATGGGGTTGCATTGGAATATATAAACATATTTTGTATCAAGAGTGAATACCTTGTCTAAGATTGAAAAATATGGAAATAATGTAAGTAAAAAAATTATCGTAGTAGATAGTAGTATGGAGTTGGATAGGAATACCTTTATTTATAGATTCTCCAATGCTAAAAGATATTCTATGTTGCACAAGTGACTCACAAGAATTGAACAAGAGGAAATTTTTTTTTGTTTAATTTGGTGAATTGTAGGATCCTCAAGACTAAATGAATTCAAATGTGAAATTAGGTTGCAGAAGAGAGAAGGAATTCAGTGTTAAATCATGGTGGTCATGGCTAGAAAAACATCATGAAGTCTATGGATACTTAGAAGTCTTGGTTTCAAATCCCATAGACTCCCAAAAAATTTAGTAACCAGTTATGCCACAAGAGATGCCACATGGTAGGCCCTTGTTCGCCCGAAACCTTCCATGTCACTTGAAAATGGCCATGTGGCATTATGTAATTGGCCCCATTTTTTACCATTTATACACCAATTTAACCTTTTTTTCTAAATTACAAGCATTGATAACACCTGCATCCTAAGTCCATTTCACGTGAAATGAGTGTTACTAAAAAGTCGATGACAATATCTTTATCCTTGTAGGATTTATTTTTGTGTTTGAATACTTCTTTACTTATCAATCATGGAATATACTCCTGGATCAAACCTTCCGAATGGGAATATTTTGGGCCTCCAAAAGCATGGAATCATTCAAAAATAGGTGGGGGTACACCTCCCTCACTCTTCCAGTCTCTAGACATCTTGCTTTGCTTGGATGCAATCCTTTCATCCCCACATGAAGAAATCCCATGTCTCCTCTTTGTGAATATATGACCTTCTTATCAAGTACTACATATTCCTGAATTTCATCGAGATACTTATGAGAAAATGTATCCATAGAAGGTGCTTGAACCTGTACGTCTTGGTCTACAATTATAGGCGGCTAATACAGTTTTAATTTTTCCACATTAACAACTAAATACATTTGCATATAAGGAGCAAATTATAACTGTAAATCATTACTAGTAACTTTATCCAAAATTGTAAAAGGTTCATACCTGATAGCATTTAAATTTATACCTTCACCTTGGAGTCAATCTGTGTTGATATGAAGCCATACTCGATCACCAATATGGAAATGATGATTTGTCTAATGCTTGTCCTAAATTTGATTCCAACTGTTCCTGCACTACTTAATGAATTAACTAGATCTGTTGAATAGACTTTTGCAATTTATTTGCACCAACCTATCCACATTCTAGTGTACCTTTCCCAAAAACAAAGTCTTAAGGAGACTTTTGAAAGTACCCAAAACATGTATCAAATTGAGACTTTTGAGTTGAAGAGCGTATAGCTTTGTTGTAGGCATGTTGAACATAATGCAATTGTTCGTCCCAAATTTTAGGATGCTTAGTACAATACCCTCAAAGAAGAGGTGCCATGGTCTAGTTAACCATTTCAGTTTGTCTGTCAGTTTGTGGATGAACTGTTGTGATTTTCTTTATCTTTGTTTCCATAATTTCCCATAAAGATGACCAAACTTTCCCAAGGAAGTGGGAATATCAATCATAAATAATAGAAGTAGGAAGTCCAAATAGGACCCATACATTTTGAAATAAAAAATGAGCAGTCATATCAGTTGTGATCTACTTTTTACATGGCATGAGTATTCATATTTTACTGAATTGATCCACAACACGATATAAATAATCATGTCCTTTTCTAGACATAGGTAATCCTCTTGCAAAATCCATTGAAAGACTTTCCCATGGATGAAAAGGAACTGGAAGTGTAGTGTACAAGCCTAACTTTATGTTTCTTGGTTTACTTGTTGCACACATAAAATAACCTTTTACATATTTTGACATTGTATCATTCATTCGAGGCCAATAACATAAATTTTGTAATTGTGGTATAGTTTTACCTACTCCAAAATGTCTTGAAATGAGAGAAGTATGAGCATCTCTTATCACATGAACTATTTCACTTTGCAGAATACATATTTTACCAAGATTATAAAACAAATTTTCATTGATATGATAGTTCAATTCTTCATTATGATATCCATTCCTTAGTGATTCATATACTTCTTTAAAGACTTCATACTTATAAGATTGTTCAACATAATGTGCATGTACTAGAGGGCTTTGTTGGATGACAATAGAATAATTTCTTGGAGGTCTAGATAACATATCTACAACTTTGTTCTGAATTCCTTTATTATACTTAATAACCAAATGAAATTATTGTAGAAAACCCATCCACTTGAAACTTCTTGATTGTTGTAGCTTTGTTTGTGATTGTAAATCTTGTAGTGGTTAATGATGAGTATGTATGATTGTTTATTTACCCATTAGGTATTTTTTCCACTTTTTAACACTTTGTACTAATGCATACAAATATTTGTCATAGGTTGGATAGTTGATTATTGTCTTAGAGAAAGTTTTATAATTATAACATATGGGTTTCTTATGTTTCATTAAGACTTCCCACATTGCATAACCACTAGCATCATTTTCTATCTCAAATGGTTGTTGTAGATCTAGTAGTGCAAGTACTCGAGTTGTGCTCATAGTATTTTCTTTCAATGTGTCAAAGGAGTTTTGTTCCTTTCCTTCCCACATAAAGACTTTGTTCATGCTTTCCAAAGCATGTAAAGGGGGATCTATCAAGGAGAAGTTCACAATGAACTTCCTCTAGTATTGGGTTTCTCCCAAGAATCTTCTTAAACATATTACATGATTTTGATTAGGATAGTTTCTAATGACCTCCACTTTAGAGGGACAAATATTAAATTCACCACTCCATACAATGTAACCTAGATAAACTAAAGATGTATTTACAAACTCACATTTGGACATATTTATATAAAAAATTTCCATTAGAAGTACAAGCAATACATGTTTTACATGGTTAACATGCTCTTATGAATTTCGACTGAAAATCAAAATATCATCTAAGTAGACTCTGACAAAGTCATCAATGAAGGTCCTAAATGCATCATTCATCACCCTCATAAATGTTGTAGGTGCATTACAAGGCCCAAAGGGAATCACCATACATTCATACAATCCATGTTTAGTTTTGAAGGAAGTCTTCCAAATATCATGGTCGTGAATACAATTTGATGATAGCCACTTAATAAGTCTAACATAGTGAAAAATATTTCTTTTTTAGGCCGATCTAAAAGATCATCAATTTAAGGATGAGGATACTTGTTCTTTATTGTGATTCTGTTTAGTTCCCTGTAATCAACACACATACCCCATGTGCCATCTTTATTTGGCACCAAACAAATTGGTGAACCACATGGAGAGGAACTTGGACGAATGTCTCCTCTTTCAAGCATTTCTTGAACATGTTTCTTTATTTTTGCATTCTCAATAATGGAATACTTGTACTTACCAATATTAGGAAGAGGTGCATCCTGCTATAAATGAATTTTAACTTGAATTTTCATTTTAGGACGTAACCCTTTAGGTTCTTGGAACAAAATATCATAATCAAATACCACTTTTATCAAGTCATTTTTAAGTTTTGGATAATAACCTTTAAAGTATTCAGTTTGTTCAACATCTTTTGTTTTTACTATCATAATAACAAAACTTTTTCTTTCAATTACCAACCTCTTCATTTGATTTGTAGAAACTAAAAAAATATTGGTTTTCATGCGATGTGCACTAACGATATATTCGATACCATGTTTAGTGAGTTCATACTTGTTATCTTCCCTATAAAATATAGCCTTCCTATCATATAGATATGGACTACCCAAAACAATACCATAGATATCCAACAAAACCACATTTGGATATACCTCATCAACAAATTCAGAAGTGATGGAAAACCCAAGTCTACATTGTTTTGAATCTTGTAATTGTGTATTATCACATATCCATCTAAGTGGATATGGTTTAGGGTGTAACTTAGTTTCCATATGTATTTACTTAACAGTTTCTTCTGAAATGAGGTTTGCTTGTGATCCACTACCAAAAAGAGTATCAAATTTTGTATGTTAGAGATTACTCTAATATGAAATAACTCACTCATATTTATTTCATCAATGATAGCTTCATTTCTTGAAATAGAACAAGAAGGATTTTTACATTGAATACTTGTAGCAATATCCTTAGTTTCATTCCCAAAATTTGATCTTAAATCATGTTGGATTGTCATTGCAATAGTATTTTTGTCGTCTTTATTCTGAAAATTCTTAGGATTGAGATCCAAATGAAGTTTCCAACATTTGTAAGTATCATGACCTTTCTTATGACAATGAGTACATGTAGGTTTATCTCCTTCCTTCCTCATATTAGTTGTGTGTTTACCTTTCCCCTTGCCTTTAAACTTGTTTCCATATGGTTTGAAAGGTTTCTTGGAAAATTTCTCTTTCCTATTCTACCCCTTCCCCTCTATGTGAGTTTCTTGAACACATACCTCATCAAGGTTATTCAGATTAAACATTAATATCATATGGCATAAATAACTATGCATTCCTCCTATATACTTGAGAATATTTTCTGTTGATGTGTTTGTAACTTTGGAATCTATTCACCTATATATCTTATGTATTGTACCCTAATGTTTATTTTGGGAAGTGTCTGTAATGTATTTAACTCATGTCATGCCCCGTTGTGACTATCGGGAGATTCAATAATGTAAACAAGTGATGTCAAGTCATTTTGGGTAACCTTCCTACTGTTCAAGGGTTGAAGTCCCCACAGTTATCGGGAACTAGAGTTATTAGACTATCCTAGGGAATTTGACCCTAGGTGAGTTATTGTAAGTCGAGGCAATAGTCCCCACCATTGTGTTAAGGATAACCCTCCTTGCTGGTCGGAGGGGTAAAGTCCCCACAAGTTGTGGGGCACTAGGGTTATTAGACTCTCCTAGAGATGTTAGCTCTAGTAAGTAATTATTAAGTGAGGCTTACATGTTGTAGTGGATATTAAGTGAATGAAATAATATAAATAGAGAGTGAGCCTCTCTATTTATTATACACACTCTCACTCACTAGGGCGCATGAGTGAGAGAGAAGTTGCTGAGACAAGAGAGAGACTACTACTATCGAGATATCATCTTACTATTTTTGGGGTTTTACTTTTGGTGCTGATTCTATCTCAGAGGAAGTTGTGGGGTTTTCTCCATTTATGGTTTCCCTGAGGAAAAACATTTTGTTCATTGTCTCTTGTGTTTGATTTTTGTGCTTGTTGTTCTCTCAGTTAAAGATCCTAATATAATGCTAGCTCAAATGATAAAAATCTAACATGGTATCATACCTAACCTAAGAAGAGGACATTGTGTAGCTATAGAATCTAGGGCTTCTTACTTTTTGGGTCTCTCTCCATAATCCATGAGAAAAAGTATGATAGGATGACTCTCCATTGAAGGGCGCATCTTTCTGTTGAAGTAGAATTTGATTCTGATCATTTTTAGTTTTTGGTGTGGGAGATTAGAACTTCTTACAGAAGAGGAATTTTTTAGCGAGCCTAGAATAGGATCTCTCTCCTCATAAAAATTGAAGTTTATAGACCTGGTTCTATATTTTTGGTTGGGTATAAATCTGAGAAAGTCAAAGCCTAGTTTGACCCTGGGCTGAGAAAAACCCTAAAATACTAAAACTGATAAGTTCCAGTACATTCGCTATATATCGGGATAGGAGAAGGCTCTGAAGTATAAACATTCGCAGGTCAAATATCATGTCTTGATTTACACCATTTCCAAAATCCAGCCTCATATTCGCTATTTTCTAGGAGATATGATCCCTCCAAGTTAGGGTTCCAGCCTCTTCCAGGATTCATCCCTAAACAGGAAACAAGGGCACGGACTGTACTTTCTATGGAAGAATTTTCAAACCCCGAAGATGAAAAAGTGACATGTGGAAGTTCGTACAACTTCCTTATGTTGAACAGTCCTAAAACAAGTCACCTTGGGAAAACTATAATAAGTATCAATTGGTGAAACCAATTATGATGAAAAATATGGTTCTAGAATAGAGACAGGCACGGATACCTCAGCATGATGTTTTAGACATAGAGGATCAGTAATTTCAGAGATACCACAGAAACAGTATCAAGAATTTTTGCAGAAGAAATTGGCAAACTAGGGCTTCATGTTGCGGGAGCTTCCCTCCACTCTTTTTATAAAATGAGTACATTAGACATATCACTTTGAATAGGTATATGTTTATATCCAATCAGATCTAAAATATTCTAAGTTTTGAAAATTATTGTTTCTCTGACAAACCCTAGATCAGCCAGCTTCGAAACCAGGATGGACACCTCAAATCGGTAAGATATAATCTATTGCTATTTTCATTTGAGTTTATCATTTCAAAGTGATCTATCACATCAGCTTGATGAAAAGATTGGTGAATTTAAAAGCTTCCAATAATGGAAGTATATGATCTCTCTAAAGAAAATGAATTGGACACCTACATAAGTAGAGAGGTTCCAGTTCCAGAAGGAGATGAGGATAAAAGTCTTACACAAGAAGAACTTGGTCAAGATCAAGAAGATCATTGCTGATTCAATCACAGATCACCTTATACCATAAGTGTCTTCCCTATAGACACCGAAAGAGATGTTTGACTCTTTGGCCAAGCTATTTGAAGGGAAGAACATAAATTAGAAGATGACTTTGAGAAAACAGTTGTAGAATGTGAAGATCCAGAGTGAAGAGACCATACAGTCATACTTTAAGGAAGTGATTACTTTCAGCAGACTCTGGGAAGAGGAAGAATCTCGACTCATAATAAGAGAATAGAAGATGGGAGCAACTGAAGATCACAAGCTCTCACCATACAAAGAAGATACCTCAAGTGATGAGGAATATGAAGGACTCAACTCTTGAAGAACCTCTTATCGATCTTATCATTTGGATAAGAAATGATGCTATTATGAATGAAGAAGATGATGAAGCTGAAGTCTCAAGAAGGATCCTACCCATGAAACAAATAAAGATAAGTATTCAATTGTCATTTCATGATATTATTTTCTTATGCATTTGTTTATATTCAGTTGATGTATTATGCATGATAGAATGTTTACATCAATGACATCATACTACTACTATGCATGTGATGGGTAAGTAGCTCATGGTGCTATACAACCCTCCATTGCTACTTATCTAGAATGAAACCTCTTTGCTGACATATTGGATTACTGCACAATCTCAATGTTGTCCTGGTAGAGATGGAAGGGATCTAGAAACATTTCGTGAGATATGGATGAATGTTGTATTGGATAAAATAGTTGCATGATCATATATTTATGCATAAGAATTTGCCATTATGAATATGCCTTATGAAATGTNCATTTTACTTGTAGGAAAGATTGTGTAAAATCGCCTACAAGCAAAGAAGGATGCGACTTGTTCCAAAGAACAAGTGACGATATTTCAAGAGGAAGAATAATATGACAAATGCAGTGACATCATTGCTGCAGAACCTTCCAGCTATGAAGAAGTAACCAATAAGAAAGGGAAGACTAGTTCAATAAGAATGATGTCTAGGATGTAGTATCGATACGTGAATGGAAGTTCATAGTTCCATCATGCAGTAGATGGAAACATCATGGGATAGAAGGCAAGTTTTGTATAAGCATGAGGATTATGACGAAAAAAGTGCATAGAGTATGAAAGATAGAGGGAGTATGATGCTTCACTTCAAAGGGAGTGACTACAGAATATCTCTAGGTTCAACATGGTATGACAAGATGGATAGCTTACTGGTGACTCTAGGCTCTACTAATAGTAAATAGGATTCCAACATTTTCCTCAAGGTTGAAGGTGGAAGAATAGTGATGCTTTTGTTATATGTCGATAACTTGTTCCTGACTGAAGTTGCAAGAAGGATATTTTCTACCGAGTTCAAGATGAAGGACTTGGATATGATGCTATACTTTCTAGGCATGGAGGTGTGGTAGAATCTCCTTGGCACAAGTGAAGTATGCAGTAGAGATCCTGAAGAGGTTCAGGATGATGGACTACAAGGCCATGACCACACCTATGGCATTGAACCTAAATCTACTGAGTGTTGCTTCATCAGAGTCGGGTGATGCCAAGAAGTATCGTCAAATGATTAGGTCATAGATGTACCTGACAAATACAAGACTAGATATTTTCTTTACTATGAACACCTTGTGCCAATTCCTGACAGATATGAGACATGTTAACTTGATTGTTACAAAGCATATTCTGAGGTATCTAAAGGGTATAGCTGATTATGGGATCAAGTATGAGGAAAATCAAAAGATTAACCTGGAAGGTTATGTTGATTCATATTGGGAAGGAAATACCATCGATAGGAAGAGCACTTCAGGATGTTGCTTTAGTTTGGGATCAGGTGTGATCTCTTGGTTTAGCAGGAAATAGTCTTGCATGGCACTGAGTACAGCTAGAGCACATTATGTCACAACTTGTTCAGCTAGTTGTGAGGCAGTATGGCTAAGGAAGCTACTTTTTTATTTATTTGATCTCCAGTTAGATGTTACTTGTATATCTTGCGACAACCAGAGTTGTGTGAAGTTATCAGAGAACCTGGTGTTCCATGACAAATCGAAGCATATCGAGATTAAATATCACTATATTAGGGATATGGTGAAGAGAGGAGTAGTGAAGCTCTAGTATGTTGTGATGGACGAATCAATAGCTGATGAGTTGAATAAGACATTGGCCAGAGTGAAGTTTGAGTACTTCAGGGACAAGCTTGGTGTTCTCCAGATCGAGGTTCCCTCCAAGGGGAAGTGATGAATCCGTGAGCCATTCTGACATGGTGAGAGGATTGATTCCTTCCATGGTCAGATGTAAGGGATGAGCCATTCTATCATAGTGAGAGGATTGGCTCCTTCTATGTCATATGTGAGTGCTGAGCCATTCTGATGTGACTATAGGATTGGTTCCTATATGATCAGATATAAGTGCTGAATTCCATTCTCTGAATGGAGGCACCTGGGCAGTTACCAGGAATACTCAATTTGGGGCTAAGGGACATTCTGATGTTATTGACGGACGCGTTCCCACATGATCAGATATAAGTGTAGGGCCATTCTAATGTGATTGAGGGATGTTTTCCCACTTGATAATATATAAGGGCCGATTCCATTCTTTGGGAGGATGGAGGTACCTCATTAGTTACTAGGAATCCTCAACCTGGGGTTGAGATCCCTTCTAGCATGGTTGCAGGATGTGTTCCCACATGGCTAGGTGTAAGTGCAGATCCCTTATATCATGGTTGCAGGATGTGTTCCCACATGGCTAGATGTAAGTGCATAGCTCTTCTAGCATGGTTGTCGGATGTGTTCTTGCATGGCTATATATAAGTGTTGATCCTTTTCGATAGGGTTGTGGAATGTGTTCCCGCATGATCGGCTGTGAGTGCTGAGCCTTTCCGAAAGGGTTGTGGGATGTGTTACTACATGATCAAATGTGAGTGTTGGGCCTTTCTGATAGGGTTGTGGGATGTGTTCCCACATGGTAAGATGTGAGCGCTGGGCCTTTCTGACAAGGTTGTCAGATGTGTTCCCGCATGGTCAAATGTGAGTGCTGGATGTTTCCTTCTGCCATGGTGTTGGACGTGTTCCTCTCATGGTTATATGTAAGTGATGGGTAGGCCATTCTAAATTAGGTTTAGATGTAAGCGTTGAAGAAGACCTACATGGAGCCTAGGCCTACAACCAGCATGAAAAAGGTCTGGTTCTGTAGAACTTCCTGTGACAAGAAGAATCAAGAGATAGCACTAGTGATGATGATACAATAGTAATGATCCAGATTGAGTGATGATTTAGATTTAGTAATGATGATCCAGTAGTGATGATCCATATCGAGTGATTATCCAGATCCAGTGATGATGTCCCTGATATGATCCAGATCGATTGATGATCTAGATCTAGTCATGATGATCCAAATCCAGTGATGAAGATGACTTGAACATGAAGATAACTTGAAGATGAAGTTGAATTGAACATGAAGATGAAGAGATGATCTAGTTAATACAGAGAGGAATACCAATGATGACAAATTGTGTTAAGAGAATACCTTCCTAGGTAATAGGGAGTGTTGATGTATTTGTAACTTCAGAATGTATTCACCTGTATATATTATGTATTGTACCACGATGTTTATTTAGGGAAGTGTCTGTAATGTATTGAATTTATGGCATGCCTTGATGTTCCTATTGGGAGATTCAATATTGTAAACAAGTCATTTCAAGTCATTGTGGGTAACCCTCCTATTTTTCAACGGTTAAAGTCCTCACAGTTGTCGAGCCCTAGGGTTATTAGAATGTCCTAGAGAATTTGACCTTGGATGAGTTATTGTAAGTTAGGGAAATAGTCCCCACCATTGTGTTAAGTATAACCCTCCTTACTGGTCGGAGGGGAAAATTCCCCACAAGTTGTGGGGCACTAGGGTTATTAGACTCTCCTAGAGATGTCGACTCTAGTAAGTAATTTTTAAGTGAGGCTAACATGTTGGAGTGGAAATTAAGTGAATGAAAGAATATAAATAGAGAGCGAGCCTCTCTATTTATTATATGCACACTCACTCACTTGGGTGCATGAGTGAGAGAGAAGTTTCTGAGACAAGAGAGAAACTACTGTTGTCGAGAGATCGTCTTTCTGTTTTTGGGGTTTTACTTTGGTGTTGATTCTATCTCTGAGGAAGTTATGGGGTTTTCTCCTTTTATGGTTTCCCTAAGGAAAAACATTGTGTTCATTGTTTCTTGTTTTTTATTGTTGTGCTTGTTATTCTCTCAGTTAAAGATCCTAATATAATGCTAGCTTGAATGATAAAAATCTAGTATTTTCTTGGGTGTAGAGAGGTATACCAAGTACCAATTCTCTTTTTTAGAACTATTAGGTGTAATCTTGCACACTTTGTCCCTTACCTTACCTGAGATTCTACCAGTCCATCTTATCTTGTTGCATGTATTGTAATGGATAAAACTACTTGTTTTTTAATGCTGATTTGAACTCATACCAAGAGGAGATGATTTTACCTTTTGTAAAAAGATCCTGTTGAGATATTCTCTCCCATGAGATGAGAGCATACCCTCCAATTCGGAGAGAAGACAACTAAGTTTTAATGGTTTCTTCAGTAAATTTTTGAATCCTACAATAAACTTCAATTTGATGAATCTAATTGTCCATTTTCTCAAGATTAATCTGTCAATTATGCATAGGTAATTGAAACTTAATATCTATATTTAATTGATGCATATTAAAGTCTATTTTTGTTTTTTTTCTTTTCAAATGGAGAAATAATGGAACCATCAAGATAAGATGGAGAATATGGTAGATTTTTAGAAGATTCCCCACCATCTCATTCATTTTTACCTTCATTATGAGATGGACCTCCTTGTTCACCTTTATGCCAATCTTGATAGAGATTCTCTAACATTGTTTGCATTCTCATGAAATCTTTTAGAAATTCCCCTTCCTTTTGGTGAAGAACCACTTATTTTATCAAACGTGAACTTTATACTAAGAACGATAACTCTAGCCATAAAAATGATGATTTTTACATAAAAACACCAACAACACACCCCAAATAGAAAAGTGTTGATACCAGTATACATGTTTTTTTTTCGAAGTAAAAAATAGAGCCAAGGCTTAAACATCCCATACTGATGTTTACAAAAACTTTAAAATCAACCCTTAAATTGGAAATAGATTTTTTTCTCCAAGAGATAAATTACACCTTTTTGAAACTTGCATATTAAACAAAAAAAAAATCATAAATAATTTCACCACTCTAACCATATAAATATAAATAAATTATGATGTGATTAATAATGAAATCATATATTAGGCCATACTGAGAACAAATTATTCATATAATTTGAGCTCTAGAAATTTTAGAACTTAAATAAAAAGAAAGGAAATTCTAAAAAAACTTAAAACAAATTTTGATTTTTTTTACTAAAAGATTAAAGATAAAAACATTTTAAAAAATGTTTTTAAAAAAAAAAATAAGTAAACAACAAAAGAAATTATGTAAAAAAATATTTTTTTAAAACTTTATAAAAAAGAAACTGTAAAAGTATTTTTTTTAAATTAAATGTTTTAAAGAATAATAATAATAATAATAATAATAATAATAATAATAAAATGCACACCTTACATCATCTTTCTTCCTTCCTACTTATAAAATAAGGTAGGCGAGGGGGTGGTGGAGTGATGGTTGATATGGAGTGTAAAAGCAGGTAGGGTTGGTGATTCTCACCTCAGCCCTACCTAACCCCTTTTACACCACTCCTCCCTACCCCATTTTATACTCCACCTTGGTTAATGTTTGCCTTTGTTTTGTTTATTTTATTTTAGTTTAGTTTAGTTTAGTTTATTTCTTTTTGGTTTTGTTTTGTTTTGTTTTTTTAAACATGGAAGTTTACCAAATCATTTTTATACTTTTGTTTTTAATTTTTTTTAAACATTATTGTTTTTACATTATTTGTGTTTGTTTGTTTTGCTTTTTAATAGATTTTATATATTTTTGTTATAGGAAAACATATCTCCACCAATGATTCATTTTATAGCTTGCAACTTCAATAAAAGATGAGACATGAATCTATTTTAATAAATGAAAACAGTGAAGGAAAATATAGTTAGATGTTGGCGTATGATACAATGGTTAAAAAATTAACATATGAAGAAAGGGATTTGAAAGGAGGGACTATAAAGATCTATCAAAATCCAAAGTGTTGATTAATTATTTCATAGATACATTTTCAAGATAAGGAGATTGGGTCTTAGTTTTGTTCTCGGGTTTAGGTAAAACTTCTAATATTACATATGAAAGCATATTTCAAGTTTTATTGTTTTTTATTCTTCATTAATTTTGTTTTCAAGTATGATTCTTTGTGTTATTTTAGTAAACTATTTTTTATTTTTTTGGTGATTAGGTACAACAATAACATGCTCCTATAGAAATGAAGAAATCACATATCCAATTATAATAATCCATTGCAATGCAATTACATCAAGCAAATAATTAATGATATTCAAGTTCTTCCATATGAATTGCAAGAAGGTTGTTTGAAGAAATGAGAGTTTAGTGAAACACTTATGGAGATTATGCCAAAATATCCTTAACCCCCATTAGGAGGGATGTTTGGAAAGGAGAACTTTGAGCATATTGAAGACATAGAAGACCTAATGGAAGAGGAAATTGATGTCCTTGAAGAAATCCAAGTTCCATAAAATTCCAATTTTGATGAAGAGTTTGGAGTGCATGATATTCTTGAATACTTTCATGTCTTGAAGGAAATGTTTAATTTGACAATTTTTTTATAAGATATATTAGTAATTTTTTTACTTTCAGACTTTATTTTAGAAATAAAATTTATATATAATGTTTTGAATATGTCATTTATAAATATGGTATAGTTTTTGTTGAATTTATGTGAATCGTCCTTTTTGGAAAAATAATATGTAATTGTATCATTTTTATACAAAAGAACTCTTAAAATCCATTGAAAATAGCTTTAAATGTATTTATTTTCTGGAATTTTTTACAATTTTGTCAATAAAATTGTCTTACTTTGTCCACAAAAATGTCTTATTTTAAAGAAAAAAATTGAAATTGCATATGTTTTTAATTATAACGTGCTTCTATTAAATGTATGTTATTTTTTTAGATATCTAAAAAACACACTTGAAAATATAAATTAAAAATATTTTACGACAAAGTCGATTCCAAGGCACAAAGAGATGCCCCAAAATGAAAACGTGTGATACAGGTATCAACCCTTTTTGAAATAGAGGCAAAAATAGCTACTAAAATTAGGAGAGAGAAAAATGAGAACTATGTCAAGTTCTCATTTCATAGTACAAGTAGTTGACGCCGTTTTCCCTCTTCTTGAACCACTATCTAGATCAAACTCTTCAATTTATCCTTCACCACATTGTAGCCTAGATCTTGTTAACATAAACTCAAAATGAAATGGTTATTAAGCCCTGATACCAAACTTGATCTCAAATTTCAGGATTGGTTTTAACAAAAAGAATGCATCTAAAATTTATATATTAAATACTCATAAACATGCTTTAAAACATAAAATTAAATTCTTAACATCCACAAATAAGAAAATAAACAGAAAGAAAACCATGGAATTGATAGACAAGATATGATAGCGGATTTCACCCCTCCTCGTCTATGTCTCCAGGCCACTTCCAATGACAAGGATGATCTTATTGAGTCTTCATAGCTTCCATAAATGGGTTTCTAGAACCACTTCTATTTTTGTCATTCAACAACAAAAAAAACCACTACAATCCTCTTGAAATTTCAAGAAAAATGAGTATAAAATTGACCAGGTTTTCTTGATGCCTCCTCTAGCATGCAAAACAAGACAGCCACTTCCTACTCTATATGAATTTGTACTAAAATGTATTTTTCCTCGCCTGGGAAATATGAACATAAATGTCCATACAGACCTCAGGAAATATTCTCTAAACCTCCTTGATATTTCTTCCAAAGGCGCTCAGTACTGTATCGTTTCATATCTCTCTTGTTCCTTATGTCTTATCTTTTTTTACCTTTTTCCTGCTCCCCCCGAAGCGTGGTTGATATAGGTTTTTAAGGTGGGTTTTTGGCATAGGAAAGAGGGAAACATGCCCACTTTTGGTTTCTACATCTCGTTTAAAATTTAAAACCCTATTCTCCCATATCCAAATCAATGGGATGGCCATAAGCCAATGGTAACTCAATACAATGTTGAAGCAGAGGTCGTGGGATCCATTCCCAAGGACTCTGCAATATATGTGTATGTTTTGATTTGGCTTACACGTAGACTCTGTGGTGGCATTTGGTCTATGTGTTGGAAGCATACTTCGTTGGTTACATTGTATTGACAATTGGCATATGATAACATATTTTTAATAGAATTATTGCACAATAAAAAAAATTCAAATGCCTTACGTAGGATTTGAATTCACCAAATTGGACTAACTCTGGTGCTAACTCATTGTGGGAAAATCACCACTAGAGCTCACTAATGCTACTTTAGTTAACTGAATTAGTTCACAATCAGTTCAGTGATCTAAGTAGGTGAGTGAATTCACCCAACCTCTCTTAAATCATGCAAATTGGTTCTATACTAACTAAATATGAACCAACCGACGGGAATCAGAGCATAACTAAACATAACTGAACACCGACTAGGGTCAACTACTAGTGGAACTCTGAGTGGGTTCCTAAATTATAGGGATTGGTATTTGAAGTTCCTAAAATCATGTATACATGTGCATCAAGTGTTAGGTGGATCTCAGATGAGTGCCCCATGGCACTAGTTGAGTGGCAATGATCTACTGAGCCAAGAAAGAACAATTAAATTATGGCGATCATGGAAGGATTAATTAATAATCCTTGAATACAAGAATGAGTGCTCCATCTCTAGTTCATCTATAAAGTTATTATTTATATGGAAATTATATGGCATAGTTTTATGCATCCTTACAAATACTATTTTGGGGCTTATGAAAGGCTAATTTGTGAATATTTTAGTTATTCTATGGAATCAATCTCGAAAAGTGAATTAAGGTGCTAAATACTTGATGATAAGAATTATGTGTAGAGTCTCAAATGTATATGGAGCCATGATACTAATGAAATGTATGATATGTTATACCAAAACCATGTCACCATCATGTGATAAGAAATTTGACATACCTACTTTCCCTTAATCCCAGCATTTGGAGTGGAAACTCATGCCATTTGTCAATCTTTTACAAAAATGCTAAGCACCGCACTTTACCCTTTTTCTGGGAGTGGTACCTTGTTCGCACTACCTATCCCTTATTGTCCACAAGCAGTGCCACCGCTTATGGCCCTTCATCCATAAGTATTTCTTACCAGAACCGCTCTGTCATTGAAGGAGAAACATGGTACCATGGGTAAAAAGGGAAAAAGAGAAGTTTCTTGAGGCTTCTAGATGATGAGCCTCATGTCCTCTCTTATCCCTATCATTGTGGGTCAGTTGAGCTCGAGATCCCTCATCCTGGGATCTTAGAGGCCACCTCACCCACTAATATATCAACCATCCCTATCCATTAAGCCTTATAAATACAAGCTCATGGCCATGGTTGAGGGAAAGAACTCTTAAGGTATTGTTATGCTGTTGGATTGATCACTTGGCTTAAGCAATTGAAGAGCATAGAGATAGCTAAAGTCAGAGCTTATGGGGATGAAAGTGCTTGGTTACATGGAGATGCATGTCAACACTAAGGCTTGGTTGTAAACTTCTCTATTTTTATATTAATGCAAGTTGATTTCTATGCCACATTATTGTTGTTGTTTGATTTCGCATGTATGTTGTTAGATTCCTTAGTCACTAAAATGCATCAATAGGTCACAATATGGTAGATTTAATGTGTTTGCATTTTTAAGTTGATTGTAGGTACATAGGGTTTCTATCAAAGCATTACATTCTAGGTATCTACGGCATCCAGGGAGGGTCATCAACATTTGTCCTTCATTTGTTCTGGATCTGAACCATTCAGACTAGTGGAACACCTTAATGTCTGTAGTAGGTGAAATATTCCAGCTAACAAATCTGGTGACTCCACTAGAGGATAGATATATGTATCAGTTATTCTGATCTTCCTCAGTCTTCAACTCTTGTTTGAATCTAGGCTCCTTCTTCAACTCTCTTCAGGAAGATCTTCTTTATGACTTAGTACATTTGTGTTTGAAACTTCCATATCTATTTATATCTAAGTCATCTCAACTATGGAAATTAATCCCAGTGATAGATTAATTTTACTCACAGCAATTATCAATTGTACATGCAAAATCACTCACAAAAGAGACTGAATATGGAGCTGAACACTAAAATGTATTAACTCAGTGTACAATAGCCAACCCTGTAACATAATAGGTTTCTGTATTAAATAATTACATAATGGATTCAAATGCATGAGGAGGAATGCAAATCTAGTCAAAAGAAGGGTTACTAAAATTAAGCAAATCCCCCATAGGTGCAAAAAGTTGTTTTCAAATCAGTCATGGAGATCACGAATTGGAAAAAGCACTTAGGCAAGATAGATATTGATGGAATGACAACTCATACATGATTTTCATAGGAGAAAAGAGTGGAGGATGTGGAGGACAAAAAGCTAGTTCACCTCACCTAGTCAAACTTTCCCAATTGCCTTAAAGCACTAAAAAAGCAGGCAATAAAGCAGAAAAAGCAAAAGGGTGCCTAGGAGACCAGGAATAAAGAAGAATTGATTCCTTGAGGTTTCCCAAGCTCTACATGAGTCAAAATAGGAAATTTTGACCACTATGGATAGGTAAATGACAACTTGCATAAGGTGGAATCATGAGACTAGGCCAATAAGACAAAACTAATTAAATTAATGTCTAAGGTAGCTAACTATGGGTTGATTATTCTAACACCCCCCCTTAATCATAACTTATGAGTAATATATCAGAAAATTATAGGGCCTAGCAACAAGGCTTAGTAATCCTTTACATACTGCATGTCCATACAACCAAGGAAAGAGGCAAAAACCACATGGGAAAATACTCCCTTAAACATGGACTATAAAACAAAATTTGGAAATATTTTCTTCACTCATGCTTCATAGCATGATTAGAAATCCCCAGCAGTGATTTGAGATTGCTTAAGGTCTTCTCACAAAATGCTTTGGTGAAGATATCAGCTACTTGTTCTGAAGATGAACATAAGAGTAGGTGAATGGTGCCATCATGCACAAGCTCTCTGATGTAGTGCATATGGATCTCAATGTGTTTGGTTCTCTGCTTCTGAACTGGATCATTACATATTCAAATGGTACTTTGGTTATCATAGTATATGGTAGTTGAGTACTCTGATTCGAAGCCACACTCTCCAAGTAACCACTGCAACCATAAACATTGAGTTGCTGCATTAACAACTCCTCTGTACTCTGCTTCTGTAGATGAGAGTGCAATGGCACTATGTTTCTTGCTTGACAAGCTGATTGGCCCTTCTTCAAGCATGAACACATATCCTGATGTGGAATTTATGTCTATTCTATCACCTGCCCAATCACTGTCAGTAAATCCAATCAAATCAAGATCAGATTTTGCTTTGTAGAAGATCCCATGTGTCCTTGTTCCCTGAACAAAGTTAAGGATCCTTTTGGCTGCTTTCCAATGGATTTCATGAGTCTGATCCATGTATCTAGAAGACACACTTACTGCATAATAAAGATCAGTTCTAGTATGTTTAATATACAACAAACATCCAATTAATTGCCTATACAGTGTATTGTTTACCATAGGTGAAGAATCAGCTTCTTCCAGCTTCACTCCTGAAAGGAAAGGAGTCTTGCTTGGTTTGCAGTCCTTCATTCTGATTTTTTTCAGCAAATCCAAGGCATACTTGGACTGGTGCACCTTGATTCCAGCTTTGGTTTGAGCAATCTCGAGCCCCAAGAATTGGCTTCAGAGCCCCAAATCTGTCATGGAGAAGGGTTGGTTCATTGCACCCTTCAAGGAAGCAATCCCATCCTTTGAGCTTCTTGTAATGAGAATGTCATCAAAATATAACAAAATTATCATTAATGAACCATTAATTAACTTCAAATAGACATTTGGATCTGATTTGCACCGAAAAAAATTCAGTGATAGCAAGAAGCTATCAATCTTGGCATACCAAGCCCTGGGGGCTTGCTTTAGCCCATACAATGGCTTTCTCAACCTACACACAAGAGATGGGTTAGTAGAAAATACTTGAGGCTGCTGCATGTATATCTCTTCAATGAGATCTCCATTCAAGAAGGCACATTTTACATCCATGTGATGTACCTCCCATTGCTTTGAAGCTGCAATGGCTAAGGCTAGCTTGATGGAGTCCATCTTTGCCACTGGTGCAAAGGTCTCATTGTAATCTATGCCATGAACCTATGAGTAGCCCTTGGATACCAATCTGGCCTTGTACTTCAGAGGTAAACCATCAACAACAAATTTGGTCTTGTAGACCCACTTACACTGAACTAACTTCCTCCCTGGGGGAAGATCCACTAGCTCCCATGTGTTTCTCTTCTGGAGTGAGTTGAACTCTTCCTTCATGGATGCTTGCCATATTGGATCTCCTGATGCTTCTTCATATGTTTGAGGATATGATTCCACCATCAGATATCATTACTCAGCAAACATAGGATCCTTCATGCACAGACCACTCTCAAATTGAGATCTAGTCCTCCTTGGGTCATTGGGATCCCCAGCTAGCTCTCCTGCTGCATGTAGTGTCTTGTCTACCCATTTTGGCCTTTTAGGGCTGTCAGGGTCTGCAATAAACTCATCACTATCAGACATATCAGAATCAGCATGTTCAACAAAATCTTCACTTACTTTCAGAGGTTCAGGTGGTGAAGAGGCTTCTCCAACTCCCACTGTTGCAAGGGGTTCTTCTTGAAACTGAACACACCTTTCAATAAATCCTTTGTTTGTGCTCAAATTTATCAGCTTGTACCCTTTTGAATCTTCATAGTACCCAACAAATAGACACTCTTGGATTTGGGGCTGCAAAGCCTTCCTCTTTTCTGTTGCAATTCTAGCCCAAGCCCTTGAGCCAAAAATCCTGAAATGGGTCACATCTGGCTTGTGCCCACTCCATGCTTCGAAAGGAGTCATACCATCAAGATGTTTATGAGGCAGCCTATTCTGGATATAGGATGCATATTTTATAGCTTCGTCCCAGTACTTTGGTGGCAAATTTTTGGCCTCCATCATGCATGTTGCCATCTCCTTCAGTGATCTGTTCTTCCTCTCAGCAACACCATTTTGCTGTGGTGTGTAAGGGATAGAATGATGCATATGAATACCTACATATGCACAATAATTAATAAACTCATACTTGACATACTCACCACCATTTTAATATCTGAGGACCTTGATTTTCTTCCCAGACTGGTTTTCAACCAAAGCCTTAAAGACTTTGAAGAGGCCAAAAACTTTAGACTTGTGTTTCAGGAAGTAAACCCACCAATACCTGGAAAAGTCATCTATGAAAGTCAATGCATATTTGGCCTGACTCATGGACATATGAGGGAATGGGCCAGTAACATCACCATGGATCAACTCGAGGGGTGCGGAGGTTCTCTCATGACTAGCTCTCTCAAATTTGTGCTCGGGGTGTTTTCCTAGGATACAACCTTGGAAAACTCCTTTGGAAAATTTTATCTTGGGAAACCCTATGACCATCTCTTTTTCACTAAGATCAGAAAGATACTTGTAATTTAGGTGGCCAAATCTTTCATGCCAAAGATTTCTTTCCTCATTAGCATGAATCAGAAGAGCGGAGGGGTTTGAGTAGGGTAGGAAGTATGAGAACATGTATACCTTTTGAGCATGATTTGCAACTCCTTTTGCAATGAATTTACCACTTGAGATCTCTGTGATCTCAACTTCATTAGGGGATAATATGAATTTATTTGGAGACCTAGTGTGATTCATCTGGTACACTGACAAGAGGTTGGAGGCAAGACCAGGCACATACAGCACATTGCTGAACTGAACATGATCAAGATCAATCCTCCCTTTGCCCAAACTTTCAGTGAGAGAGTCATCTCCCAGTACTATAGGTGGTCCTTTTGACATGTCAAGTGAGGAGAATTCCTCCTTGGTTGAAACCATGTGTCTTGAAGCTCCAGAATCGATGATGAAACTAGATGAGCTTGATGTGCCAGCAACCAATGCATGAACTCTCTCTCTGCCTTCTAAACTTGATCCTCCTTCTCTCTTCTTTGAACTGTCTAGAAGGGAGATGCCATTCTTCTCCAAGAGTTGGGTCAGCATGTCTATTTGCTTCTTCATACAAGAGCTTTCAATGTGATTTCCCTTATTGCAGTATGTGCACTTGCTCATTTCTCCTTTATTATTCTTCTTCTGGTAGTTCTTCTTGGAACCTTGTGGCTCCTCCAGAGACTTGTTCTTATATCTCTTTTTCTCGGGTGGCTTTTTAGCTTTCTTTTTTCTTTTTGAATCCACCTTCGAATCTCCAGCAACCAGAGATTGGTCTTTGGATGGTTTGATGGTGCCCATCATCACCAGCTTGTCTTGTTCTTGTGTGAGAGATTCCATGAAATCTGCAAGGCTAGGAATCTTCCAAGTTCGAGTTGTCAACTTTGTGGCATAGAAGGTCAAAATAAACACGGAATAGTCAGGGCCAAGCTTCGAGAGAATGGCCAAGACCAGCTGATCATCCTTCTTTTCGATCCCACACTGTTTTAGCTGCAAAACAAGTGCTTTAAACTTGGAGAAATAGAGTTGCAGGGATTCAAAGTTATTTGGACTCAAGGAGATCAATTCATTCTCGATTTGATGTCCCCTCATCTCATCTGTTTTACCAAAAAGATCAGTAATCTTCTCCCAGACTTCATTCGATGATGTCAATCCATCAAGATGGAAGAGGAGGTCTCTGGAAATACTCAAACAAAAGAGACCATAGGCCTCATCCCTCATGTTGTGCCATTTTATCTTCTCTGCAGCTGCATTGGTCTCTAATTCTATTGCCATAGTCACCATGTAGAGTAATTTCCCTCTCAATAGTATCTCCATCTCTTCTTTCCATTCAAAGAAGTTGAAGGGAGTCAAGATGATCTTCTGAGATTGATCCATAGCTCAGAAATTGTCCCAGTTGTCAGTAGAAGGCTCCCAGTCACTGATGTCGAACCTATAAAACAATTTTGAATGAGAGAAATCGATCTACAATGGCTCTGATACCATGTGGAAATTAATTCCAGTGATAGATTAATTTTACTCACATCAATTATCAATTGTACATGCAAAATCACTCACAAAAGAGACTAAATATGGAGATGAACACTAAACTGTATTAACTCAGTGTACAATAGCCAAACCTGTAACATAATAGGTTTCTATATTAAATAATTACATAAGGGATTCGAATGCATGAGGAGCAATTCGAATCTAGTCAAAAGCAGGCTTACTAAAATTAAGCAAATCCCCCATAGGTGCAAAAAGTTGTTTCCAAATCAGTCATGGAGCTCACAAATTGGAAAAAGAACTTAGGAAAGATAAAGAGTGATGGAATGAAAAATCATACATGCTTTTCATTGGAGAAAAGAGTGGAGGATGTGAAGGACAAAAAACTAGTTCACCTCACCTAGTCAAACTTTCCCAATTGCCTTAAGCCACTGAAAAAGCAGGCAATAAAGCAGAAAAAGCAGAAGGGCACCTAGGAGACTAGGAATAAAGCAGAATTGATTCCTTGAGGTTTCCCAAGTGCTACATGAGTAAAAATAGGCAAGTTTGACCACTATGGATAGGTAAATGACAACTTGCATAAGGTGGAATCATGAGACTAGGAAAATAAGACAAAAATAATTAAATTAATGTCTAAGGTAGCTAACTATGGGTTGATTATTCTAACATCAACCTTTTATGATCTATTTCCATACTCAATCTAGTATTTTTTACCTTGATCTAGTCCTTTTCTAACTTGATCTATCGTTCTCTTTGTGTTTTTGTTTTCTACAAGGAACCATGCCTACGCAGTTTACAAGGAGCGGTGCCACTGCCTGAACAAAGTGGGAATCTTGCGGTGCCATCACCTATATCCCATTAGTGAGAAGCGATACTGGGATAGAACTACCCTGTCAACACCATAGAAGAGTGGTGTCAGGTAGGAATCATTCCAAGACCCTCTTCCCTCATTTTTTTTGTAAAAAATTGAGTTGTGTTGCTTTCAGTCCTACACTGTTAGGCTTATGTGTCAGAATCTGATGTTTGTGTCTTGAAATTTTACAGTTTAAGATTGATTTGATTGGGAAATTCAAAAACTAGATTAGGTTTTTTTATTGTTCATCCACTTCTATGCTTATTGGTTGTGTTTGCGAAAGGAATTCTTGTTTTCTGAAAAGCTTAGGGTTTTAGTAAGATATCTTTTCATTTCTGTTATACAGACTAAAAGAACAACACTAGATTAGCTTCTAGGTATCATTTTTTTTTTGCATAGTAAACTTCTTTTCCCTTCCTTTAAAAAAGAAATTTTTTGACTGAGACTAGGTTATCATCATTGAGCGTTGGACATTGGTTCTCTGATTGGATTCACAAGCCTTCAGGATCTTGATGTTTTTTCATCTCTTATGCATTTAGAACTATCTCAATCAAAATAAAAAATATGGTACTTTTAAGTTAGATTTTCTTATGTTTTGAGAAAATTGAAAAAATAGAGTGCATTTGCATATAGTGTGCTACTTGTTTTTCTTCTAGGAAAAGAGATTCTTCCCCTTCTTATTGCTTTCAGGAAAGAGAAATCAGTTTGGAAAAGTTCTGCTTGTCCTTGATTTTGTGTTCAAGACTGTTGTTTGGAAGTATTTTTTGGTTTTGAAACAAAATAAAATACTCTCTTTCCCTCCCGTAAGTAGGCATACTGAATGGTAAAGTGAAATATTTGCATAAGCATACTGCATGGTTTTACTTTTCTGTCAAAACATCATGCATTCACCTAACCATCCACTTTAAAATTAATGGTAGTTATAGGCTAAAATTTATGTAGCAATTGGAGTGATATGTTAGAGACATGTTCGGGTGTCGTTAAGCATAGGAGCTATCATTATTTGTTCCCATGACATTCTGGGACTCATGCGGTTCTTCCATGTACCATCGGTATATCGAATGGCCTTTCACATACTCTTAATGTATATAGAAAGGTACTTCACGTACTCATTTGTATATCGGAAGGCTCCTTGTGTACGGTTATGCATTAGACATCACTACTATCGATTTGAGCTCCCACGTACCTTGAGTATATTAGGAGACCCCACTAGGATACCTTATCCATCTGAGAAAAACCCTTTGGTCATCTTGATTGGAGCCATACACCAAAAACAACATTCAAGGAGATTACTACGCATGTACCCTCGAGGTATATCGCGAGCGGCACCTTCTTGAGAATCTCAATGACAGACTTGACTTTTTGAACTCCTCCTATCTTTTAAGTTTTCTTATTTTGACCTATAGCTTGTGTAGGGAAATTTTTTGGTGTGTTTTCTAGATTTTCAGACCCTAGGTTAGATAGGAACTGTACAAACTGGCTGAGTTAAGATAGTCTAGAAGAGTACAAGGCTTGCCACCCAATTTTATTCCTGGTTTAGGAGAAAATATAGTCGAAGCTATCAATCAATGAGTTGCTACTACCTCCCAAGTGGGAGATAATGTGGTTGCAGAAAGTGGAGTACCATATTCTTCACACTCACCTCGCTTCATCCAACAACCTTCTCAGGGAAATACCTCGTTCCATTCTCCCATGGAAGGTCATGTTGACGATACAACCCATCTGTATTTTTGTCCCAATGGTCCATCTTGGGATACACCTATATGACAGGCCATTGCCTCATTTGGCACCTGTTTAAACTCTTCTGAAGATGAAGAAGAATGTAGGAAATGTCGTGCTACCATTCTCTATGCATAGGATATTGACAAGAAAATAGATGACCTATTAGGCTTGGCACCATCACGTTCCACATCTGTTCCTGTGGGATATTGTTCACTGGCCAATTCTATGAGACCCATGTTGGGGCGCGTACCCTAAGGATTATTAGTTTGGGTAACTTCGCGCCTGTTGGTAAGCGGAGTTAGGGGTCAAAATAGTCTTAGGGGTGTCAGGGTAAGTCAAAACCCCCCTTTTTGTAATGAACCCATGGTTTAAATCCAGGGTTTAGGGTTTTTGGGAGCCCATGGTTTGAAGCCATGGTTTTGTAAAAATGCGCAGTATAAATAAGCGCTTGTGTAAAGAAGATAAGTTAGGTTTTATGATGAAAGAAAGAATAAGGTGAAGCTAAGATTGGTTTTGTAAGAAAAGGTTAAGTCCCAGCTGTGTGCGTGGACGACCTCTGCAGCTGTGTGCGCAGAGGGTTTTTGTAAGGAAGATTAAGGAATGACCTGCAGCTGTGTGCCCAGGGGCCTGCTGCTGTGTGCACGACTTTTGAGGACTGAAAGGATCTGCAGCTGAGTACGCAGATCAAACTGTGGTTTTGTAGCAAGTTGAATAGAACACAGTTTGTGGATGTAGCCCCTACACTAGGGGTGAACCATGTTATATCTGGTGTTGTGGTTTCTTGTGTTTTTTCTGTTTCTGTTTCTTTTATGCATTAGTAATTGTATACATCTGATAAGTTAGATCGCTGCTAATATTTAGCTTCGCTGTGAATTCCCTGTAGTGGGTTGAGCAAGTAACGACTGTTTATTTATCCACGAAGTTGTATATGAATGAATGGTAAAGCTTTTATAGTATTGATTAATAAGATTATTAAAAGGATAAGGTACAGTAATCCCCCTCTCGGCTTGCAGAAACCTGATTCTGCGGCACCCCATAGCTGTTTTGGGTGAGACTACAACCTGCGCGCAGGTTGTTGCCGAAAGGGCCAACACTGTGGGTCTTTTGTTGGTGCGACACAAAAGGTTTAAACCTGGGTCTGCCCTATTGCCCAACAAATTGGTTCCGTTGCCGGTTGAACTCAGTACCTGCTCAAGAGGGGTTTACCTTGTACCACAAGGGCTATGTTCTGGAGGCCCTTTGTCAAGGAAATCAGTGATTGGTTTGCTGAGATCTGTTTGCAATTTGCACAGCAAGAGAATGCTAATCAGCGGTGTAGCGCAAGAGAATTTTTACAAAGTTATGTTTCTTGTGATGCTTATGAAATTTTTTTTGGTAGTATCCACATAGAGTTGCACCAGTGGTTGTCTAGGTTAACAGAGAGGAGGACGAACTTTCAATCTCGACGGATTCCTGTGTGGACCCCCGTAAGGGTCAATCTTGTGCAACACGTGAACAACGATATATCCCGCGCTGTTGACTTCTAGACAACGCGAACGTTGGAAGCCTTTGTAACAGAGTTTGCCATTGACACGAGCACCTCTTTCAGCGAAGCCGAACGACAGTTTTTCAAAGGTCCCCATGGTAAGTTTTTGAATTTATTAAGCTTAAGGATTAAAATACTATTGGCCGAAAAGGGTATATTGCTGTTTGAATCGGACTATTAGTTTAGTCGTACTAACACATGTTTGCAAGTGAGAATCTTTTTGGTGCGCAAAGTGGGTTACCGTGAAGTGAGAAAAGGTACAAAATAGATTTTGAATCTTACTCTTCAGGACAGACCACCGCAATTCCCCCTGTAAACTCCCCACAGCCAGACCCTGAAGAAAAACCGTTGGTAGGAAACCCTCCCGGCACCCCCCAGCGTCGCTTTGTTACCCCTAAAGTTCGGTCGCAGTGTGACAGGCAACCAAATCCAAGTATTCCGCTCACAGTTCAATCTGTCCCCATAAAACCCCCCCCCCATCAACATCCTTTCCTCCTCCCAACCCTCCTAGAACCACCATGGCCCACCTAGCTGATGACATTAAGTTGCCCATCTTCAAAGGAACGGGATCCGACGATCCAGAACAATTCTGGTTTTTATGTGAGGCCGTCTGGAACGTGAAGAGTATTACCGACTTGGATGTGAGAACTGCGCAGCTCATTACTTCCTTTTGCAACCGGTATTTGACCTAGTTCATGAAATTTTCCAGTAATCAGCACCCCACTTTGGATGAAATCAAGGCCGCCATCATTAAGGAATTTAAGAAACCAAAGTCAGAATTGCAGAGCATCACTGAACTCAAGGAGATTCAACAGCGACGCAGCGAATCCATTTGGGACTTTGACCAAAGATTCAAAGTTCTATTAGACCAAGTCAGCTTCACCATTAGTCCTGCGCAGCACAAAGAATGGTTTATCGCAGCGTTATTGCCGCATATCAGAACTTCGATCATGCAACAGAAGGTTGCTGACCAGCAAGAGGCTCTGGAAATCGCAATGAAGCTAGAGACTACTCCCGTCGGAGATGATTCTGGTATTGCCCAAATCCAAGCGCAGCTGGTAGCGATGGCCCTAGAGCTTCATGACATGAAGAAGGCTAAAACCAGTCGAGAGGAGGTCTGGTGTACGCAATGTCGGTCTAAGGGTCATGATAGGGACCAGTGCCCCGTGGTCAGAACATACCTAAATATGGGCATGCCCAACCAATTCAATGCCGGTGCTCTGTATTGTGAGATTTGCCGAACCTCTGGCCAGCATCGCCTTGAGCACTGCCATCTTCTTCAGAGATATGTTCAAACTCCCAAAAACCCCTACTGCCAGTTCTGTAAGTCCGTAGGGCATAATGAAGACGAGTGTCGTAGCTACGACCTTATGCTAGAGCGCACCTCTGACGCCTACCGAGTCCACAATGAAGCCCAGAATAATGATGGCTATGGTTACAACAGTGGTGCCTCCGGAAGAGGTGCTTTTGGTGGTCGCGGCTGTGGTGGGATGACTGGAAGAGGTCGAGGCCAGGTAGTGTGCTACAATTGTAACCAAGTTGGTCGCTTGGCTCGCGACTGTCGGAATGCCACTACTACCTGTCGGTATTTCCGCGCAGTGGACCACGTGATTGAACAGTGCCCCTAGCTCCTCGCAAAGATTCAGGAAAACAACCGAGGCCCTACCCCAAATATTCAGTTAATTTCCGTTGAGCAAAGACCTGCCCCAGCCCTCAATGTGGTCACTCAGAGTGGAGCTACGACGCATATTCAAGATGGGCCAAAGCAACCTGCCATGGTGTGTGCACGTAAGGCCTTCGAGAAAGTCCCAGCCCTTGACCCTGTGAAGGACCAAGCACCAATCTAGGAGGCCCAGTGTGACATGATTAACCCTGGCGCCATAGAAGTACCTGCACGGCAACCTCAGCAGGCTTCGCAGCCACAAGAAGCCTCGACGGATAAAGTAAGTACACTATACTCTTTCTTGCAGAGCTGTATGAAACTCTTGCAAAATCAGAATGCTCTAAAAGAGCTGCAAAAAGTTCTTGCTGTCACAGACCCTCAGAAAGGAATTGATCAGGAGAAAACTGTTAGTCGTGTCCAAAGAACGGGAAGGGAAACGAGATTGAATGTCCAGATAGGGGAATATGATATGACTGATGTCATTTTGGATCTTGGATCTGACGTGAATGTCCTACCCAAGCAGACCTGGGGACAAATGGGAAAGCCTTCCCTGGTTTGGTCACCTATACAACTGCGACTAGCTAACCAGTAAAGGATTGTACCGCTAGGAAGACTTCTTAGTGTTCCAATCGACATCGATGGGGTCAGTACTCTAGCCGATTTTGAAGTCATTGAGATCATTGATGACAGCAACCCTTATCCATCCCTGTTGGTAATTGAGTGGGCGATGGCCAATGCTGCAATCATCAACCTTAAGAGGAGACAGATGACCTTCGAAGGAAATGGTCTACGCGTTATTATACCCCTCGACCCATCCCAAGGAGAAAGATATACCGAACCACTCAGAGATGAAGGGGAGCAGGATACTCTAGACCACATCTACAACATCACAGCCACGGATGCATATTATGTAGAGCCTGATGATGAGGGTGTAATGGAGTGGCAATGTGATAGCTCCTGCATGACCGATTCAGACGATGGTATGGAGAATTGGCAGAATCGACTATATGAGCTACATGGCCATAGATGCACGCAGATCACTCAGTCTCTTAGATGCCTTAGTGCATAGCCTAGAGAGTTTCCTGCGCATGTGGGGATGACAGACCCAGTAGAATTTATTGCATCTGTGCCAGAACGAGTACCTCAGTCACAAAACTCCCAAAGTCTGGAAATAGCACTAGAAGCTACAACAGCATGGGGGAGCAGTCCTAACAAGTCTCACCCCAGTCGGGGAACCTACCAGAAATTCCTGCGCCCCAGATTCATAAGTCAAGCTCCAGCAGTGCGAAGTCAGTTCCAGGGGCTGACTAGTCTTCAGCGACATTTGAGGCAGAACTATGCAGCAAGGAAAGACCACACCAAGGGGCAGAGCCAAGATGCCATCCCCCCAAATAAAATAGTCCTGTCGCAGACATTACCTGGTCGGGTCGAAGGGCACTAATGTGCCGAGGTTGCTTATTGCCCTGAAGCTTCAACCATGATTCTGCCAAGGCCCAAAAACATAGCGAGGCTCAAAATCCGACCGTCGGGAAGCAGCCAATTTGGCGGCGGCAGAGTTTTAATTGCTTTAAATGACTGTACTAAGACCAGTACCGGCAATCGCGGACAAGATTTTCGTCAGACGTGGTGCCTTCAATGCACTGTCCTGCCCGATTTGATTGATGGCGTGTATAAGAAGATGCCCCAGTTAGGAAAAATTGCATCCTACATTTCTTCAAGAATTCTGAGTGAACCCATGACCACTGAACGCAAGATTGATGATTTGGTCAGAGAATTCGAGCAAGAGGGTCTAATCCCCTATTCTAACCGGTCGCCTGCCCTAGCTCACTATGAAGACAGTCCCCCAGCACCACCATGGCCGATGCAGACACGGTCTACCAGGAAAAAGTCCAGCACTGAAATTCGCACCAAGCGCAACCAAGATTGGCAACGGCAAACAAGGAAAACACCAGCAGCTCATCCTATGGAACCCTCTAGTTCCGCACAGACCCCGGCTGGGGGAAGGGAGAATATTCCACCACCACAGCCACCATATCTACCACCTGTGTGCCCAGGTACCACGCTTCCCCATCGGACGAAGCAATTTACATTAGCCACACCCTCGCTGCCACAGGGAGTGCAGTTGATAGGAAGTATGACAGGGAAGATTGATCGGCTTAAGTATAGCAACCATGACACCAATGACCATGGCAAGTTTCCATAGTTTGAAATAGAACAATACTTGCACCGCATCAAGTACCAGGATCATAGGGTCACAATACTAGAAGTGCAAACATGGGCTACGGGCCTGGACAATGCTGGCCTACTCAAGATACTTAACATTCCCCATTTTGGTCGTGGCATACATGTGACAGTAGTGGCCAAGCAGTTACTAGCGCTGGTGCATGACGGCTATTTATGGATAGGGGACCAGCAAATTCCTATTGATGCCGTCCTCATCCATAGGATCACAGGTTTACCTATGGCAGGACCTGATCCGGGAACTGAATTTCCGTCCAAACATGACGATACAAAGATCGCGCAAACCATGAAAGAGCGGTTTGGCCTGAAAAAAGGAAAATGGGGGTATCACACTTCCGTGATTTAGGAACAGCCCATTCGCTTTGCAGCTGAACTCTTAGCCTGCAAAATCATACGGAAATGCAGGCCAACTGAAGTACCTGCTTCGGTTATCCGGATTGCTATGAACTGTGCGGAAGGGTATACTTATAATTGGGCCGAATATCTTGCGAAGGAATTTCTGGAGGATGCCCGTGATGCGCAAGAAAAAGGTAGACCTTTTCATTATTCCTGGATTTTAATCCTTATTGCATTAGTTGGGTGGAAAGAACCCACTGAATCCCAGTTTATAGAATTAAGCCCCGGCACGCCAGGGGCAATGAGGTATGCCTCCCTATGGATATCCTCAGACAAGGAAGCGCAGCAGATGACGAACACTGTGTTCATATTTTATGCTATGAGTATTCACTATTATATTGTGTGAACGCCTCGACTTACCAATGAAGTGTTCTCTCAATATGAGGGCGTCGCGCACTTTAGTGTCGATATGCATCATGTTTTCATTCAAGCTCATGCAGATCCACAACGGCAATGCTTCAAATTACCCTATGTAGTCACCGAACCAGATATCAGGCGGATAGTTCAGCTCTGGCCGGCCGAATGGCTAAAAGATTTAGGAAAAAAACCCTCTATTCTGGTTCCCCCAGCTACCAATATTGGCGTAGGTACTAGTCAGTCGCAGTAGCAGAGCCCATTGGAAGATAGCGAAGACCTAAGTGATTCACAAAGGGATGATGACGGCCAGGGTGGAGGCGGTGAACAGGATGAACAGGATGAACAGGATGAGGAGTCGGTCAAGACTATATCAGCCCCTAACCCACCAACGAAGTGCACGTCATCAGAAGTAGCCGAGGTAACCAAGCCGCAGTCCCGCAAAAGGGCAAAAGCATCGAAGGATAAAGATATTGAGGAAGAAGCCACCGTCATGCTGGATGCGCTGGAAAAATCTCTAGAACAGTCTACGACAGCGCTTACTAAAAAATGGTCAGAGTTTGCGGAACTGCATCTGGTTGGGCTATCAGGTATCACAAGTAGCACTATAGCACCCGCCCAGCAGGATATCAGACAATGGCCACTCAGAGATCACCCAGGACTGGTATCTGGTGCAACTATGACTCAGCCTGACACGGATCCCTGACTCCAGACGGATATAAGCGCAGGGCTTGATTATACGAATATGTCTATGTCAGAGTTGCACCTCCGACAGCTTGCGATTACAAAGGAGATCCATGCCCGAACCCAATTGTCCCAAATACAACTGGACGACGCCATCAAACAAAACAAAACCTTTGCAGCACGTCTAGAAGAAATCACACAACAGAAGAAAGAGGCCGAACATACAACAACTACGTTGATGCGAGCATTGGACGAGGCATGTCAAAGTCTTTCCGACTCCAACATACAGGGAGCAAAGGAACCAGAGCAAAGAATTGCTAAGCTAAGAGACTATGCCCAGCAGTCTCGCAGCGAGGTTGAAAGGATGAAGATAGAACACCAGCAGTACATTGCAGAACTTCAACTTCGCATTCCTCCTGAGACTCCACCAGAGGTTAGAGAACAGCACCAGTAGGACATCAAGGCTTCAGCAGCAAAAATAGCAGATAATGTGGCCAGCGTCGCAAAACTAATGGAAGACAGCATAGACGCATGGGATAACCTACAGGACCATCCAGATATAGGTAAGGTCCAGGAAACCATCAAGTTGCGCCAAGATGAATTAGATGCAGTCAAAATAGAAATCAAGACGCTGCCACCTATGCAGAAGATGGCTAAATTAAAGCGCAGCAAGGAACTTCAGCAGGAGATCGAGTCCTGCAGGACGAAGGTAACGCTGCTAGAGAATGCGTTATAGCCCCTGGTTGATGAAGCGTTAGAATTGAGCAATACGGCGGAAAGCCAACTCAAACTTTTGAAGACCTATGACACTTTTGCACAGGAAAGGGCTGATACAGACTCATCTTCAGTATTACAGGAATTGGTGGAAAAGGAGAAAGCCGCTGATGATATACTCCACAACCTCACCAATCGCTTCCAGGTCCTAGCACAGAATATTCTCCCACCAGAGTCCTCGCAGAGTGTCCCGGGACGGGCCACTAGTGACTCTTAGGGGCCTGTTGGGGCGCGTACCCTAAGGATTATTAGTTCGGGTAACTTTGCGGCTATTGGTAAGCGGAGTTAGGGGTCAAAATAGTCTTAGGGGTGTAAGGGTAAGTCAAAACCCCCCTTTTTGTAATGAACCCATGGTTTAAATCCAGGGTTTAGGGTTTTTGGGAGCCCATGGTTTGAAGCCATGGTTTTGTAAAAATGCGCAGTATAAATAAGCGCTTGTGTAAAGAATATAAGTTAGGTTTTATGATGAAATAAAGATTAAGGCGAAGCTAAGATTGGTTTTGTAAGAAAAGGTTAAGTCCCAGCTGTGTGCGTGGACGACCTCTACAGTTGTGTGCGTAGAGGGTTTTTGTAAGGAAGATTAAGGAATGACCTGCAGCTATGTGTGCAGGGGCCTGCTGCTGTGTGTGCGGATTTTGAGGACTGAAAGGATCTCCAGCTGAGTGCGTAGATCAAACTGTGGTTTTGTAGCAAGTTGAATAGAACACAGTTTGTGGATGTAGCCCCTACACTGGGGGTGAACCACGTTTTATCTGGTGTTGTGGTTTCTTGTGTTGTTTCTGTTTCTATTTCTTTTATGCATTAATAATTGTATACATATGATAAGTTAGATCGCTGCTAATATTTAGCTTCGCTGTGAATTCCCTGTAGTGGGTTGAGCAAGTAATGACTGTTTATTTATCCATGAAGTTGTATATGAATGAATGGTAAAGATTTTATAGTATTGATTAATAAGATTATTAAGGCTAAGGTACAGTAATCCCCCTCTCGACTTGCAGAAACCTGATTCTGCGGCACCCCATAGCTGTTTCGAGTGAGACTGCAACCTGCGCGCAGGTTGTTGCCGAAAGGGCCAACACTGTGGGTCTTTTGTTGGTGCGACAAAAAAGGTTTAAACCCGGGTCTGCCCTATTTCCCAACAACCCATTGAACCAATCATAGATTGTCCAATAACACCCCACAACCCAGGTTAAATTACCACCCCCACCACCTCTCATGTTATGTATGTTTCTAATCCTCCCAGGTCTTCTGCATTTGTGGCCCAACCTTCAATTCTCATTGCGTCAATACCTTCTAGTGCCAGGGGGCAACCCCGGGAATGACCTACGTTATCTGGCATCAGAATTGTACCTAGTCAAGGGTGGGCCTCTAACATAGAACCATCTATATATTATGTCACACCCACCCATACTAATGTGGTTAATCCCCCATCTATTTCAGGTCAGCGCTTGGGGGCACAACCTGTAGCCATTCAAACTTCTAGAGGTTATGGTTATCAAATACCTGTAGGTAATCATCCACCCAATCCTACAGGAATGCCTTATGCTGGAATTCCATACTCTAGTAACACTTTTATGCCATGGGGGAAACCCAACTGGTCTTATATGCCAACTATGGGAGTGATACATTTACATACTGTGGGAGGTGCTAGACGACTGCCTTATGGAATTCCTCCCCATGGGGGGCCTAATGGTCTTGGAGGATCTGGCAGCTTTCCTCCTTTTGGTCCTAGTGGTCCTAGTGGTCCTATCGGTCCTGGTGCCTTTCCTCTTTATGGATCCAGAGGGTCTGGTGGCCCTTTGCCTAGTGGTTCTAGTGGCTCCATAGGTTTACCTCCTTGTGGCTCTTTAGGGTTTGGTTGTTTGGCTCCTGGTGGTCCTGGTGATCCTAGTGGTCCTAGTGGTCAAGGTGGTCCTGGTAGTCTTGGTGGCCCTGGTGGTCCTCATCCAAAAGGACCTAGTGGTCTTAGTGGTCCTAATCCTAGAAATTAGCCCCCTGTGGGTGGATTTTCCGATAGTTCTTCATCACATCAACCTGTTTTTCAGTCAACTTATGGTCCTACTAGTAATTATATGCCATATCAATATTACCAGTATGTGTAACCCAACCGATAGTTACCCTTCCTAGCAACTTTGGACTTACCTAACTTGTCTAAGTTGATTAATGATCCCATTCGACACACTCCCTCGTGGCCTCCCATTTCCGTAAAGTTACCATCGGATATCCTGAAATTCGATGGGAAATAGGGAGATGATCCAAAGAACCATGTTATGACATTCCATTTTTGGTGTTCTTCCAACTCCCTCATGGATGATTCCATTCGGTTACGACTCTTTTAGCGAGCTTTGATCGATACAGCCGCAAAGTGGTACATTGAACTCCCACAACATTCGTTTATGGATTTTGGCTTGTTGGCAACTGTGTTTCTTACACACTTTCAGCTCCTGATTCGAATGAAATAGGAATTGATCTTTTAACTTCTCTATGACAGAACACCTCCACCCACATATCCAATCATGAGTGGAGAAGGTGGAGAAGGATTATTAAGGCCCCTATTCTGGATCAGTTATTAGCTGATTGGTTTACCAAATCCTTTTTGCCTCCTATTTCCCTAGATGTGGCTATGGGTGGTGCCGTTACTAAAGAGAAGGCTATTAGTTGGGATCAGTACCTAGAATTGGTTTATTCCTAGTCTAGAACTCTTTATGGCCCGATTCCTCAAGCTCCTCGCCCCAGGACTGATCTTTCCAAGCCACCAGCAGAAGTACTTGTTGATGGGATTATTGGTTCAATCCAGTCCCCGTGTGCAGCGAAACCTGCCAAGCAACCCCAAACTGCCACAACTACTCCTTTAGCTCCTAAGGTTTTCGATGAGGTCAAATCCATTCAAAGTACTCAAAACTCGGGTAATAATAAAAAGAAAGGTAGAAATAGAAATAAAAAACTTGGAAACCAGCAGGAGACTCCCAGACCAACCAACAGTGATAACAATAACGGGAAAAGGAAAGAAAAATATCTCTGTCTACTATGTGGAGGTGACCATTTTCAAAGGAGTATCCTCATCGGGATGAAATATCCTAGTTTCTGAAGTCCAATCCTACACCTCCAGTACTTACGGATCCTTTTCCCTCTCAACTACAACTGATAGACCACATGTCTAATCAGGGTAACTTTAGTTCGTCAGAGGAAATTCATATGATGTCCTCAGATACCATCAATCTACAAACTCTAAGTCATAACTATGACAAACCTGTAGATAAGAAAGAATATCATTCTTCTTCAAGGAAGGATCCCTCTACTAGTTCTTCAGAATCCTCATCTATTGTCCCCTTATCTATCGAGAAGCCTACTCTCAACATGATTTTGAGCCCACCTAAGAGTACTCTATGGAAGGCAGTATTTAATCCCAATGCTCGAGTTGCTCAATTTTATAATGTGGTTGAAGACCTAGCTCAGGGACCTTGTGCAATGTCTACCTTAGAGGTACTCCAAAGTTGCCCTACATAGTGCAAAAAATTGTTGACAGCATTAGGAGCTTTAGACCCAGATAACACTAACTTGATTCATTTCAATGTTGAGAACTATAATCCTATATTACCGCATAAACTTGCTTTCAGATCATTACGAAAGTAGTGGGAAGGAATTTTTTTTGAACAGTACTAGATGAAGGAGCTTCGACCTAAGTTTTGTCTCTGTCTTGTTGGAAGGCTCTAGGATCTCCCAAGCTTATAACATCACCTATGACCCTCAAGGCCTTTGACGGATGGGGTTTCCAACTCCATGGTCTCATATCATCCCAAGCGGTTGAGCTGGGGGGAAAACCCATTTCCATCTAGGTAGAAGTGGTAGATTCCCCTTTAGATTACAACCTCCTTCTAGGAAGAAATTTGTTCTATGCCATGAATGTTGTCACCTCAACAGTATTCTGAACAGTCCAATTTCCACATCTAGGGAGAATAGTTACTATTGATCAGCTTGATTTTTGTATGCCGTATGTTACTATCTCCATGGATAATAACATCCCCATGTTAGGCTAGTCCCCTGCTCCTTACCAGTCGATTGGGGTAGGTATGTTGAAGGATTCATCCCTTATGGGGATTTTTCCATCCACTCCTCCTAGCATGGATACCATGACAGTCCATATAATTGCCTCATTTGATTATGAGCCTAAGGGTAAAAAAGTTGTTGATTCCACCTCATTGATTCCACATGAAGCTATGTATGACACCATTCAAACCTTTTCCGATGATCGCATTGATGACCTTCATCTAGTGGCTTTGGATCCTTACCATTTACCATACTAGTTAGAACCTTCTCTTCCTATGCTAGATTATCTTTCTAAGAATTTTCCTTCTGATGAGTCCATTATGGAGATCATGAATATGGATGAGTCCATTTGGGAGGATCACCATCATAGATCCATGTTCCTCCCCAACACCAGTTCGATTAGCCATGATTTTGCATCCTTGTTTCCTACTGATATTGTCAATGTACTCCAAATTCGTATGTTGTTGCAAGATACAGATTCTGAAGGAAACCTTTGCAACATTACTCAGAAGAATCCAATTGGCATATTAGCCAAGCCTGATACTATCGAGCATGTTCATGTTGGGCAGAACTACTCGGCAGATGAATTTGAATCATATAAGGCACTTTTTAAAGAATTCCATGATATTTTTTCCTGGTCCTATGAAGAGATGTTGGGAATTGACCCATCCATTGTGGTCCATGAGATTAAAACATATCCCACAGCTAAACCTATCAAGCAAAAACTTAGGCAAGTCCATCCTAGGAAGGTCGTAGCTATTAAAGCTGAAATTGAGAAACTTCTCAATCTGGGTTTATTTATCCTGTACCCCTGATGGAATGGGTATCAAACGTTGTCCCTGTCAATAAAAATTAGGGCACCATTAGAGTCTGTATCAACTTTAGGGATTTAAATAAATCTTGTCCCAAGGACAACTTTCCTACCCCCCACATCGATCACATTATCGACAACTGTGCTAGAAGTTTCATCTTTTCATTCATGGATGGCTTCTCTGGCTATAATCAGATTGAGATATTACCCTCCAATCAGCATAAGACAGCATTCATTTTCCCATGGGGAACCTTTTCATATAAGAAGTTACCTTTTGGATTGAAAAATGTTGGAGCCATGTTCTAGCACGTGATGTCCTATGTGTTTCATGATAATAAACATATTGTTGAACCGTACCTTGATGACCTCCCTACTCATTCACAGTGATGGGAGGACCACCCTCGTCATCTTAGAGAGATATTCCTGAGATGTTGTCATTATAATATACGGCTCAATCCACATAAATGTGTTTTTTGCATTGAGACGGGACATCTGCTAGGTTTTGTGGTATCCAAAGATGGCATCCAGATCAATCCTTTGAAAATTGCCACCATTTTATATGTACCAGCCCCAACTAATCTCCTTGAACTCCAAAGTTTACAGGGGAAGGAAAACATTCTCCATCATTTCGTGTGCAATTTCGCAGAGAAAACACATAGTTATATTCATTTCCTTGAGAAGAGCAATCCATTCTTTTGGGATGACCAAGCCCAATGCACCTTTGACAATCTTAAGCATGCTCTGACATATCCACCCATGATACACCCCCCAGATTATTCAAAGGACTTTCTCTTGTATATTGCTTCCTCCACTACTGCCATCGCCATGGTTTTAGTGTAGGACAATCTCCACAGTCAGGAGAACGTGATTTATTACACCAGTAAGAATCTCATGGATTCTAAAACTCGTTATTCACATGTGGAAAAGTTAGCATTGGCCACGATCATTGCTGTACAAATGTTTTGTCACTACATTCTACTCCACACTACCACCGTATTGGCAGACCAAAACCCAATGTATTACATCCTAACTTGTCAGGTGCTTAGGGGCAAGTACTCCTGTTGGATAGTTATACTTCAGGAGTTTGATCTGGAATTTGCCAAGGCTACATCAAAGAAATCCTTGGTATTTGTCGAGCTTATGTGTGATCTTCCTTGTGCTTCACTGGAATCTGAGCCTAGTGATTCATTTCCAGATGAATTCCTATTTCTGATTAGCACTATTGATCATTAGTATGGAGATTTGCTTATCTGTCTCCAAACACAACGACTTCATCCACATTTATCTCATGATGATTGCTGCCATATCTGTCACCACACGAAATACTATCTCATCCTGAATGATACCTTGTATAGACGTGTGATTTACTCCATTCTCTAGTGATGCCTCACCCATGAGGAGGATGAACATGTGTTGAGATATTGCCACTATGGAGCATGTGGCAGTCATTTATCTAGGATGGCTACAGCCCAGAAAATCCTCTGCATGGGCTATTTCTGGCCTTTTATCTTCAAAGACTATCTTCAAGCTGTTAAGAAATGCCCACCTTGTCAACACTTTTATCCTAAACAACGCACCCATCCTGCTCCTCTTCACCCCATGATTGTTGTTGGACCATTCACCGATTGGGGGATTGAATTCATGCATTCTAAGCCTACCTCAGCTAAGGGGCATGGTTACATCATCATAGCCATTGATTATTTCACAAAATGGGCTGAGACCATGCCTACATATGCAGAAGATGGTAAGACTACTGCTCTCTTCTTATTCAATCATATGATAGCTAGATTTGAAGTTTTGCAGTCCATCGTTACTGATCATGGATCCCATTTCCATAATCAAATGATGGAGGAAATGAGTTCCAAGCTAGGTTTTTGCCATGAAAACTCTACACCTTATTATCCACAAGCTAATGGTCAGGTAGAGGTCATTAACAAAGTTTTGAAAACTATGCTTCATTGGATAGTTGGAGATCATAAATCCAACTAGCACCACGTTCTTTTCTCTGCTCTTTGGGCTTATCAGACTTCTGTGAAAACATCCACTGGTTTCATGCTGTTCCATCTTGTTTATGGACTCGAAGCCATCTTACCAATCTAATGTCATATTCCATCTTTACAACTTGTCGTCGAACATCTCCCAGACACTTCCGCAAAGGAAAAAATATTTCTGTACTTGAGTAACCTTGATGAGACTCGAAGAGATGTTGCCTTGGCTAATGAGACACATAAGAAACACGTCAAGGCGCAGTATGATAAATACGTCCAACCTCATGTCTTTAACGAGGGTGACCTAGTCTTGAATTATGATGAAAGATATAACAAACTAGGGAAGGGTAAGTTCGAGTCCATGTGGTACGGACATTTCATTATTTCTAAGGTGTTAGAGAAAGGAGCTTATGATCTTGTTGATTATGATGGAATCCTTTTGGGGCAACCTCGCAATGGGTTCTACGTAAAAAGGTACTATGCCTAGGTATTTCTGGGATAGTATCTTGTGTATATGTATATTGATTGACTTTCATTGTGCTTTTAGTATTTTCAAGATGGTTTTGAGTTTAGTGTATGCATCTGTTTATACCATGTTTTGGTCATGCATATGGATTTCTACGGCTTTGTTGATGGTGATTTTATCCACACCTTGAATCTCACCTTGGTTTCTTGGGTCCTCTATTCCCCAGCTGAATATTTGGTTAGTTCAAGAGCATTTTGTATAGGTCCCACTACTAATAACATCACCGAGTATGAAGTAGCCATTGGTCTTCTGACTGAAGCTACCTCCCAGGATGTTCGTGATCTAGTAGTCTTGATGGACTCAGAACTCGTGGTTTTCCATGTAAACCATGTTTACACCATTAGAAACCCGGTGCTCCTCCACCTCTTCCGGAGAGTACATTTGCTAGAAATATGATTTGAAACCATTACTTATAGGCATATCCTTAGGGATCATAATGTAGTTGTTAACTCATTAGCTAATTACATCCTAGATTGGCATATTTCTCATTCATGATGTTAAAATCAAACATGGTACACTGTAAATAAACATTCAAAGATACATAGAACCCATAGAAAATGCATTTTCCATTTGAAACATATAAACACCGTGTAAAAGTCTGTATATATGTATACAAAATGGTTTACAAAAAATAGGTCCCAAGATCTCACCTGAAGCACGTAGGCCTTCAGGAAAAATCATCATACAAAATCCTAAAGCTGTCAGCTTTCAGTACATATATCATACTCTAGTGGTGCTCGTGATAGCACATCACTGCTCGAGCTACCCTATGTAGAATCCTACTGAATCAACCTGGTACTCCCATTGTGGATCTCTAATATCTCATCAGGAGGTCATCAATGTTAGCTTCTAGGATATCCAAGGTTAACCTCTCCAGGTTCTCCTCTAGCTCCCTGGTGATATCATCACCCTGTGGTACAAAGCGGGCTCCAGCTCACCTATCCAATGGAAAATCTCCTCCAGGTCGCGCTGCTCCAACATCTGCATGAGAATATATAGGTTTCATCACTTAACATCAAAAATATAAAACATTAAAAAACATAAAAACATTTCATCCATTTTAGGGTTTCTTTCTTCTTATTGATACCGCCCCACTGGGTGCTAGGTGGGAGTGGTAGGTCAGGATCTCTGGTGAAGTCCATACCTGCATAAGCATAATCCTCAACCATGAGGATCTGATCTCGGAGCCATCTGAAAAATGGGTCACCAAACTTCACCCTTCCCCTACCCACTCCTATATGAGTGATGACCTGGACCCACCTCAGCATATGGGGGTCCCGTGATCTCAGACTTGGGAAGACCACCTGAGGTCTCATCTATGGAACCAGCTCGAAGAAGAAGTAGGCTAAAATGGAGCCAAATCCAAACTGCTTTAGCTCTCCCTACCGACACTTAGTCAGCTAATATTTGAATATTGGAAGCATGGCTTCCACCTAGTTGAATATCATGGGTGCCATGGCCTCTATGGCATACAAAATGTGTGCCCTAGAATCCTAGTGTACACCCTGAATCCTAGCCACCCTCTGCATAGTAAATAGGATGGTCCATAGGGGCCCATCTGTCACTACTCTGATGGTGATTTTCTTCCCTGATGTGCTCATCCCTAGTACACAGTGACAATCTATAAGCTCTCAAGTGGTCACATCCCCTCCACAGGAACCTGTCAGTGAGATGGGGGAACCTCGTCTCAAGAGACCAGTCAAGAAGCATATGTCCTCTACTTCCAATATAAGAATATGGGCCCCCACCTTGAAGAACTGCTGCTCTGGACTCAACATCTGCAGTATGTGTTCCAGTAACCGCTCATGTGACACCATGCTTGGGGTTCGGAAGAACTTCAGAAGCCCATAGTCCCGTAATGCGGAAATACAACATGCACTTCTTTCTGCAAAGGAATCATCATTGTCAGGTGTTCTTTCTTTCCATATCACCATGTTATGAGTAACCAAGACATGCAAAAAAACATACTGGCATACATTAGAATCATTCCTAATCATTAAAAATCAAAAGAATGGCTTATTATGGCTCATGCTATTATTTTAAAGTCTCCACGGCTGGCACCGCCTATGCACCATTGGAGACATGTGGTGGCACTACCTGTAAACTGTGTTATTGGTGCGGTTCTTGGGTGGTACCATGTATCCCGCAAGGGGTATCTGTGGTGCCCGCTTTTAGGGTTTTAGGGATCGCCATTATTATTCTTGCACATTGATCTAGGAACAAAGCATCAATCTCATCAAAGAATAATCAACAAATAACTCATGAAATGGTATTAACACGAACCGAAATTGGTTTCCTCTCTGTATATTTAATAAACAATGAATGGTTACAATACCAATGACAAGCAATAGCTTGAATCAACGAGAAATTCAAATACCTAGGGAGGCAATTCGAATTCATGAGTGAGTCTGGCTTAACTGACTGTCATCCATTCAATCACACTCAGCTAACCACTTGACCAAAAGCCTAATTGACTCACGAAACCCTAACTGAAGTTGAAGTGCAATAAATGACTGAATCTCAACTAAAGGAGATCAAACACATGTCATAGCAAGCCAACCATCAAGCGCTAGTGCTCCATGACTTCAATGAACCCTGATGAGGTTAACTAAAGTTGAACTGATCATCAGAAGTTGGTGGAGGTGCCTCTGTTGACTCCAGATCATTAAATAATATTAAATAATCATTAAATAATATATTTAATGAGAGGAGGCGCCTTAATTGACTAGTTGAACTGATTGTAACCACCAGTTAGCAATTAGGTGCATTAATATCTCTCAGATCACCCCCGGAGTGCTCCAGTTAGCCTCCTTGACTGTAGGTAGGCATGGGTGTTACTAGATGATGGCAATTAATGCTCCATTGATGTCAATTAATTTGAATTATACTTAGGATAGTGGTTTAACTCGGCCAATTTGACCAAAAAGAGAGTGTATGATGGTAAATGTCTCCAACACCCCCCCTTAAGCTATACTTAGGAAAAGTTAGAAAACATAGATGCATAAAAATGCTAGGGCCCTGGAAAATAAGGCTATAGGTCACCCTGTACAATGCTGAAACTAAAACAATGCTCAAAACAAACTAAGTGAGGAAAAGAGGGAAAACCCAGTGGGAAAACCCCCCCCTCAAGCTGAACACTGAAAGTAGTCTGGATCACCTTGATGAACTCACACCCAAAAGTGAACGGAGGTAAGCCAACTTATTTTCTTAAAAGCTATTAGTGAATATGTCTGCAATCTACTCATCTGTCGGGCAGTATTGCAGAATGATGGTCCTATCATGCACTAGCTCCCTAATGTAGTGCATGTGAATCTCTACATGCTTGGTCATTTACCTGGTAACTAGATCCATGGATATCTTAATAGCACTCTAGTTGTCACAAAAGAGGAAAGTGGACAAAGTACTACTAAGATCAAACTCTAAAAGAATGCCTTGCAACCAAACTGCTTGGATGCAAGCATTCCCTCCTCCTCAATACTCAGCCTCTACTGAAGATAGTGCTATGGCAGCCTACTTTTTGCTTGGCTAGAAAATGGGACCACCAACAAACATGAATACATATCTGGAAGTTTAATTTCAATCAATAGAATCACCCACCCAATCAGAATCTATGTATCCAACCAGCTTTAGCTCCGAGTCTACATCATAGTGAATGTCGTAGGTCCTAGTTCCCTGAATGTACTAGAGGATCCTCTTGGATGTATTCCAATGAATATCATGAGGCTGTTGCATGTATATTGATAAAGCATTCATGGCATAACAAATATCAGTCCTAGAATGTGTCAAGTACAACAAGCTACCAATCAGCCGTCGATAGATAGTGCAGTCCATGGGAGGTGTGTGTTTTCCTTCTTCAAGGCTGATCCCTGAAAGTAAAGGGAATGGTGCAGGCCTGAATTCAGCCATGTTGAAATTTAATAACAGGTCTGAAGTTTATTTGGATAGAGTGACCATAATCCCATCATAATTTTGCTCATTTTCGAGCCCCAAAAATTGTTTTAGAAGCCCCAAATCACTCATTTCAAAGGCATTGTGGATAGCAATTTTGATGGCGGAAATGGAGGCAACTATGCTACCTGTGATCAGTAAGTCATCAACATATAAAACAATTATAATTATATGACCATAATTCTCCTTTAAATACACATTTGGATCTTATCTACATCTCTGAAAGTTTTGCGAGAGAAGGAAGGCATCCATCTTGGAATACCACTCTCTTGGGGCTTGTTTTAACCCGTATAGTGACTTCTTTAGCTTGAAAAACAAATATGGATTAGTGATGTAGACCTCAGGATGATTCATTTATATATCCTCATTAATATATCCATGTATAAATGCTGACTTAACATCGATGTGATGCACCTCCTAGTGCTTGGATGTTGAAATAGCCAAAACAAGGCGGATGGAGTCCATTTTTGCAACAAGTGCAAAGGTCTCATGGTAGTCCACTCCTTGGACCTGAGAGAAACCTTTTGATACTAGAATTTCCTTATATTTTCATGTTCTTCCATCAGTAGCAACCTTTGTTTCAAACACCCACTTGCATTGAACCAATTTCCTTCCCAGAGGAAGAGAAACTAGCTCCCAAGTAGTGTTTTTCTGAAGAGAATTCATCTTTTCATCCATGGAAACTTGCATATTAGATCATTCAGAGCATGGTAGTAGGATATTTTATCTGAACTAATCATCAAATATAAAGTTTCAGACAACAAATTATCATAACAAGAGAGTGCAATGCCTACTCTTTGGAAATCAGACCGGGATCTCCTTGGATCATCCGGATTTCCAATGTTGTCTCCTAGGCCCATGTAGGAAGATGATTTTGCACTTCAGGTTCTGATTCAGAATCTGATGATTGCTACACACTGATATCAGAAATCATAGGATACAAATCAGGGTAATCACCCCCAATTTCATCATCTAAATATTCAGTAGAATAGGAAGGAAATTCAACAGTTTTCTCCTTCACTAGTTCCAACTCCTGAAGAGGATCATCGAACTTGACACTTCTCTTGATAATGATCTGTTTGGTATTGATATATAGCAGCTTGAATCCTTTAGATTCATTAGGATACCCAATAAATATACATTCTATGCTTTGTGGTTGCAAATCCCTTCTTTTATCAAGCAGATTCTGGGCCCATGTAGTGGACCCATTCGAGACATCCGACTTGTGTCTGAAGTATGCTTTGAAAGGAGTATTTCCTTTCATGGATGAGTGTGGCACCCTGTTCTGAATGTATTTTGCAGCATGCATGGCTTCAGGAAAAAAATTTGCAGCAAGCTTCTTTGACTCCAACATACAGGTGGTCATCTCCTTGAGAGACCGGTTCTTCCTTTCTGCTTCACCGTTCTACTGGGAAGTTGTTGCAGCTGCAACAGTTTTCCCAAATTTCTGAAAAAAATTTGGACCCTCCTTTGCTTTGGATTAGTTCAGTCCTTTTCTTGTTTTCATCCTTTTGAGTTCAACTTATGGATTTCGAAGTGCCTTCATGGAATTTGAGTGCTTTCACTTAGCTGGTTTCTCATCGTTTTCATGTTTTCATTTTTGAATTGAGCTTCTACTTGTTTTTTGCATAACCCTTAAAGTGTTCATTGCAAAATCTTCTTGGGTCGGGAGGTTTCTTCTTTGGCCGATCTGCCGTTGCGGGTCCTTTTCAGCTCATCTTTATCTTTTCTGCCCCGCCGTTACGGGTGGCTTCCGAAACTTCATTTTCGTTCTTTGCCCCGCCGTTTCGGGTGGCTTTCGAAACCTGACCTTTGTTTCTCGTCCCGCCGTTGCGGGTGGCTGCAGGAACCCGGTTATTTGTCCACCCCGCCGTTGCGGGCCTGCCTCCATTCTTGGTTGTCGTCTTGCCGTTGCGAGTGGTAGATTTTTATATAACAGTTGCGGGCGCGTTCTTAATATCGCGTCGGAGGGAGACGAACTCTACCCTTGCCGCCGTTGCGGTCCAATGAAAGATCTAGAGATGCGGTTTATGGCCGATTACATTTGTTGGCGCCATGGAGAATGTTGGCTTCCCCGATGCACCCGCCGTTGCGGGGGTCGCCAAACTCCTGGTCGCCCGACAAATGAATCCATTGCCGCCCGACCCTGTTTTAAAGCGTATGCCCTATGTTTGGTGATGCGGGTGGTGGAGTGAAGAGGGTGTCCCGCCGTTGCGGGCATAGATAGGTTGAGTCACCCGCCGAGACTTTCCTATCCGGCCCGACTGATCTGACTCGTCGCACGTGCTAGTTTTTATATATACGGGGTGCGTGGTTGTTTTTTTTTATTGTTTTATCGCGTCCGAGCTGTCGCATTGTCGAGCTAGCGAGTTGTGTGGAGCTTCGTACCAGTACCCACGTCCAGCTGTTGGTCAAGGACTCCATCGCTGTCACCTATTCATTCGTGCAATCTTGCCAGGTAGGAGCTTAAGCCCTTCTTTTCAAAGTTTTGGCTGGGTTACTTAGGGTGAAAATAATGAAGAATTTACGGCCTGTTTTTTTTGTTGTTCGTGAACGGGGTTCTTCTTTACCCGTGGCTAGGGTTGGTAGTTCCGTTCTCCCCAGCAGTTGCGCCCGCGTCTTATCTTATTGGGGGGGAATAGATTTTGCCGTTGGAGGGATTGGGTTTTTCCCTTTTATAAAGCCGCGTTTTCATCTACCTCCGCGTTTTGGTTCATCCATAGCGATTGGGGAAGACAAGGTGCAGGCGGCCGTTATGCCGCCTGCTCCTGGTTATTTCTTGTTGTGATGTGGACTTTGAAACGTTTGGGGGGGGGTTTTTCGCAGTTTGTCCATGATAGATGTCCGGCCGTTTGATTTCCTTTTCCTCGAGCCCTAGTCTTAGCCTTCGCACTGCGCTTTCGCCATCGTTGGCCACCGTGAAGCCCTAGGGCCATGCCGCGGTCATTATTCGAAGCTTTATGGGTATAATGAGCAATGGCGCTGATTGGTGTCCTTTGCGCGAAGGATTGTCGTGGGTGCCCGTATTTCATGACCGCACCAATGTAATTGTCATGGCCGCGAGCGGCATAGGCTGTGCTATTCTTATTCTTGCTAGGGCTGGTTTAAGTTCGCAGGATAATCGTGTTGGTTTTGCATTTGCATTACTTACTGTCATTGATATAAATTAATATATTGATTAGTCTCGATGGCAGACCATTTGATGAAGTATATCCTATAGCATTTATGGTTAGTTATATTGCAGAGATGGGTTGAGTTTTGTGCTGCTAAGTTCAAATAATCATAATGTAGGTTGGTTATGCATATATGTGTTACACTGATATAAGATGATAGCATAGCTCAACAGATGGCATAACTAAGGTCAAATTCTGCAATATAAAGAACCTATGACTGATACCATTGTAGCCACATATACAAATGGAGAAAGAATAAAATACTTCTTAACATTTTCAAAATATGAATGGCTTCATATCATGATGTTTTGCATTGCAGGAAGATTTCAAGATGTCCAAAAGACAGAGAAAGAAGGCCCCAGCAATAGAGGAGGTTCCTGCTGCAGAAGTAGAAACAAAAATTGAATACATTTATGAGGACACTCAATGTGTCACAGGGGTGGAGCCAGAATACAAGTGGGGAGATATTTACAGGATGATCTCCCGAAGAGAAGTCCTATATATGGGGCTAGAGGAGGCACCCATATATGCAAATATAGAGAAGTCAGCTATCATGAAGGTCGCCACCAGGCCTGAGTTGTTCCTGTGTTCCGAGTTAATGAGATGGGTGCTACCGCATACAAACCACAATTCAATGCTCATCTGTAACGTCGATGGCCAGGGCTATGCTGCGTTTAGCCCTGGTTATGTAGCTTTAGCTCACCATCTCCCAGAGCCTCAGCTTTTCCTTACAGATAGATGGTTGGATGATCTCCAGATGGACTTTATGGAGACCTTGAAAAGAATGCTCTTACCGGGCAAGATCTTCCGACATAGGGTGACTGAAGATTATGACACAACGACTCTCAGGACCACTTACCGGTTCATAGCTTTAATGTTAAACAGAATCTTTGGAAGGGAAAATGGCAGATTGTTTAAGTTAGAATGGGTGCCCATAATGTTTTTTATAGCAACAGAAGGAACCATTTTCAATTGGGCGAGCATAGTCTCCAGCAACCTCTCCTCCTGTGTGGCTGCAGCTTCAGAAGGAAAGGAACGGAGAAGTTCTGAATTTTACATGAGCTCAATCCTACTTGATTGCATACTGTGCCACCAGTCTTTCCCTGGGCTTAAATGTGTTTGGGAGAAGAACAGGATGCCCGTATATGTAGCATATAA
>LPNX010973955.1:73010-85871 GCA_001517045.1 Pseudotsuga menziesii
GTCGAGAAGATAGAGATGACATAGCAGCAGGTTTCTGGATCACAAGTAGAACAAAGTCAGGGTGGGGAAAACCCTGAGGTGCGGACCATGCAAGTGTCCACTACCATCATTCCTTCCACCCCTATGCTCCAGTTAATACCCTTTACACCAAAGAAAGGGGAAGAGGTCCCTGATTTTAGCACGGTGTATTACGACAGGGCAACCAAAAGAATCATGAGAAGAACTGAGCAAAAGGTAGGGGCTCAAGGGATGGCCAGCACTATGATAACCAACAAAGCTGTGATGGTCGGAACGGATAAAGACCCCAAGTTTGTCATAAGGGCTGGCAGAGCAGCACTAGACGCTACGGAGGACAATGTGGATCAAATGATGAAAGAGATGGACTCGACCAAGAAAACCTCCGCTCAGCTGAAGGACACCTTGAGAAGGGAGAGGGAGGAGAGCAATAGGTTAAAGAGAAAATACGAGCATGCACTCAAAGAGGTGGAGGTCACAAAGCATGAAATTCATGTTATCCAGCAGGAAGCACAAGCGAAAGAAACTACCCAAGAAGCCTTGAGTAAGGCACATCAAGAAATTCAGGACTTAAAGGACGAAAGGGAACAAATGAAAACAAAGATAGAAGAGCTGACGGAGCAGTAGAAGGACATCTATGAATCCAATACCTTATATGTTAGAGATCTGCAGGAGCAGCTGAAGGCAGCCAAGGAGCAGCAGGTAGATCTGCAGCCAGTCAAAGATCACATCCTGGCTCAGAAGGCAAGGATGCTGCAACTGCAAACGGCCTTGGAAGAAGAAAGGTGTCAAATCCTGCAGATTGATGGCAGGCTGGATGAAATATTAATTACAACATCTTATTTCGTGGACAGATCACAAGACATCCTTGAAGTGCTGACTTCAAGGATAACCAGAGTAGAAGATGATCAAGAAATCCCAGCTGAGCTACCAGTTAAAGACAAGCAGGCTTTGAAGCGGGACCATGATCTGATCGAGTTTGCTGTTATTTCTGCAGAGGATTTTCAGAAGACAGTGAAGAAAACGAAGGGAGCATGTATAGAGTTCTTTAGAAGAGCTCTTGTCACCTACAATCGCTATCAAGTGGAAGCTGAACATAGGTTACCCGAATTCCCTGATCATGATACATTTACAGGGATGTCGCAGACAAGGCATCAGGAAGGAGAAGCCAAGGTCCAATGCATCAGAGCCCTTGACGAGCCGATCCTGAGAAATGAAATTGGACATACAGCTATTAGTGTACAGCTCTTGGAGGAACAGGTGCATCTGAACAAGGCCAGGATAGAAGCCATTAAGAAGCAAGCAGATAAGTTCGAGCTGAATATACGATTCCTAGAACCCCAATCATTTGAAGGACTCGCCAAGGAGGCAGTAGCATGGAGGAAATTTTTGGAAGACCAAGCGGGCTCCTCCAAATGAGAAGGACTGGTCAAACTTTGTATAATGTAATATTTTGTAAAGGGTTGAGAGAAATTGAAACGTTGGGGAGCCCAAAGGTCACTTTGGGCAACCCAAGCATTTTTGTTTTTTGTATAAAACTAGGGAAGAGAGACAAAGAAAAGGCTTTTTTCCTCGGTCACACTGGAGGACCTATTGTAAAGAAGAACTATTTCATTTTTGCAATAAAGAATTGTAGTTTGCCTGTTGGAGAAAGTGCTGTGGGATTTTCCAAATGGCGTGCAATGGATGGCAGGAAAATGACCTATTTTGTTTTTCAGCATATGTCCATGAATTGTGAGATCGTTCTAACTCTATGACTTGTGTCTTGTTAAATGATTTCCGGTTTATTTTGTGGAAAATTCACTCTTAGTAATGCTGGTGCTTCACATAACAGTCAGCTATCTGATTGTTGGAATAATTTCTCTTTCATGTGCTGTAAATATAAGTAGCAGTTACCTGTGATTGTGTTTATCCTACGTGAAGTTAATGCATTACTAATAAATAGTTTTCTTGGCTCCCCGGGGATAGATAGTTAGTCATTTTAGTTCATAGTTGCATATGTGGTTAGGTGTTGTGAGCGTAAGACGAGAGGTAAGAACCTGCGCAGCACATTGTGTGGTTCCCGGCATCCTTACTACCCTGCATGGTTTAGATAGGCATGTGCATTGCATATTAAGTCAAAATACAAATTCCAGTGGACCGGGCTGCAACCGGTAAATCCTTGTTATTACTTTGACCTACGGTAGCCGGACCGTAAACCGGACGGATTCCCTATACCAAACAGTCAGCGGGCTAGTTGGGAACGCTGATTGGGGAGAATCCCTTACTGTTGCCGCCTGCGAATTCCCAGGCCTCAACAGTGTAGGGAATTGAATGCTAGACCTAAATACCAATTTGGGAGCATATGTACAGAAAATAATTACATACATACTCCCCTCCATTATCATATATCAATATCTTGATCTTAAGCTCAGAGGCATTTTCGATCACTGCCTGCAATTCAGAAAATTTTTCACATACTTCTGATTTCTTTTTCAGAAAGAAAACCCATGTATACCTTGAAAAAAAATCAATAAAAGTAAGGAGGTGCCTTGATTCATTCATGGATGTGATAGGAATTGGACCGCTGATATCAAAATGTATCAACCCCAATATTCTTGTAGCTCAGTTTTCCTTCCCCCAATTGAACTTGTGCTTAGGGTGTTTTCCAATCACACAACCGTTGCAAATTCCCGTGGTTGCCTTGATGATCGGGAGGCCTTCAACCATGGAGTATTTCTGTAATTGCTGAAAATATTTGAAATTAATATGGCCAAATCTCTCATGCCACATCCTACTAAACTCATTTCCATAAGTTAGTAGAGCCGTGGAATTTGTATCCACAACAAAGTGAGAGAACTCATAGGCTTTTGCATGATGGTTTGCAAGGCCTTTAGCAATGAGTTTCTTGGATGGAATTTCTATTATCTCAACATCATTTGGGCTGAAAGAGACTCTCTTAGGAATTCTTGTATGTGTCATCTGATAGACACTAAGGATATTTGTTGCTAGAGATGGTACATACAAAACATTAGAGAAAAAACCATTTTCTAGATCTACAGTACCTTGTCCTTCGGAAATGATGGTGGAGTCATCTCCCATGTGGATGGGGATGGAGTTTCCAATCTCCAAGGATGAAAAGGAGTCTTTTTCACCCATCATGTGGTTTGAAGCTCCAGAGTCAATCAACAATGCTTTGGACTTCGAAGTGCTTGCCATGAGGGCATGACCTTTCTCATGTTGTGGTTCCCGATCTTGGTGATCTCTCCTCCAAAACCTCTCTGGAAGATTGATGTGATTCCTCTCAAGGAGAGAGGTTGCTTCATCAAGATTTTTCTTCATGCAAGCATGTTTAGGGTGAAAAACCTTCACGTAGTAAGAACACTTGACTTTTTATTTCCCATTGTGCCCTTTTCCTTTGTTCTTCCTTGAATCGAAAGATTCATCATGCTGCTAGTTTTCAACTCTGGACTTGGAAGCATCAAATTTAGTTTTCTGATTTCTCTACTGCTTTCCTTTACCCTTCAGATCTTTGGGCCCTGAGACATGGAGGGCTTGATCACAGGAAGATTGGATGATCCCCATCTGGACAAGCTTGTCATGTTCATTAGTTAGAGACTCAATGAAGGCATTGAGTGTAGGCATCTTCCATCCGGGGGTTGTGAGCTTCCCCGTATGGAATGTAGAAACAAAAACTGAATAATCAGCCTTGATTTTGGAGAGGATGGAAAGGATGAGCTGATCATCCTCCTTCTCCACATTGCATTGCTTCAAGAGTAAAACATTATGCTTGAACTTTGTAAAGAAATCATTCAGAGTCTCGAAATTGGAAGGTTGGAGAGACATGAGTTCATTTTTGAGTTGGTAAACTCTCAAGTCATCATTCTTTCCATATAGAGATTCCAATTTGTCCCATATTTCTTTCGGTGTCTTCAAATCCATAAGATGGAAGAGAAGTTCTTCGAAAATAGAGAGGCACAAGAAACCGAAGGCTTCATCCTTCTTGTTCAAGAATCTTGATTTTTCTATGGTGGATCCAGGATCAACTTTACTATCCATGGAAACTCTAAAAAGTCCTCTGGAGTGCAATTGAATCTCCATTTTATTTTTCCATGAGTGGAAATTGTATGGAGTTAGGAACTTTGCTGAGGAGGCCATCTAGATGTGCTGTAGTGAATGCTTCACCTGTAGAAACCTAAAAATCAAAATAGAAAGGGTAAAATAAGGGCAGACAGCTTGCACATTCTAGGATTTCATCACACCCAGCATAGTCAATCAAGAAAGCTTAATCAACAAGTTCTTTACTTAGGATATTGAGTGGTAAGCCTTGGCTTCTTGTGCAGTGCTGGAATTTTGAGCTATTGCTCACTTTTCATGGAGAAATCAATCAAAAATATTGTTTTTGAGAGATAGATCTTCATCCCACTATATGCTCTAATACCATATTATTCTTGCACATCGATCTAGGAACAAAGCATCAATATCATCAAAGAATAATCTACAAATAACTCATGAAATGGTGTTAATCAGAACCAGAATTGGTTTCCTCTCTATATATTTAATAAACAATTAATGGTTACAATACCAATGTCAAGCAATAGCTTGAATCAATGAGAAATTCGAATACCTAAGGAGGCAATTCAAAATAATGAGTGAGTTTGTCTTAACTAACTGTCAGCCATTCAATCACATTTAGTTAACCACTTGACCAAAACCCTGATTGACTCACCAAACCCTAACTGAAGTGAGAGTGTAATAAATGACTCAATCTCAACTGAAGGAGATCGAACACATGCCATAGAAATGCAACCATCAAGTGCTAGTGCTCCATGACTTCAATGAACCCTAGTGAGGTTAACTGAAGCTAAACTGATCCTCAGAAGTTGGTGGAGGCGCCCCTGTTGACTCCATATCATTAAATAATATTAAATAATCATTAAATAATAGATTTAATGAGAGGAGACACCTTAACTGACTGGTTGAACTGATTGTAAACACCAGTTAGCAATTAGGTGCATTAATATCAGTCAGATCACCCCCGGAGTGCTCCAGTTATCCTCCTTGACTGTAGGAGAAGGATAATTTATCCTCCTTGACTGTAGGTAGGCATGGGTGTGACTGGATGATGGCAATTAATGCTCCATTGATGTCAATTAATGTGAATTATACTAGGATAATGGTTTAACTATCCCAATTTGACCAAGAGGAGTATTTATGATGGTAAATGTCTCCAACAGCCATATGGGCCCAAAACCCCACCAAAACTATAAAAAAAAATCTATGAAATGAAAGAATAGGGCGTTAGCTGTTACCTACAACTCACGGTGCTAAAAACAGATGGTGGGAACTCCCGGTATCAGGTGCTGAAGATTTGACTAAGAAAATGCTCCAAGTGCTCTCTACTATAGGTAAATAGTGAAATGATATGATTTTTTACCATTTAGTTGATTTATATAGGCATTTTTGGGTTTTACATACTATATTTTTGATATAAAATCATATTTTGGTTATGGTTTATCTGTTGTAATCCCCTAGTGCTAGTTTTAAATGCGTTTAACACTTGTTTCTGAGTCGATTGCAGGATAAGAGAACTATAGTAAGAAGCTTTGAAATTTTTTTTATGGATTTTTCACACTTTCATAAAACGGAAAAGGTTGATGAGCATTTATTATAACACTTTGATCACGCTCTTTAAAACCTAGTATTAAAGGTCCGAGTCCATTTCAGTTTCTTTCCAAGCTCGTAAAAAAATGAGATTGTGTAAAGAAGCGTTAAAGAGTCTTCTTTTCACCTCTTTTTCAGGCTCCTTAAACATGAAAAGATCATTGAGTCCATTTTTTATTCTTTCTTGACTCGTAAAAGATGACATTGTGTAAAGAAACCTCATGGAGTTCTCTTTAAACTCTTTTTAGGATCCCTAAATATGAAAAAATTGTCGAGCGCTCTTGTCTTCTTCACGCTCGTTAAAGTATTTGAAGAGTCATCCGTCCGATGGTAGGTTATCTCTTTTTTCGTTTGGATAGGACTATTTATGGAAAAGGAACACTCCAGCCAATCATGACTGGAAGAGTTCCCTAAGGTATGATTTTATACTTTTTTGGGCCTTAGGAACTAAATCATATGAAAAGGGACCCCTTTAGAGTCTTCTTCTGTATTGGTTCAGACTCTCTAAATATGAATGATGCTGAGTTTTCTTTCAATGGGATCATTAAATTAAACATTGAGAGACCAATTTTGGGAACAAACCCCTCCTCTCTTAGGTTCGTAAAACATATGAGTCTGGACTTGTCTTGCAACAAGCTATATCAAGTTTTTGTTATCCTCTTTGAACTCCTAAAACTGAAAAGAGGCACTCATCGATCATCATGGGGAAAATGGGAAGGGAATCATTTTGCAAATAATGGTAGTTGTTTGTTGTCACCTTTGAACATGGCACTTGTTTGCACATCATGTCAGTTAATTGGGTATTCAGCTAATCTCCGTGACTCTCCACTTTCATGAGTCATGCCACTCCTTTGAGTCTCTCAAAATAATTCATTGTCCACTATCGCATTGTGTGTTTGTCTCATATAGTCATGCTACCAAGTATTTTTTGTCATGCCGCCTCATGTTCAAAGGGGATTTGAAGAAGTTTTACCTTTGCAGTCTACACAGTCTTTGTGTCAGTATCTTTGAGTCAGTCTTATGGTTACTACATTCACATCATTTTAGAACTATGTTCTAAGTTTTGTGTCATCGATGTGGGACTCATCATGGCCCTCCTTCGACGATACTTTTCTCGTCGAGATTAGCTCATCATCCATGAAATAGTCTTAGAAACAATATTTAGTACCTTGAGATCTATATGCCTTAATGACAGATTCTCTTCCTCTTGACATAGGTTTAGATCATTGACCTTTGATCTATAGAATTGACTGACCCTTAGACATCAGGACATCTATTCACACTCAGTAGGTTGTACTAGCATACCTTGGGAATCATTGACATTAATTATGATCTCCCTCGCACTTGTTAACGATTCACATATTTGGATGGTAATCAAGTGGTTTCTACTATGTTCGACTTCAGATCATTGTAATCACATGGATAGAATCGTACTTTGTGGAAGACGAGATGAAGACCATGGGTATTTGTTAAAAGCACTCATTACTTTTCCCTAGGTTGCGATGGAGTTTTGTATATCTAGCATGGATCGACATTTGTATGGTCGTGGCTATGCTCAAATTTGCATTTGTATGACATAGATCTACATTGTATGTCTAGTAGCTATGTCCAAGTTTGAGTCCTCTATCACATGGATCTATGTTGTATTATAGTAGCCATGCTTGTTTATTCCTCTCATGGATCTTCCTTGTATTGGTATGCAGCCATGAGTTTGGTTACATGTTTCTATGAGTCAACATACTGATGTACTACATATGCCTACTTGACAACATGCTCCGATCGAGCTGACATTTTCATATCGTGGTGACAACTTGTTCTCTCAAAGCTCTTGTTTATCGTATCCCTCTAAGACTCATGCTTTGGGGGGCATATTGTTATACCAAAATCATATCACCATCATGTGATAAGACCTTTGACATACATACTTTCCCTTAATCCCAGCATTTGGAGTGGAAACTCATGCCATTTGTCAATCTTTTACAAAAATGCTCAGCACCGCATTTTCCCCTTTGTTTGGGAGGGGTACCTTGTTTGCACCGCCTATCCCTTATTGTCCACAAGCAATGCCACCACCTATGGACCTTAATCCATAAGTGTTTCCTACTAGAACCGCTCTGTCATTGAAGGAGAAACATGTTACCCTCGGTAAAAAGGGAAAAAGAGAAGTTTCGCGAGGCTTCTAGATGATGAGCCTCATGTCCTATCTTATCCCTATCATTATGGGTCAGTTGAGCTCGATATCCCTCATCCTAGGATCTTAGAGGCCAAATCACCCACTAATATCTCAACCATCCCTATTCATTAAGCCTTATAAATACAAGCTCATGGCCATGGTTGAGGGGGAGAACTCTTAAGGTATTGTTATGCTGTTGGATTGATCACTTGGCTTAAGACATTGAAGAGCATAGAGAGAGCTAAAGTCGGAGCTTATGGGGATGAAACTGCTTTGTTTCATGGAGATGCATGTCAACACTAAGGCTTGGTTGTAAACTTATCTATTTTTATATTAATGCAAGTTGATTTCCGTCCCACATTATTGTTGTTGTTTGATTTCGCATGTATGATGTTAGATTCCTTAGTCACTAACATGGATTAGTAGATCATATTCTTGTAGCTTTGATGTGTTTTTGTGTTTAAGCTAATTACAGGAACACGGGGTTATTATTGAAGCATTACATTCTAGGTATCTATAGCGTCTAGGGAGGGTCTTCAACCTCTCTCCTTCATTTGTTCTAGATCAGAACCATTCATACCAGTGGAACACCTTATTGTCCACAACAGGTGAAATATTCCAGCTAATTCATCTATAAAGCTATTATTTATATGGAAACTATATGGCATAGTTTTATGTATCCTTACAAATACTGGTTTGGGGCTTATGAAAGGATAATCTATGAATATTTTAGTTATTCTATGGAATCAATCTAGAAAAGGGAATTAAGGTGCTAAATACTTGATGATAAGAATTACGTGTAGAGTCTCGAATGTAGATGGAGCCATAATACTAATGCAATGTATGATACAACATGGATCCATCCTATTAAAGAAATATATATAATAAATTAAATGAAAAAAATTTACAACTATTTGAAATTATCAAATTTGAATACTATATTATTAACTATAATTCATCTATACTAATTCCAAATATGCATAAAACTATCGATTGGTGTTGTGACTAGCACATTGGAATGTCTCAGTATTTGGAAAGGATTCAACTGTTTAAACATGGTAATGTTGGTAAATATCATGGATTAAGGGATTTCTTATACATACCCATACAGAACATACTAATATGCTAATGGAGGTGTAGACTCACATACCACTCAGATTAGAAGGTTGAGAAGGACGGTATATCAAGAAAGATCCAATGGTAATATATCTAAGTTATAACCATAGGGGAAGCAAAGATATTCTTTGGTGAGTGTGAATACCTTAAATGAGCTTGAAAAATAAGGAAATAAAGTAGGATTTTTTTTTATCATAGTAGCTAGTGGTAATAATGGTGTTGCATAGGAATGTAGGAGACAGATTCTATAGCAAGAGTGAAGACCTTGTCTAAGCTTGAAAAATATGGAAATATTGTAGGGAACACAATTATTGTAGTAGATATTATATTTGTATAATTTAATCAATATCATACAAGGTCTTATCTGAGAGAATAACATGCACAACAATAATCACAAGAGACAAGAGACACAAAGGATTTTTCCTCGGGGATACCATAAATGAGAAAACCCAGCAACTTCCTCAGAGATAGAATGAGCACCAATAGCAAAAGTAAAAACCAAATATACAAAGATGATCTTCGACATTTGTTCTCTCTCTCACTTGTGCGAGCTACTCCTCTGTCACTCATGCAGTATTGTTTAGTGAGTGTATGTTTCAAATAGAGACTCTCACTCTATATTTATACTTGTTTTCCACTTAACAATTACTTTACAGGTCCAACCTCACTAGGAGAGTCCAATAACCCTAATATGACTCAACTGTGGGGACTACTTCCCCAACTTACAATCGAGGGTTAAACTCAATGACTTTACATGAATTTACTATATTAATGACTCTCCCAATTGGAGGAACAAACATCTCCGTTGGGGTACAATGAAATACAATATAAAATATACAAGTGAATACATTTCAAAGTTACAAATACATCAACACTCCCTCTTAACTAGGAAGGTATTCTCTTGAAACAGTTCAACAACACAAGTCTTCATCACTGGATCATCATCAAATCTGGATCATCATCATCACTGCTGCCGCAATCTCTAACAAATGGTACTATCTCTCAAATCTACTGGTCATGGGAATTTCTACAGATCCAACCCTTTTTCATGCTGGACATAGGACTAGCCCTTCGCTAGGTATTCATCTACAGTGCCAACCCTTTTTCATGTTGGGTGTAGGTCTCATCATCTTCAAGACTTATATTCGACCACGGGAGGCCCATCCTTCCATCATGTTGAAAGGGCTCAGCAATTACATCTAACCATGGGAGGCCCAGCCTACCACCATGTCAGAAGGTCTTAGCACTTAAATATGACCATGAGAGGCGTTGCCTACCACCATGTCATAAATGATCAGCACTTACATCTGACGATGGGAGGCTTAGCCTGCCACCATGTCAAAAAGGCTTAGCACTTACATTTGACCATGAGAGGCCCAACTTGCCACCATGTCAGAAAGGCTCAACACTTAAATCTTACCATGGGAGGCCCAACCTTCCATCATGTTAGAAATGCTCAACACTTACATATGACCATAAGAGACCCACCCTGTCACCATTTCAGAAAGGCTCAACGCTTACATCTGACCATGGGAGGCCCATCCTGCCACCATGTCAGAAAGGATCAGCACTTACATCTGATAATGGGAGGCCTAACTTGCCACCATGTCATAAAATATCAGCACTTACATCTTACCATGGGAGACCCAACCTTCCACCATGTCCGAAAGGCTCGGCACTTACATCTGACCATGGGAGGCGCAACTTGCCACCATGTCTAAAAGGCTCTCGGACTCATTACTCTCCCGTGGAAGAAACCTTGATCTGAAGTACCTATTGGAGCTTTACTACTTCTCTTGACATACAATACTACTTCCTGCTAAACCAAGAGATCACACTTGATCTCATACTGAAGCAATACCCTGAAGCTCTCTTCCTATCAATGGAACTTCCTCCCCAATCCAAATCTACATAACCCTCTAGGTTAATCTTCTAGTTCTCTTCATACTTGAGCCCATAATCAACTATACCCTTGAGGTACCACAAAATATGATTTGCAGCAATCAGGTGAACATGTCTTGGATCTATCAAGAACTGGATCAATGTGTTCACAACAAAGAAAATATTTGGTCTCATATTCATTAGGTACATCAAGGACCCAATCATCTGATGATATATCATGGAATCAACCGTCTCTCATGAAGCATCACTCAATAGATTTAGGTTCGATGCCATAGGTGTTTCCATGGCCTTGCAGTCCATCAACCCAAACACATTCAAGATCTCCACTGCATACTTCCCTTATCCAACAGAGATTCCATCCACACTCTACCACACCTCCATGCCTAGAAGGTAGTGCATCATACCCAATTCCTTTATCTCAAACTCTGTAGCAAGTCTCCTTCTTTCATCTTCAATGAGTTCTTCTTTTCCTATCAAAAATAGGTCATCGACATATAATAGGAGCATCATAGGTATTCTGCCTTCAACCTTGAAGAAAAGGTTGTAAACTTCTCTACTCTCAGTAAATCCTAGAGCCATCAGTAATCTGCCCATCTTGTCATACCATGTCAAACCTCAGGATATTCTGCAGTCACTCCCTCTAAAGTGGAGCATCATTCTCCCTTTGACTTTCATACTCTATGTATTGAAACATTCTATACTGGAGTGATGAGTAGATTCCTCTGCTACTCATATTCTATGTATCAATCTAGGGTCATTGGCTACCAATATCCTCTATATTGAATGTCTTGACGCACCCATATGTGAGCTTGTCCTCTATAGGATTTCATATTCAACCTTGTAGAAAAGGTTAATATCTTCATCACTATATGTTATCTTCAAGCTCCTCATGTATTTGTTATCCCATGGGTTCCTTCTCATCTCATATAAGGCCTTCTTTAATTTGCACACATGAGTCTTCATGTCATGTGACTTAATTCCTAGTGGCTGCAAATGTCTCTTCGTAGTCTTTGCATTCTTTTTGTGAGAAGCCTCGTGCTACGAATCTTTCCTTGTATCCCATGATGTTTCCATATTCTGCATGCTGGATCTTGTAGATACATTTGGAATATACTACGGACTTACCTTCAAGTCTTGATACTGCATCCTAGACATCATACTTTCTGAACTGGTTCTATGCTTGCCTTTCTTCTTGGCTACTTCTTCATAGCTGGAAGGATCTGTATCAATGATGTCTCTCAACAGTATCACATAACCAGAGTGTTTCTGAGGCCTCTTTCTCTCTTTGAAAGTATCATCATATTATTCTTCATCTTCAATTATTTCTCATGACCAAGGTGGTATTCATCTCTCGAGTGTTAGAATAATCAAACCCATAGTATTTACCCACTTAGACATTATTACATTTATTTTGTCTTATTTGCCTAGTTCATGGGTCCCACCATGTGCAAGTTGTCAATNAGCTGAAAGCGAGAGTATAGAAGACTATCCTGACTCAGTTGAAGAGAAAACCACCATGAGAAAAGGCTCACCGCTGTTTAAGTTTAAAGAAGATCACCATGAGATGATGAAAGTACTCCAGAAGCTGTCCAACCGAGTTGTAGAATTAGAAAAGGAGAGGGACTTTCATAAAACAAATGAGCCATCCTATCCAAAGAAAGAAGATAAAAACCAATGGTAGGTCCCACCACCCAATGTGGCATCGATAAATATGATAGAAATAGGAAGAGATAGTTTCTGTACCTTTCATCAACAACCCCATGTTAGAATAATCAAACCCATAGTATTTACCCACTTAGACATTATTTCATTTATTTTGTCTTATTTGCCTAGTTCATGGGTCCCACCATGTGCAAGTTGTCAATTGCCTATCCATAGAGGTCAAACTTGCCATCTTTGACCCATGTAGTGCCCTTGAGTGCTTTAGGAATCAAATCTGCTTTATTCCTGGCCTCCTAGGCGCCCATCTGCTTTTTCTGCTTTATTCCCTGCTTTTTCAGTGATTTAAGGCA
>LPNX010973955.1:90626-139566 GCA_001517045.1 Pseudotsuga menziesii
CCACATCGAGGTGGATCTACCATTCTCTTTATATTCTTATGAAGCTCTTTATTTTTCCATGGTGTCTTTGACCCAAGAATCATTAGGTTCATCTTCATGTATGCTTATTGGAGTGAATCTTGAACTATTGTAACTTGTTCTTGGGAACAAGTCTCATCCTTGTTTTCTTGTAGGCTATTGTACGTGATCTTTCCTACATGTCAAATGCACAAGTTGTATGGTTAGAAATATTTCATAAGGCATATTCATAATGTAAAATTATTATGCATAAATATATAATCATGCAAATATTTTAGCCAATACAATATTCATCCATATCTTGTATACACAGAAACTTTCCAGATTCCTTCCATCTCTACCATAACACTATTGAGATTGTGCACTAATCCCAATATGTCGGAAAAGAGGTTTCAAACTAGATAAGTTGAAAATGAGTGTTTTATATAACTATAGGATACATACCCATAACATGCATATTAGTAGTATATTTTTCATTAATGCAGACATTCTATCATGCATAATACATTTCACAACTAAACAATGTCATATAAACAACTAGATATATAGGAAAATACAATTCAAATACTTATCTTTATTTGTTTTGTGGGAATACTTCTTCTTGAGTCTTCAGCTTTATCATCTTCTTCATTCATAACATCATCATTTCTTATCCAAATGCTAAGATGGATAAGAGGTTCTTCAAGAATTGAGTCCTTCATATTCCTCATCACTCGAGGGATGTTCTTTGAAATGTGAGATCTTGATATTCAGTTGCTCCCATATTCTCTTCTCTTATTATGAGTTGAGATTCTTCTTATGTGCACTATTCCTAGAGTCTACTGAGGGTAATCACTTCCTTTTGGCACACATTCCTTGACTAAATCAATCCCATGATCCTGGGAGGCCACTCAAGGTGGTTATAACAATATGTTATTATTCTTCGATTTTTTTGTCATAGCATTGAACAATTCATTTTGTTGTCTTAAAGGATGACACATGAGGGATGAGATTATATTTAATAGAATTTTCAATGATTCTCTTGGGTCTAGCCTTATCCTCATCTCCCTCTAGCTCTTAGAACTTCCTTACTGAAATACTGATCTAAGTCAATTTCTTCAAGGATCACAGAGTTCCTATACTTCCAAACTTGGAAGTTTTCATCTTCACCAATCTTGTCATCAAGCTAGTGTGATTAGTCATTATGAAATGAGAACCTCAAATGTAAATAGCCAAAATTTAGATCTTAGAAATTTGAGGTGTTTGTCCTCATTCTAGAGCTGGTTGATCTAGGGTTTGTCAAAGAAACCCTAATTTTAAAAACTTGTATTTCAAACTTATAATTGGATAGAAATATGGGCCTATTTAAGGTGATATGTCCAATGTACTCCTTTTCTAAAAACAGTGGAGGGAAGCTCCCGAAACAAGAATGCTTGTTTTTCCAATTTCTTCTGCAAAAATGACTAATATTGCTTCTGATTTATCTCCAACATTTTGGATCCTTAAGGTCTGAACCTTGTCACTTCGATAGCCTTATAGTTATTATTTATAACCATGTAGGGTAGAGAAGAAATAGATTCTCCAAGTGGGACTTATTTGGAGTTTCCCAAGGTGACTATTTTGTGGATTTTTGAAGATAGCAAACTTGTATGGACTACCACATCTCACTATATCACCTTCAGAATCTAAAACTTTTACCACAAAAAGTACATTTTGTTCTCTATCTGGAACATCTTGTAAAATTTTATTTGGACCTTCGTATCCCTAGATATATAAATTCTCCCTAGGTCACCTTTTAATGACTGTATTTTGGAGGAGGTTGGAACCCTAATTTGGAGGAACCATATCTCCTAAAGTATAGAGAATCTGAGGATGAAACGTTTATAAAATGTACAAGAAAAATTTATCTTCAGCCTATAAACATTATGGCATCTGATCCCTCTCCCATCTCATGTTATAGAGAAAGTTATAGGATTACTAAATTTAGCCTTCTAGGGTTTTCAGGCATGAAACGCTAATCTCCATTAGCTTCCATTGCAACTGTATTTCACCTGTATAGTGAAAATTCTCTGATTCAAAAATTTCTACCACCAACTGATGCACCCTAGTGAGGTGAGTTATCCTATCCTTCCTTTCTTGATGATCTATGGAGAGAACACCTTCAACTAGGAATCCCTATTTCCTACAGCTGAACAATGACTTCCTTCAAAAAATCTCTGATACCGTGTTATATTTTTATCATTTAATCAATATGATCTAGGATCTTATCTAAGTGAATAATATGAAAAACAATAATCACAAGATACATGAGACACAAATAATTTTCCTCGAGTAAACTACAAAGGAGAAAACCCTACAACTTCCTCAGAGATAGAATGAGCACCAATAGGAAAAGTCGAAACCGAAGATACAAAGATGATCTCCAACATATTTTCTCTCTCTCACTTGTGTGAGATACTCCTCTCTCACTCATGCACTACTATTTCATGAGTGTATGTTTCAAATAGAGAGTCTCAATCTCTATTTATAATTGTTTTCCACTTGAAAATTACTTTACAAGGACGACCTCACTCAGAGAGTCTAATAACCCTAATATCACTCAAATGTGGGGACTATTTCCCCAACTTAGAAAAAATGGTTAACCTCAATGGCTTTAGATGGATTTATTATATTAATGACTCTCTCGATTGGAGGAAAAAACATCTCTGTTTGGGTAAAATGAAATACAATATAAAATATACAAGTGATCACATTTCGAAGTTACAAATACATCAATAGTAGATAGTGGTATGGAGTTGTATATGAATACCTTTCTTTATATATTTTCCGACACTAAAGAGGTATTATATGTTTCACAAGTGACTCACAAGGATTCAACAAGAGGACACACCATTCAACAACAGCAACAAGAATGAAACTACCTTACAAAGCATTCATCGAGTGGCAATGATTAGCATAATTCCTTACATACGACTAAATAAGTGACAATAGGAAGTGGAATTACTTATAAAACATTCAACAAGTGGGAAACCAAACCTATGCAACATTGGATGAGAAGGCAAAAAAATTCCTTACATAACATTCAATGTTATTCGATTGTGCGTCACATCAAGAGTGTAAGTGCCATGGGTCTAAATTTAAATTTAAAAGGAATATTAGATATTTAATAACATATGTATTCAAAAATATGTTTCTTCTTTGACAATTTCACACATTTATTTTTTAGTATTGAATATAAAATTAGATTAATATAAATTATAAGTAATAAATTTCCATATGATACAATTAACAATTATGTAAAAATTTGATTCATGTAATTAAAAAGTCATTATTTCTATGACAATATAAGTATTGAATGTTAGATGATGATGACGATGATTATAAATATGGTTAGTGCACATGCCTTGAGAAGATAATTAAATTACTTATAATAATGTAAAAATATTTTTTATGTGCTCAAAATCCTTAGAAGGAAGCATTCCTAGGCTTCTATAGTTCTGACAAGTTATAAGGTTAGGAGGTTTGTATTGTAGCAAAGATTATGATGACTGTGATACAATCTAGTGTGGTTGTGGATAGGGAATTTAATAAAATAAAGTGGCTTTCATCCTCGATGTTCATGGAAAATCCTTTAAAACCATGGTGTTTTAGAAATTATCCACTGCCCTATTTCTATATGAATCTCATGAGAGTTTGTTATTATCTTATCTATATTAATTTTGTTCTTCAAACAAGTTAAAACAGAGAGACATTTTTTATCTTCAGGATTAGGGTTAATGACCTCCTTTAATTAAGTAATATATTAATTTACTTTTAACCTCTAATTCGTTTTCATCCCACATTTTGTCTTTAAAGTAACTTAGAATTGATAATATTTTCAATATTGGTGATATCTTTCAAAGTGTCATTTTCGACGATCCCCCAATACTTTAACCATTCCATGGTGCCTTTAGGCTAGCCTCTCTTGATCTTAAGATGTTCTTTAGTATATTTTAAATCATTTTTAGGAAGTATTTGGTCCCTGATGTTATTTAACATGTACTTGTACATCAAGTATATATTCATAGAAATACTCTCCATGGGGGAAACCCGCTTCTAGAAGGAGAATAGGGTAGGGTGTCTTTCTTTTAATTTTGAGGTTACATATTATGAAATTTTTATGGATTTTCTCAATCATTCTCAAGTAATATCTAGAGATGTTTTAACCCTAAATGTCACAACCGTACAAGATAAAAGGAGATATGAGAGAGTAAAAAAGGTATTTCCTTTTATCCCACATTACAAGGTTTATGTTGAGTTGTAGTTGTTTTCAAGACCAAGATAAGATTTCCAATCTCCATTAATAATTTTATCAATGCTAATATAGCCCTAGTTTATCTTATAATTATTAACATCATATATGAAATACTTATAGGAAGAAATCTCTTCAATGTTGTTTTTGTCATATACAAGATAGTTGTAAGTGACATTACTGGACTCGTGAATCACAAATTTTGCACTTGATAATTTTCAATTGGTTATCAAGATCAAAAGGGAAGATTTCCATAAGAAGAATATGTTCAACATAGAGAAGGCGGATGACGACTATACTCGTTAAGGTCATGGCAGCTCACCTGTATTATGCTAAACATGCTTAATAATACTTTATAGATGTATTAATATGCCGAAAAGGTTAGGGAAGAGGGGGGAATCGTCCTTAATATTAAATCCAAAATTTCGATTAATACCTTCAAAAAAACCCTTAGTGATCTTAAGTTTTGAAATGACAATCTTGAAAAACCTTATTGTAGTGGATCTCAACTAGGAAGGAGCCTTTTCATATCTTCCAATCCAATTATTTATGGGTGTTGTATGGAAATATTTTCTAATTTCCACAAAGTAGTAAAATAAATCATTTGGGTTTAATATTCCTCCATACTGATTCTAAGAGTAATGTGGTGGTCCATGGTAGAGTGCTAACTTCCAAATACTAACAGACCTTTGTATTCTACATAGTACCTATTATTACTCAGAATATACCCAGGTTGTGAAAAGTAAATCCCAAGGTAACAGCAAAACCACTTTAGAAAGAAACTGGTTTTTCTTCCAGAGAGGGATCTCTCAATACAGATTTAACAAGACCAGATTTAAACTAACACTCGGAAATTTGTATAGATGGTTGAAACAACACATAACCATTGGGCAATGGAGTCACATACATATAAAGATATCACAAAGACATACACATGAGAATTATCAAAGGAAAGATAACCATTTCATCATAGTCATTCATTTATTTCGGGTGAAATAGAAGAGACAATGAATAGCCCATTAATACAGAGCATCAAAGATGAGTTCTATATTAACTTTAGTAGAAGAATGTATAAAATTTATGAAACGATGACCAGAGCATAAATATTATAAATTCTAATCATTCAACGCTGTGTTTTAGAAATGAAGTGTGGAAATTGAACCCACTGATAGAACAATTTTACTCACAACAATTATCAATTGATCATGCAAAATCACTCACAAAAGAGACTGAATAATGAGCTAAACACTAAACTGTATTGATTAAGTGTACAATACCTGATACTGTAACATAATAGGTTTCTGCATTAAATAATTATATAAGGGATTCAAATGCATGAGGAGGCAATTCAAATCTAGAATAAAGCAGGCTTACTAAAATTAAGCAAATCCCCCATGGGTGCAAAAATCTCATCCCAAATCAGTCATGGAACTCATGAATTGGAAAAAGCACTTAGGTAAGCTAAAGAGTGATGGAATGACAACTCATACATGCTTTTCCAAGCAGAAAAGAGGGGAGGATGTAGAGGACAAAAAACTAGTTCACCTCACCTAGTCAAACTTTCTCAATTTCCTTAAAGCATTGAAAAAGCAAGCAATAAATCAGAAAAAGAAGAAGGGTTCCTAGGAGGCCAGGAATAAAGCAGAATTGATTCCTTGAGGTTTCCCAAGCGCTAAATGAGTCAAAATAGGCAAGTTTGACCACTATGGATAGGTAAATGACAACTTGCATAAGGTGGGACATATGGACTAGGCAAATAAGACAAAAATAATTAAATTAAAGTCAAAGGTAGTAAACTATGGGTTGGTTATTCTAACACCCCCCATTAAGCCTGACTTATGAGTAATATATAAGAAAATTATAGGGCATAGAAACAAGGCTTAGTCACCCTTTACATACTGCATGTCCATACAACCAAGGAAAGAGGCAAAAACCACATGGGAAAATCCTCCCTTAAATATGGACTGTAAAATAAAATTTGGAAATCTTGTCTTCACTCATGCTTCACAGCATGATCAGCAATCCCCAGCAGTGATTTGAAATTGCTGAAGGTCTTCTCACAAAATTCTTTGGTGAAGATATCAGCTACTTGTTCTGAAGATGAACAGAAGAGTAGGTGAATGGTGCCATCATGCACAAGCTCTCTGATGTAGTGCATATGGATCTCAATGTGTTTGGTTCTCTGCTTCTGAATTGGATCTTTGTAGATTCGAATGGTACTCTGGTTATCACAGTAGATGGTATTTGAGTACTCTGATTCGAAGCCACACTCTCCAAGTAATCCCTGCAACCATAAACATTGAGTTGCTGCATTTACAACTCCCCTATACTCTGCTTCCGTAGATGAGAGTGCAATGGCACTCTGTTTCTTGCTTGACCAGCTGATTGGCCCTTTTGTAAGCATGGACACATATCCTGATGTGGAATTCATGTCTGTGCTATCACCTTCCCAATCACTGTTAGTAAACCCAATCAAATCAAGATCATATTTTGCTTTGTAGAAGATCCCATGTGTCCTTGTTCCCTGAACAAAGTTAAGGAACCTTTTGGATGCTTTCCAATGGATCTCATGAGGTTGATACATGTATCTAGATGCCACACTTACTACATAAGAAATATCAGTTCTAGTATGTGTCAGATACAACAAACATCCAATCAATTGCGTATACAGTGTATTGTTTACCATAAGTGAAGAATCGGCTTCTTCTAGCTTCACTCCTGAAAGGAAAGGAGTTTTGCTTGCTTTGCAATCCTTCATTCTGAATTTGTTCAACAAATACAAGGCATAATTGGACTAGTGCACCTTGATTCCAGATTTGTTTTGAGCAATCTCAAGCCCCAAGAATTGGCTTAAGAGCCCCAAATCTGTCATGGAGAAGGCTTGGTTCATTGCACCCTTCAAGGAAGCAATCTCATCCTTTGAGCTTCCTGTAATGAGGAGGTCATCAACATATAACACAATTATCATTAATGAACCATTAATTAACTTCAAATAGACATTTGGATCTTATTTGCTTTGAACAAAATTCAGTGATAGCAACAAGCTATCAATCTTGGCATACCAAGCCCTGGGGGCTTGCTTTAGCCCATACAATGACTTTCTCAACCTGCACACAAGAGAATGGTTAGTAGAAAATCCTTGAGGATAGTGCATATATATCTATTTAGTGAGATATCCATTCAGGAAGGCACATTTTACATCCATGTGATGTACCTTGCATTGCTTTAAGGCTGCAATGGCTAAGGCTAGCCTGATGGAGTCCATCTTTGCCACTGGTGCAAAGGTCTCATTGTAATCTATGCCATGAACATATGAGTAGCCATTGGATACCAATCTAGACTTGTACTTTATAGGTGAACCATCAGCAGCAAATTTTGTCTTGTAGACCCACTTACACTGAACTAACTTCCTCCCTGGGAGAAGATCCACTAGCTCCCATGTGTTGCTCTTCTGGAGTGAGCTGAACTTTTCCTTCGTGGCTGATTTCCATCTTGGATCTCCTGTAGCTTCTTCATAAGTCAAAGGATCAGATTCCACCATCAAATATCATTTCTTAGCAAACATAGGATCCTTCATGCACAGACCACTCTCAAATTGAGATCTAGTCCTCCTTGGGTCATTGGGATCCCCAACTAGCTCTCTTGCTACATGTAGTGTCTTGGATGCCCATTTTGGCCTTGTAGGGATGTTAGGGTCAGAAATAAACTCATCACTATTAGACATATCAGAATTAGTATGTTCAACAAACTCTTCACTTACTTTCAAAGGTTCAGGTGGTGAAGAGGCTTCTCCAACTTCCACTGCTGCAAGGGGTTCTTCTTAAAACTAAACACACCTTTCAATGAAGGCTTTGTTTGTGCTCAAATTGATCAGCTTGTATCCTTTTGAATCTTCAGAGTACCCAACAAATTGACACTCTTGGCTTTGGGGCTGCAAAGCCTTCCTCTTTCTGTTGGAATTCGAGCCCAAGCCCTTGAGCCAAAAATCCTGAAATGGGTCACATCTGGCTTGTTCCCACTCCATGATTCGAAAGGAGTCATATCTTCAAGTTGTTTATGAGGCACCCTATTCTAGATATAGGCTGCATAGTTTATATCTTCGGCCCAGTACTTTGGTGGCAAAGTTTTGGCCTCCATCATGCATGTTGCCATTTCCTTCAGTGATCTGTTCTTCCTCTAAGCAACACCATTCTGTTGTGGTGTGTAAGGGATAGAATGTTGCATCTGAATACCTGCATCTACACAATAATTAATAAAATCATACTTGACATACTCACCACCATTTTCATATTTGAGGACCTTGAGTTTCCTCCTAGACTGGTTTTCAACCAAAGCTTAAAGACTTTGAAGAGGCCAAAAACTTTAGACTTGTGTTTCAGGAAGTAAACCCAGTAATACCTAGAAAATTCATCTATGAAAGTCAATGCATATTTGTCCTGACTCATGGACATATGAGGGAATGGGCCAGCAACATTACTATGGATCAGCTCGAGGGTGCAGAGGTTCTCTCATGACTAGCTCTCTCAAATTTATGCTCTGGGTGTTTTCCTAGGATACAACCTTGGCAGACTCTTTTGGAAAATTTTATCTTGGGAAACCCTATGACCATCTCTTTTTCACTAAGATCAGAATGATACTTGTAATTTAGGTGGCCAAATCTTTCATGCCAAAGCTTGCTTGCCTCATTAGCATGAATCAGAAGAGCAGAGGGGTTTGAGTAGGGTAGGAAGTGTGAGAACATGTATACCTTTTGAGCATGATTTGCAACTCCTTTTGCAATGACTTTACCACTTGAGATCTCTATGATCTCAACTTCATCAAGGGAGAATATGACTTTCTTAGGAGACCCAGTGTGAGTCATCTGGTACACTGACAAGAGGTTGGAGGCAAGACCAGGCACATACAAGACATTGCTAAACTGACCATGATCAAGATCAATCCTCCCTTTGCCTAAACATTCAGTGAGAGAGCCATATCCCAGTACTATAGGTGGTCCTTTCGACATGTCAAGTGAGGAGAATGCCTCCTTGGTTGAAACCATGTGTCTTGAAGCTCCAGAATCGATGATGAAACTAGGTGAGATTGATGTGCCAGCAACCAATGCATGAACTCTCTCTCTGTCTTCTTGTCGTCCCCACTATATGTCAGTTAATTAAAACTTGACATGTATAGTGCTAAACATAAATTATCAACCCGAGGAAGTCTTTTATTTCAAAGCTATCGTGCAAAATATATGCAAGTACAATTTCTACCTGACATTGTTATCTATTGGTATGCAGTCGAACTATTTGTAAACTAAGTCACAACTTTTTGAAAGTAAATCAAACCTCAAACCTATTTGTAAATAAAACTGTAAATCGAACACACTTCAACAAGGTCTATTCCTATGAAACAAGATCTGATTGCATAAATCTAAAATAATTCTTGTGCTGTCCAACAATCTATCAAAATGAATTAACATGAGAATGCTATGATAAATATAATGAATAAAAACATGAACTGAGTAATAAAACAACTATGATAAATCTACTGAATGAAAACATGAACTAACAAATAACAGATCTACAAAATAAAACACTTACAATCAACACTACCAGCATCTGCTCAAAAAAGAGGGCCCTTCCTCCACTGAGCAGATCTGGATCTCCACAATGAAAGTCTACAACTCTAGAATTAAGAAACTTCCAGCATGTATTATCATAATGGGAGAATTACAATAGATTTGGATCAAATCCTACATCATAACATTATGTTATCTCCTATCTTACATCTCCTATCATCCATCTCCTATCATGCCTAATCTATCATGCTTAATCCCCCTTCCCAATGAGATTGATTACAGATTTATACATACAATTATCTCATGGAAATGAATAAATGAACCCCCAACTTGTAATCTACAACAACTGGAACATGGCTGTAACTGTTGGCAACTTTGGAACCGGCCGCAACACCAAATCTGGAAAATACCCTCTCGAAGAACCACCTTCATATCGCAAATCATAGCTTTGTTTGGTGATTTTCTTGTGATTCAGGTAAATGAGGATGTTACTCACAGAACCCATGTATTGGATTGGTGATATTCATTTCCATATTCCCACAAATAAAGATTCGAATCAAGGTGTTCTTATGTGGCATGCGTTTTTGGTTAAGGCTGTAACAGCTAGCTATGAGCATCCTGTATGTGGAAAATCACTCCATAAACCATGATTAGTAAACTTATGCATAATAGTATTTAATTCATCAAATATAAAGGAAAATAATCACTATTAACTACTTAAAACATCAATGGAAGTAGCAGGCTGTTCAACGCGCAGCTACAACAACTGGATGAAAAATGGAATGATAAATGAGAAATAATGGTAAGAAAATGGATGAAAGGTATGTTAATAAATGATGGAAAAATGGAAAATTCTAGGGCCTAACATCTCCCCCAAACTGAACCTATTGCATGTCCTCATGCAACCCAATACATATGTAGCATCCAACTTGAAGAAAAAAAAAATGCATTCACTCGTTCCTTCATTTTACCATTTGCAACTGAACTTCCAGAGCCAATATTTCAAAAACTACAAACTGGGTTAGGCTGAAATTTTGCAAATATGTAAGTACCATTATATTGCGTCTCCTCACCAAAAATTAGACAAATCCACATCATGTATTTTGAGAAAAATGTGAATTGTCTGTAGGTGACGATGGTCATTTTCTCGAAAAATGTGCATTGAATTGAGTTGAAACTTGCCATGGTTGTTCATAATGATGTTATGTATTCCCTATCCAAATTTCATGAGGATCCAATTTGTGGTTTGTGAGATATGCTCAATTCAAATTCGGCATTTTATGTGAAGAACAATATGCATCCAAATTATGAATGTGAATGAAAAAGCAGCAAGCATAGTAGCTCCTCCCCCAAAATGAATAATTTTTCATATCCTCATGGAAAGTAGGAGTTTGTTTCTTAGTTGGAAAGTAGCCATCTCCCCCAAACTTAACATATGCAGCATTCAATGATTCTCAAATTCTCACAAACATTTCACTTGTAACAGCTGGCCCATTGCTCCATGGAGAAGAATATAGCATAGATCTATTTAGAATGTTGCTACATAAATGCATATATCAAATTTTTATGGCTTTCAATCACTCAACAATACTCATGCATATAACTTTGTGATAGTATCAAACATAATTCAAATCAGCTCATGGTATCAAAATGCCAATTTTACCATGTAATTAAGATGAAGTAGCAAAGATGTGGCTGCCCCAAGACAAAATATGGAAATTCCACTGAGTTTTGTATCCCTCCAACCTTTATGTGGAGAAAGGAATGTCATAAAATTGTCTCATCTTTTACCTACAACACAATATTGTTAAAGATGTGCTGTAATTACTAATTTTGAAATATGCCCATAAAAGATTAGAACTAGTCATAAATGCTATCATTCCTCTGCCTTGAATGTACAAGATAATGCTGGTATGCACTGCTACAGGAATGTTGCGATTTCCATCCCTCACAATTACAGTAATAAGACTTGATATTATTACTTTCAAACTTTCCTTCTATCTTGTATATACTGAAAATGATGATATGTGGTTTTTGATAGAAGAGCCATACATGTAACTTCCAACTAAGTCCCCTATATTATTCTTCAGCCACAACATCCATGGATTTGAACCGATTTATGTATTAGGTGAACCAAGAAACACATACCTTTGAAATGGATCCTTTGTTGTAGGTTCTTGTGTCCAGCCTATCCTCCTCCTTCAAGATGTGTATCAGTTGCTTTATTTCTCCTCATTATTTTTTTTATATGGCAACAGAGCACCATTTCTTACTGCTGGTTCTTGTGTGGCAGCAGCAAGACTTCTTTTCTTACTGCTGGTTCTTATGTGGCAGCAGCAAGACTTTGTTTTTTTTTACTGCTGGTTCTTGTGTGGCAGCAACAAAACTTACTATTGTTGGTTCTTGTGTGACAACAATAAGGTATCCCTTTTTTTGTATGCTTGGTCAGTTGGGTTGGTGAGATGTTGGGTTGGAATTTGAAGTGGATGTGCATGGATAATGAAGTGTTAGAACTGAGTGGGAAAAGATGGGAATGGATGGACATAAAAGGATATTTAGAAAATGGAAATGGCTAATGCTTAGTGGTTCTTCATGACATTTCCCCAAATCTTTAATAAATAAAAAACTCATGCTATTTTACCTCAAGTTTTACCTCCATAGAAGCCTTGGTTGACTTGAATGGACTGGTGTATGCTGGAGCTATGTAGGCTGATCTAATGCTGAGACATATGTATATGAGAGTTGAAACTAGATGAGACTGAATTTGATCCATGATGTTGTGCTGGTTGCATGTAAGACTAACTGCTGAGACAATTGATTCGCAGAAATTCTACCATAGAAGCAAAAAGTCCTTTCTCTTATTCTGAAAATCAACTGCTGAACTGAAAATGGAAAGGAATTGAAAAACTACTGAACAAATGATGCTGCAAATCATTGTTGAAACCATTAGATCACATAATATTCAGCTGCTACAAAACCGGGGTACAATTCTTACCATGCAAATGAATGTGCTGAAGTCGAGCATGGAAAGAAATCATTGGATTACCAGCCATTAATGTATGCCGTTAACCAATGTGAAGAAACTCACCTTTGATGACAGTGAGCTCTAAAGTACCTTAGTGCATCTTGACAGGTACGAATGGATGTGCTAGAGTCAAGTCACCGGCAAGATTTGTCAATCAAGAGGCATTGATGAATCCCCATGATTAACAACAAGGAAATCTGCCATTGATTCATGCAGATACTAGGGCACTATAAAAACTATAATCTTGATCCCAGATGATGTGTTAGAGTCAATGGGATAAGACCATTGGAAGGTGGACCTGAATGCATTCCACATCATCCAATACGAGTACAAAATAAATGATTGTGAAGAATCATAGTGAAAAATAGAACCAACATGAAACTCAGAAGTGGAAAGTATATGTGAAGTCATGATGTAGTAGTGATGGGAAATAAAATGGTAATGGTGACTACATAAGCAGTGGAAAATGGGAATTCAACATGAATGGATTTTTTTTAGGGTTTTGAAATGAGGAGGGTGAATGAATCTACCATAGGGAAATTGGCTTCTTGAGGGGTTTCTTTCAGCAACAAGTGGGATGACAGGTGTCTAAAAATTATTCTTGGCATGTAGCAATGGGACTTGAATTCGGAAACATTGGAATCTGTATGGTTTGCACATCAATCTCTTTAATTTTTTTTATGTGCTCAATCCATTTGCAAAACGATAAAAAGTCCTCAAGAGTCACTCGTGCATGCATCGACCTTCTTCTTCCAAGGACCTGCAAAAACTTAGCATTTGTTTGCAATAAAACATGAGATGATGGAAGAAGAGAGATGACTGGTCTCTCTTCACCCAACATTTATGAAAAAAACAACAAGCAATTACTCATAAAACAAATCCAAAGAAAAATGAACAAAGCAAAATCCATTTTATACCTACGGCAGAGCAATGTCCATCTAGACTCACCAACGGTATTCTGATCATAGCTTCTTCGTTACTTGCCGAAATTGAGTGATTTAAAATCCAAATGAAAGTAAATTAATAGGTATATTTCCATTAGAAACATGTTTTTAAAATTCTATGGAATGATCTTGCAAATCACTCAGTAACAGCCTGCATGACAAGGTGTTTTTCAAATTTTGGACTAGACCAACAGTCACGGTTTTAGGGTTAACTTTTTCGTTTGATAACAGATTGATGTGATTCCAATTGGATATGAAAGTATATTCATGTAGGTATCTCCATTAGCAACAAGTTTTGAATCAAACAAGAATTGATGGGTCAAATAAACCAATGAACAGTCTAGAAAATAGAGTTTTAGGAGTGCAGATTTGGGACAGGCAGTTGGTATTTTGGTCATAAAATTTGTGTACGACATCGGAATGGAGATATTAAAATTGAATTGTAAACTATATTCATAGGGAAATATACCAATGAATCAGGTTTGAAAAATATGTCCAATAAGGCATCCAAAAATGGACTGTCCCAGCTCTGTTTCTAAGCTGCCAGCTTGACACCCTGTTAGTATTTTGGCCATAAAATTTTCGTTTGACACCCAATCGTAAAAATTCAAATTGTTTTGGAAACTAGATTCAAAGTTATACTTGGGATATAAATAGGTTTTAAAAATAATTTGATTTGGTCTCCCAAAAATGAATTGTCCAGACTGTGTTCCTGTAAAATTTTCAAGCCAAAATGTGCCCAAAAAATTAATAAATTAAATTTAACCCCCAAAAAGTAATCGAAATAGATGTGAACGTTTTTAATGATGTAAATTTAAATAAAACACACATCCAAAAAAAAAAAATTCAAACATTGAGCACCTAAAATCATTCATGAAAATATCTCATACCCATTCCTTGTCTTTCTACTTTCTGATCTTCCAAATCGCAACAGGGCGCAGGAAGAGAGCATACTTATTCAAAAATAAAAATAAAAAGCCAAACAAAAGCATGGTTTTGTTCTGATATTCTATCCTACTCTATTCTACTTGGAAATATAAAATTTGTTTAAGTGTATGCATATTTCCAATGGAGCCATTTTCGAAAAAGTGACTCAAGTATGCTCATACTCCCAATAGAAAAATATAACTTTATGAATTCTAGGATATGAGACATCAAATTCCCTTCAAATGATAGTGCCAAGAATTGGTGAAGTATGAAATGATGCTGCAGACCGATGATAGATTAAAACCAAGCTTCAATATAGTCTTTGTTTCCTTCATTGCTCATGGATGTTACACCATGAAGATCCTTATTAAACTGATCTTCCTCAATGCATAAGATTTTCGGATCTAATGACGAAATGATGCTTTTGGTTCCAATGACTGTTCTCCATCAAATATTACGTGTGTATTGTTGATCTTGTCTGCTTGCTTATGAGGACTAGAAGAAACTCCATCTGTAAAACTTGGATCTAAAACATGTTCAGTTCTCGTATGGATTTTCCGCAACAACGCATAGCCTTTTTTCAGCGGTGTAGATGAGGTAGAACAAGAGGGAAATGTAGGAACATTTTGCAGTTCAGCACTGTAAGCATACTGTACTGCTTTATTATGGTTAGGGTGGAGGGTGGATTGGACAGGAAATTGTGTTGGATACCAAGGAGTTTGATGAGAAAATAGATGTGGCTGATGTAGATGATTGATTTGTGAGGTTGATATTGAAGGACCAATTTGTGTTGCAGCATGAGGGAGAGTGGCCATATGATCATAAGATAGGCCATTCCAACCTTGTGGGTAAGGTAGGTAAAAGTTAAATTGAGGCTTGAACAGCTGCCATGGTGGAAGAGTATTCAATGATTGAGTATGAGAGTAAGGAAATGGAGGGATAGAATTTTGAACCATAGATGTAGGCCATGGTTGACATGACTATTGCAACGAGTTGGCTGCAACTCCCAGATCTCTTTGATATGTTTTTTTCATCCTTAGTAAGAAGGGACAATGATCTGTGGAATGATTCAAGTCACATATACCACACCTTTCAAGACTATCCAAAGGGAAATCCATTGCTTCTCTTATTTCCTCCTGCTTTTCCTTATCCTGCAAAACACCCGATTATGAATCAGCTTTAGAAATTTCAAATAAATTGCTGATTTCAGCTCGTAAAACTATTGTTTTTGCAGCAGATTTCAAAAATAGAGATAAAAGTTCCTTAGAATTCTTACAAGTCTTGAAGTTTCCTCTTGAATACCTTCTACATAACTCACAAATATCATCATATGCTAACTGAAATACATTACCTGTTCCGAATAGATTCAATATTTCTAAACATTCAGCTTGGATTCCCTTGAGTATAAGTGTTTTTAAGATCTCCTTCCCCAGTTTCCTCTGTTTGGATCTTTGGAGGTTATATTGAAAGCGTTCTATGTATTCCTCCAAACTCTCTTCTTCTCCTTGTGTCATTTCGAAGATGTCTTCATTGACTCTGCAATAATCTTGGTACCTTTTCAAGAACACATGTTTCATGTCTTCCCAAGTTTATATACAATTCCCACCGAGGCTTATGAACCATCGGAGGGCTGTTCCTTTTAGAGTAAGGGGAAACACATTCAATTTTTGATCATTAGCACAATAACCATATCCTCTACAAAGTACTTCAAATTGAAATAAAAATACATCAGGGTCTTCATTTTCCAAACCATGAAAATTTGGTAGAACATGTGGGGGAATTCTTTTCGTTCGTGCCACTCCTCTCGAATATTTGATGGGAAATTCAAAGGCAACAACTTCCGCATCTTTCTCACTTGCCATCTCTTCATAGATTCTTCATGTGCTATTATAAGACTCCTCCTTCGAATGTTCCTATCAACTTGTTAGTAGAATGGGTGGTGCTTACAACACCACTAAGGGGAATGATAATATTTATGAATCAAAGATTGAAAATGAAATAAAACTGAATGTAAAGACAAAAAACTAACACTAAAAATAAATTCAATAAACTGAAATGTAATCATGCAACCTACATGCCCTATTTTAACAATGCATCTACAAAACAATGTCAGATGTACTATTGCACAATTGATAACTTCCCCGGCAATGGCACCAAAATATCGTGCCCACTATATGTCAGTTAATTAAAAATTAACATGCAGAGTGCTAAACATAAATTATCAACCTGAGGAAGTCTTTTATTTCAAAGCTATCGTGCAAAATATATGCAAGTACAATTTCTACCTGACATTGTTATCTATTGGTATGCAGTTGAACTATTTGTAAACTAAGTCACAAATTTTTGAAAGTAAATCAAACCTCAAACCTATTTGTAAATCAAACTGTAAATCGAACACACTTCAACAAGATCTATTCCTATGAAACAAGATCTGATTGCCTAAATCTAAAATAAGTCTTGTGTTGTCCAACGATCTATCAAAATGAATTAACATGAGAATGCTATGATAAATCTAATGAATAAAAACATGAACTGAATAATAAAACAAGTATGATAAATCTACTGAATGAAAACATGAACTAACAAATAACAGATCTACAAAATAAAACACTTACAATCAACACTACCAGCATCTACTCAGGGAAGAGGGCCCTTCCTCCACTGAGCAGATCTGGATCTCCACAATGAAATTCTACAACTCCAGAATTAAGAAACTACTAGCATATATTATCATAATGGAAGAATTACAATAGATCTGGATCAAATCCTACATCATAACATTGTGTTCTCTCCTATCTTACATCTCCTATCATCCATCTCCTATCCTGCCTAATCTATCATGCTTAATCCCCATTCCCAATGATATTGATTACATATTTATACATAAAATTATCTCATGAAAATGGAGAACTGAACCCCAAACTTGTAATCTACAACAGCTGGAACATGGCCGTAACTGTTGGCAAGTTTGGAACCGGCCGCAACATCAAATTTGGAAAATACCCTCTCGAAGAACCACCTACATATCGCAAACCGTAGCTTTGTTTGGCGATTTCCTCTCAATCTAAGTAAATGAGGACGTTATGCACAAAACCCATGTCTCGAATTTTTGAGATTCGTTTCCATTTGCCCGAAAATAAAGACATGAATCAATGTGTTCTTATGTGGCATGCGTTTTTGGTTAAGGCTGTAACAGCTGGCTATGAGCATCTTGTACATGGAAAATCACTCCATAAACCATCATTAGTAAAATTATGCATAATAGTCTTTAATTCATCAAAGATAAAGGAAAATAATCACTATTAACCACTTAAAACATCAATGGAAGTAGTAGGCTATTCAACGCACAGCTATAACAAATGGATGAAAAATGGAATGATAAATGAGAAATAATGGTAAGAAAATGGATGAAAGGTATGTCAATAAATGATAGAAAAATGGACAATTCTAGGGACTAACACTTTTGAACTTGATCCTCCTCTCTTCTTTGAGCTGTCTCGAAGGGAGATGCCATTCTTCTCCAGGAGTTGGGTCAGCATGTCTATTTGCTTCTTCATACAAGAGATTTCATTGTGATTTCCATTATTGCAGTATGTGCACTTGCTCATTTCTCCTTTATTCTTCTTCTTCTGGTAGTTCTTCGTGGAACCTTGTGACTCCTCCGAAGACTTGTTCTTGTCTCTCTTTTGCTCAAGGGGATTTTTAGCTTTATTTTTGCTGTTTGAATCCACCTTCGAATCTCCAGCAACCAGAGCCTGGTCTTTGGATGGTTTGATGGTTCCCATCATCACCAGCTTGTCTTGTTCTTATGTGAGAGATTCCATGAAATATGCAAGGCTAGGCATCTTCCAAGTTCGAGTTGTTAGTTTTGTGGCATAGAAGGTCGAAAAAAACACTAAATAGTCAGGGCCAAGATTCGAGAGTATGGCCAAGACTAGCTGATCATCCTTCTTTTCTATCCCACACTGTTTCAGCTGCAAAACAAGTGCTTTGAACTTGGAGAAATAGAGCTGCAGTGATTCAAAGCTATTGGGACTCAGGGAAATCAGCTCATTTTCGATTTGATGTCCCCTCATCTCATCTGTCTTTCCAAAAATATCAGTAAGATTTTCCCATACTTCATTTGGTGATGTCAATCCATCAAGATGGAAAAGGAGGTTTCTGGAAATACTCACACATAGGAGATCATAGGCCTCATCCCTCCTGTTGTGCCATTTTATCTTCTCTACAGCTGCATTGGGCTCTACTTCTGTTTCCATAGTCACCCTATAGAGGCCTTTAACTCTCAATAGTATCTCCATCTCTACTTTCCATTCAAAGAAGTTGAAGGGAGTCAAGATGATCTTCTGAGATTAATCCATACCTTAGAAATCTATCCCGGATGTCAGTAGAAGGCTCCTAGTCACTCATGTCGAATCTACAAAACAATTTTGAAGGAGAGAAATTGATCTACAATGGCTCTGATACCATGTGGAAATTGAACCCAGTGATAGAACAATTTTACTCACAATAATTATCAATTGATCATACAAAATCACTCACAAAAGAGACTAAATAATGAGCTGAACACTAAACTGTATTGATTAAGTGTACAATATCCAACACTGTAACATAATAGGTTGCTGCATTAAATAATTACATAATGGATTCGAATGCATGAGGAGGTAATTCGAATCTATCATAAAGCAGGCTTACTAAAATTAAGCAAACCCCCCATAGGTGCAAAAAGTTGATCCCAAATCAGTCATGGAGCTCATGAATTGGAAAAAGCATTTAGGAAAGATAAAGAGTGATGGAATGACAACTCATACATGCTTTTCCAAGGAGAAAAGAGTGGAGGATGTAGAGGACAAAAAACTAGTTCACCTCACCTAGTCAAACTTTCCCAATTGTCTTAAAGCACTGAAAAAGCAGGCAATAAAGCAGAAAAAGTAGAAGGGCACCTAGGAGGCTAGGAATAAAGTAGAATTGATTCCTTGAGGTTTGCCAAGTGCTACATGAGTCAAAATAGGCAAGTTTGACCACTACGGATAGGTAAATGACAACTTGCATAAGGTGGGACACATGGACTAGGCAAATAAGACAAAAATAATTAAATTAATGTCTAAGGTAGTAAACTATGGGTTGATTATTCTAATATGAAGAAAACAGAATAGAGTGTTACACTAGAAAACACAATCACATAAGGAAAGAAAAAATGACTGTAATGTAAATAACACAGGAATCTCTGATAATTCTTATACATTTGCTCCGTTATTCAAAAATAAAATGTCTTCAAAATCATTCAACAACATGATGGGTTCCAACCGCAATAAAACAAAATACATACAAATATATACATAAATTGATTCATCTTCCAAGAATATTCATAACTAAATGACTGGCTTAATTAAAGTCTTGTAATTAAATTCCTAACTTCTAGGAATAAACTACAGCTTCAATCCTAACAAATCATTAAGTTAAAATCAACTTGATAACATGTCTTCATCCCAGCAGCTCCTTAGCACGTAACACCTGTCTTCATGAGTGAAGGATATATTTTGTATTTCCAAATCTTTCTATAGCCCTCCATTGCTCTGCGCTTGGAGTATCATATTCCATCATCTCTCTAATTGACACCTCTAGCTCCATGTAAGATTCATATGACACCTTGGGAAATCCACCCTTGATAATCAGGAACTTTTGTAAGATTTTGAAATCCTCTGTCAGCTTATCCACAATGACTTTCCCTGTTAGGCCTTTTTCAAAATCATCAAATTTGGAATGGTCCATGCGGCTCTGAACTAACAAGCTGTGATAGTGTTCTTGAGAAAACATCCATCCCTCTTCGTCCCAAAAGGAAGGCAGGCCATCTTCAAATAGATCTTTGAAAGCTTGCTTGAAATTATTAACCTGTGAAACCATTTCATCAGCTTTGTCCTGGACTTCTTTCATCAAATGATATTTATGGATAAAATTTTTGGCCCATAATACCATTGCTATTCTGTCCTTTACTCCTATATCATGTAACTTTTGATAAGTTAATGAATTCAAGAAATTTAATGCATTCTGAGCTATGGCAAGGGGTTTCCTTTCCATAGTTTCATTTACTAATTTCAGTCTTTGATTGGCCATATTGATCAATATACTTTTATCATAAATGAAGTTTAAATAGTGCTTGAATTTAGTAATTTCTACAGATAAGGTGTTCCAAATTATGTGTTTCACCCCCTGCAGAGGACCCTTTCCGATTTTTCTTTCCTTTAGCTCATTAAATTTCTTTTGTAGCTGATTTCTGTCTTGCAATATTTTGTTTTTATTCTCACTTACTTTGTCTAAATTGGACTTGATCTTTTCATTTTCTACCTTTAACTCTTTTATTTCTTCATCCTTTAGGCTTACCTGGGACATAGGTACTAACAAATCATCTGCGGAAAAATCATTTAATGGTTTCTCAATATTTACAATGGACAGGTCCTCATCGGTGGGAGTCTGACTCATCAATTCCTCCATGATCTCCTTTTCATCATTTTGGTCCTTTTTCATCAGGGAGATTTGAGATATCAGCTCACTCCGTTCAGTTTCCCACTGGTCTTTTTCCTCTTGTAATTTAACAACTCTTCCTTTATGTTCCATCATCTCCTGGTGGATCTTGTCCTTCTCTTCTTGCAATTCCAATAATTCGGATGATTGAACATGCTCAGTGCTTGGGATATTCAACTTTTTCTTCAAAACTTGGAGGGCGTTGTCTTTTTCTTCCAGCATTCTTCTGATTTCTTGGGTGTTATCTCTTTCATTCCTTGAACTGATAATATTTGCCTGTAGCTTTTTAATTTGAATGGCATTGGCCTTATTTTCAACTTTTTAATGCTTTAATTGAACCTCTAACTTATCTACCAAAATTTGTAGCTTATTGATTCTCATCATAGCTTGCAATAGATCTGAATGAATAATGTCACTTGTTTGCTTATGTAGCTGTATCTTGTCAGGTACACTAATCTTGTCCAACCTTATTTCCATCTCTGACATCTTTTTATCATTTACCATGGCCAACTTGAAGGTATTTCTTTCTGTATCTCTGGCAGAAATCAAGGAGGTTTTTGGATTGTTTAAACTTCCTACTCGCAGGAGTAAATTCCTTGTCTCTTCCAGAGACTGCTTTCGCTTTTCCATGTAACTGGCCATGAGCTCCTCCTTGGATTTGAGAATTGGACTTGATTCTAAATTATCCACACCTTTAAAAGAAAATTTATTTACTTGTACAGATTTTGTTGGGACTAAAGAAACTCTCTTGAAATCATCAGAAATCTCTTCACTTAAAACTCCACCAACTTGAAACAATTTGGCCTTTTTGTGTGACCCATCGTCATCCACTTCCATGATCTCAACCTCAGAAAGACTTATTTTAATTACAATATTACGACTCTCCGTCACTTGGGATACTGCAACTGGTACAGTACTTGCATCTTCATCATACCTCGGAGTCTCCATAAACTGCAACAAATTGACTATTTCATTCAAACCTTCAATAAACTGGTGGTTAAATGGCTTGTTTTTGTTTTCCTGCTTCCTCAGGGAAATTATATGGCGGGGGTCATAATTTTCCCTTGGCTCTTTTTGAATTCCATGCTTCCCAACAACTTTTCAATAAACCTCGGGGCACCTTTATTTTTGAAAATAAAAGATCCAACCTTGAGAGGGAATTTGATATTTGAATATTTCTTAAAGGATCCAAAATGTTCTTCCTCTGAATGCAACCTTTGCCACATGAACTCTAATGAAAAAATTCTCGGAGTTAGGAAAGCAGGTAACCTATAAGGCTCCCTGGTAAATTCATATATCCTCAAAACAGTGGAATCTTTATACGGGAACCCGTCTCCAACTCGGTCCTCGGGCGAGGACTGCATCAGGCATTTCATCTCTTCTAACACATGGGGAAACACTTCATCGAACAACATTTTATATATTTCTGACATGATTGAATTGGAAAATTCAAACATGTTGATTTGCTTGGGAAAATAAGAAGAGAAGATGGTACTCAAAAACTGTAATTCAGTGACGTTCGAACATAGCAACATGTTCAACAAGTAAGTTTGAAATTTAAAGAACCTGACCTTTGGGAATTTTCTTAATTGAAGATGGATTGCTTATGCCAAGTGCTCATCTAGACTGAATACAGGAACCGACTGAGACTCAGAACCTAATGAACTTATTTTCAATAAAAAACCAAGGATGACTTCATTTACGTGACAATCATCATCAAGACAAAAAATTTGGCAAACTAAGGATACCACTAATTGAACTTCATCTTTGAAAATATGCACATGGTAAGGAAAGAAAATACCATCTAATGACTAACCCTCTTTCAAAATGATGGATAGGAATTTGCAACGGACTTCAGTTCCTCAACTTTTATACAATTTAGCAAGAATCGACTCATTTACAGGTTCATGACTGTTAGGGTAACTGTCAGGCAAGTTTAGGTTTTTGCAGATGACTTTGGAATTTATTTTACAGAGTATTCGAGATGTGGAATTACTCAGAATGATTCTCTGAGAAGGGGAATAATTAACCCCACATCATTCTGTGAACTCAGGAAAATGCAAAGTTTGTTCGAAAGAAAAATAATTTAAAAAGGATTTACAGACATTTAAGACATCATTGCCCTATGAATTATATTGCCACAACTTCTCTTTACTAACTGATACACTTCCTATGGATAGGAAAGGGTCACACACTCCCCCATCCCTATCAACCAGATAGTCTTCCCTCTCATCTAAAATACGACCGGACCCTTCCAATTCCTTTCCCTGGTCCATAATTCAGTCGATAATGGTAATTCGATGGATGAATTATGGGCGTTTGAGCCTTACCTATTACTGTGGCTGCGTGTGTTCGAAATTGACAGTTGAAGGTTGACGAGCACGTAGGTCCTTTTCACCCGTCCGGCGGCAATAAAATAATCATCGAACAAGTCAACTTTGCTTTTATAGGACCCCACTCTGGAGGCTTCCTTTGGCAGTTTCCACCAAACCACTTTTGTCTCCAGAATGCACCATGATCGACCACATGTACAGTGGTTTCTATTCTGCTACCGCCCTTTACATCCAACTACCGTGCAACTTTCCACTCCGGATTCATCAGCAATCGTCGATCTATTTTGCCTTTATTTTTCAACCATTGGATCAAGCAACACATACCTAATTTCGTCGAGCGTCCTTGTCTTATCCAATGTGCAAGTTTGCGTTCCGGATTCATCCACAATCGTCGATATAATTCTCCTTTATTTACCTGCCATCAGATCAAGTGACATGTACTCAAGTCCACTAGGTTCCTTTGTTTTAACAAACGTGCAGGTTCATAAGGCGGAGTTCACAAAGACCGCAGATCTCATCAAGCTGGATTGACGACTGTTGATCTCTATGTTACATCAAACACCCACATGTACTTATCCTTCTTGCATCTTTTAGAGAGCAGACACAATATAGTCCGTTCATCTCCATATTTTCGCTTCGCACCGTTAGATCCTTTGATAACTCATCGTTTTTCTCCTTTTGCCATACTTTCATACCATAAAATTTTAACCTAAGTATTACAAATGACCCTTACCTCTTCTTCACTATGATCTTTTTGAGCCTCTGCTAAGTAGGGTTGTTAACAACTGGCTCCATCTGGGGATGATGTCCTCCCAACGAGGTATTAAAGAACTTGTAGACTAGGTGTCTGTTTTTTATTTTTCACCATAACTTCCAGAAAACTCATCTTTTGTTTTTTTTAGATATATTATTTTTTGTTTTGTTTTTAGAAAGGAAAATCATGCCTCCTGAATCTTAGGGCCTTCACAGTGGGCTTCAAATACATTTGTGTTGACTTTGTAAAGAAAAATAAGTATTTACAGGATATAATACAAATTTTACCCTCCTCCTTAGGATAGGTAATGTTTCAGATACCTTCCATTGACAGGGTTACTATCTAGAGGAACCCCATTCTGATACTCTAGCAAAAATGCGTTTTGTCCTCTATAACTAGCAACAACATAAGGACCTACCCACATATGATCAAATTTCCCATGTTTGTCTTCTTTAGGAGCATCCCACTTCAAGACTAAATCGTCAATCTGAAATTGTTCTTCTTTGATTCTTCTATCAAACGTATTTTTCATTTTTTCTTGATGTGACTGCACCTTGTCATAAGCCTTATTCCTTCGCTTGTCGAGCTCAATAATATGACTTATCCTCCTTTGCATATGATTTGGTTCTTCTTGCTGATCTTGGAAAAATATCATAACTGGAACACCTAATGATGCTGGAAAAACGACTTCAGCTCCATACACCAGTTGGAACGGAGACATGCCAATCGCCCTTTTGGTACTAATCCTGTCATCCCATAGAGCATACTTGAGCTGGGTGTGCTAGGACCTTTTATTATCTTCCAACAGCTTCTTGATTATCCTCACTAAGATTTTATTTTGAAGATTCAGCTAACCCATTTCCTTGCGGATAATAGGCAGTTGAATGATTGAGGCTTATATGGTGCTTGTGACAGAAATCAATCATTTTTTTGGATTTAAAAGCAGCTACATTGTCTGTTACTATTCTTCTATGACATCCGAATCGAGCCAATATATTATCCTCAAGAAAGTCCATGATCATAGTTTCAGTGGCTCTTCTAGTGGGAATCGCTCCAATCCACTTTGTAAAATAATATGTAGCTGTCAAAATCCATTTTTGTTGTCCTGATGAATTGGGGTTTATTTCGCTAATAAAATCCAAACCCCACTGCTGGAAAGGAGCTTCTACTGTTATGGGATTCAATGGGAGAGGAAGCACTTTCCTTTTTCCATCGAAAATTTGGCATTGATGACACTTACTGGTTTCTTTATACACATTTGAAAATAATCTAGGCCAATAATATCTTGCTCTTAGAATTTTGTTTGCAGTGACTTTCCAAGAATTATGTCCTCCATAATCCCCCTTATGAAATTCTTTGATTGTATGCTGAGCTTCATTTTCTAAAAGGCAATTCAGTAACACACCTCTGGGGTCCTTCCAATAAAGATACTGATTGATAATACAAAACTTAGTAGCCTTCAATTTTATGGATCTTTCCCTTGACTTACTCAGTCCTTCTGGTGCTTGTAAATTTCGAAGGACGTAAACAATATCAGAATACCATGGAGATGTCACAAAATCAACCATCACTTCTACTTCTGTATCCAACTGATTAGCTTGGTGAGATATGAAATTAATTTGTAAAGCCTCACAATTTGAATTAGCCATCATTTTAGCCAATCCTTGTCCTTTAATCAACTTGGTGGGTTTTATTTCTATATCGTATTCCAGCAATGTAGCAATCCATTTTGCTCTTCTGCCTTCTGGATCCAGTTGTGTCAAAATCCCTTTTACTGCAGCAGTTGGAACATGTGCAATTATATGTGAATGTAGAATATACAATCTGAAATCTTTCAATGCTTTGAATAAGGCATAATCTTATTTCTCCATAATGTCATATTTCAATTCTCCATCCCTCAACATTTTGCTGAAAAATGCTATGGCCTGTTCCAAATTCTCATCATTTTTCTATAATAAAACTGCTGCTATAGTATATTCTGAAGCATATGAAAATACTAAGAAATCTTTGGTAAAATTTGGACTCACCAACACAGGAGCCTCTAATATTGCTTTTTTGATTTCCCAAAAGGACCTTCTAGCTCCTGCATTCCACTTTATCTCATGACCCTTCTTCAACATATTGGTGATGTTCATTAGGATCTCCGCAAAACTTGGCACAAACCTTCTCAAAAAATTTATCTGCCCCAAGAATGATTGTATTTCCTTTTTACTCTTGGGATCACCTACTTTCAAAATTGCACTCACCCTTTCAGGATCAATTTTTATTCCATCTTTTGATATTATATGGACCAACAACTTTCCTTCTTCCAATACAAAATTGGACTTCTTTGGATTCAACGATATACCAAACTTCCTACACTTCATGAAAACTTTCTCTAAATGATGCAGATGTTCCCTGTCAGATTTTGAATAGACTGTGATATCATCCATGTAAGATCACTACAAAATTCCCAATTTCCTCTACAAAAGCAATGTCCATAGCTCACTGGAAAGTAGCCCCTGCATTCATCAAGCTGAAAGGCATATTTGCAAACATAAAAGTGCCCCAAGGTGTAGTGAAGGCAGTTTTCTCTTGGTCTTCAGGTAATACTTTGATCTGATTATAGCCAGAAAAACCGTCCAACATTGAAATTCTTTCGGCTCCAACTACTTTCTACAATATATGGTCCATCTTTGGCAACAAATAGTTGTCCTTCATAGAAACTTTGTTTAAATTCTGGAAATCTATACATAATCTTATTTCTCCATTTTTCTTTCTAACAGGAACCAGGTTTGCAACCCACTTTGAAAATCTTAGAGTTACAATGATCTTGGCATCAAATAGCTTCTTGATTTCTTTCTCGATAATAGGAAGCAACTTAGGGTTTATCCTTCTGAGCTTCTGCTTGAAAGGTTTCTCTCTAGGATTTATAGGAATAGTATGTTGTATGATAGATGTATCATACTCCTTAAGGTCTTCATAACTCCAAGCAAATACATCAGTGTATCTTTTCATTAATTTCACATATTATTCCTTTTCTTTTTCAGGCAATTTCTTGGATAATTTTATAATCTTAGGATTTTCTTTAGTGCCACTATTCCTATCTTCAACAGCATTCTCAACAGGCTTTACCTTGGGATTCTTAGCCACATCATTCTGATCAAAAAAATTTTCTAAAGGAATTAGCCCTCGTGGTATGAAATTTTTTTTTAACTGGATAATATCCTTACCTCCTAAGGTTCCCTTTAATTTTTTAGCGCCCTCCTTTTCTTCATCAAGTCCCTCACCATCATTTTCAATACTTTCATCATTGTCATTTTCGGTGTAAATAGGAGTATTTACAAACTCTCTTGAGAGTTCTAGGAACCTTCTGATCTGCATGTCATCTTCGAACACCTGCCAATATTTGGAATTATCAGGAATAGATGGTCTATTCACAATTTTGACTTGGTATTCCCTCTGACTAGCAACAGGGGTTTCAAATTTTCCATCAGCCACGGCTAAAGAATCAGCTACCAAATTTTCATGTCTGGGAACTACTTGAATTGTATGCTTTGTAAAGAAATTACCAAACATATCCCACACTTCATTCATATAATCCCTCATCTGAGGATTCTTGGTTTGATAGCTCTCATTTACTTGATTTATCACCAACTCTGAATCTCCTAAGACCCTTATTTTTTGAGCTCCCAAGTCTTTCAAAGCATGCAATCCCAGTAGTAAAGCTTCATATTCGGCCACATTATTTGTACATTCAAATGTTAATTATATGATAAAGCTTTGAAATCCCGAATAGGAGAAATTATATACACACCAGCTCCGGCACCTATTTTTGCAGCAGATCCATCAAAATACATAATCCAATGGCCCTCCCTTTTTTGTTTCGCTTCCAAAGCATCCTATTCTATCACTTCCTTTTCCTTATTTTCCTCAGAATTTTTCTGCAATGCCTCTTCTAAATCATGTGGGACAACATCATTAAAGAAAATAGAAGACCCCAAATCAGTATCAACAGCATATATGTGATGAATCTCAGGTTTATCTTGACTGCTTACTACATAAGGAGTTCTCTTTTCACTGTATAATCTTCTACTCCCATCTCGAACAGGAATTGTAGCATATGCCATATCCATCTATAAGCTACCTTTCAACTTGGAAGTCCAAGATCTTGACAATAGTACCCCGAACATAGGTGGAATATCTGCCACTACCACATCCATGATTATAGTTTTAGATGGCAATTTATTTAGGGTTACCACCATATCTTTAATCAAACCAAGGAATTTTACTCTTTTAGAATCAAATGAGTACAAATATTTATAAGGTCTTGTTACTTCCAATCCCAAACTCTCTACCACTCCTTTCGGCATTAGGTTATGTGATGCTCCTGAGTCTAACATAGCATTGTGGACCACCTTATCATGCACATTTAAACTCAAATAGAAAGGAGGGACTTCTTCATTTTCTAAATTCTCAACCTTTGACCCAAATGAAATATCAGGATTATCATCGTTCAACTCTAAAATGTCAGATTGCCATTCCCCTTAAGTTTTGACCATTTTTGTGATAGTATTTCTGTATTCGGTGTTTCTCAATAACTCATTAAATGGAACGGAGATTTTTATCTTTGAAAGTTCATTTTGTAAATTAAATCCAGAACCAATCCTTTCCACATCGACTAGAGCCACCTGCTTCATTATTTTATCTCTTTGCACATCATTTTCAAACTCTTTATTTACAAAAGACTCTTTTTGTAGTTCTTTTCCCCTTTCTACATTCAAAGAAATAATGGAAGGATGATTTGGGTTTGCCTTCCCTTTATTTATGAGGACATCCCTATTTCTCAATCTAATTTTCCTCTACACATCATCCATAGCATGTAAATAACCCCTTTGATACTGCTTGGTCTCCATCTCAAATTCTTCATTTCCACCTTCCTGTTCAAACATGTTATGCTCTTCCTTGGTAAGATATATCTCTGAATCCTGCTCTCCAAAAAGATGAATCTCATTTTCAGTGGGATCTTCTTCATCAGCGATATAATTTTCCGAAAATGGTGGACGGATTTGCTAATCCTCTTGATTTCTTGTATTTCTCAGGTCTCTCTGTCGGTTTTGGGGAGGAACAAGAGGATTTGGTCTTCTGAAATTAGGATTCCTAATTTGAGGCTCGGCTTGTTCTCTATTGAATCCCCTATTATCCATAGTTAATCTATCCATCAACTTTTCCATGGTTTTCAACATCATTTCAAATTTGACATCATTAGTAGAAGAAGAAGCAGAAGGCAAATTTTCTTCCTTTTTCCTTCTATCAATATCTCTATATTTCATCTTTCCACTTGCCATCATATTGGCTTCTACTTCCAAAGCATCTGTAAACATGGCAGCAAGAGTTGTTGATTTTCTCTTCCTTAATGAAAATGTAAAATCATTATCACAAGCTCCAGCATAGTGTAATTTGGCTGCGGCTGCAGAAGGTTTTATATCCTCCGGAATGGAATTATAAACTCTCATGAACCTGCTAGAAAATTCACGGATAGATTCGAAACCTCCCTTTTTGAGACTGTTATATTAAGATAAGAGCTGCAAAGGATTCTGTTTATCATCCCACCTATCTAGAAATGCATTTTGGAAAGCCTGGAAATTCATTATAGACCCATTTGGAAAATATTTAAACCATTTTTTTGCCTCACCTGACAAACTTTGGAAAAATAACCGCATTTTAACATCCGGATAATCAACTTCTTCTAAGTCAATGAAATATTCAAACTTGGAAACATGTTGTTTTGTGGTTATGTCACCTTCTCCATCAAATAAAGAGATTCTTTGGGAATAATTCTGAGGAAGATCATGTAATAAAGAGGGAAAACACAAGGGAGCAAATCTGGCTACCATTGCTCTAGGTGGATTCACAGGGACAGAAGATTTTGAGTATTTTGAGAGGTAAATGTTTCAACTTTTGTGGTTTGCTGTAAATCTCTCAAAAGAGAATCCGACAAATAAGATTCTAACCTATGAGGATTAAACTCAGTATTCTTAAGGTCAGACTCAGATTTAGTTCTCAACAGACTCTTTCCAGCATTAACTTGCCATTCTAGATCGATATGAGAATCTTGAGATGATGATGCACCAAATAAAGGAAAACCTAACTTTTCTTTATTTTTTCTTTTAAACAACTTTTCTGGATCTTCAAAACTTTTCAAGACTTTGGTATCAGAGTTACCATGCATGTGTCTTCTCGAATCCAGAATGACTCTTTAAGTTCCGAAAAAAGTTTCACAGTGGAGTCGCCAGGGAAAATATACAACCTTTTATTCATGATAAAATTCATGTTTCCCCACAGAAATCTTTTTCAAACTCTGTCATTTTTCCCAGGGCAGATATGCACCTTCATTCCCCGGAAATGGCGCCAATTTGTTAGCACTTAGAATATACCCCGGTTGTGAAAAGTAAATCCCAAGGTAACAACAAAACCACTTTAGAAATAAATTGGTTTTTCTTCCAGAGAGGGATCTCTCAATACAGATTTAACAAGACCAGATATAAACTAACACTTAGAAATTTGTATAGATGGTTGAAACAACACATAACCATTGGGCAATGGAGTCACATACATATAAATATATCACAAAGACATACACATAAGATTTATCAAAGGCATGATAACCCTTTCATCATAGTCATTCATTTAGTTCAGGTGAAATAGAAGAGACAATGAAAAACCCTTTAATATAGAGCATCAAAGATGAGTTCTATATTAACTTTAGTAGAAGAATGTATAAAATTTCTGAAACGATGACCAGAGCATAAATATTATGAATTCTAATCATTCAACGCTGTGTTTCAGAAATGAAGAAAATAGAATGGAGTGTTACACTAGAAAACACAATCACATAAGGAAAGAAAAACAGACTGTAATGTAAATGACACAAGAATCTCTGATAATTCTTATGCATTTGCTCTGTTATTCAAAAATAATACGTCTTTAAAATCATTCAACAACACGATGGGTTCCAACCCCCATCAAATAAAATAGATGCAAATATATACATAAATTGATTCATCTTCCAAGAAGATTCATAACTGAATGACCGGCTTAATTAAAGTCTTGTAACTAAATTCCTAACTTCTAGGAATAAACTATAGCTTCAATCCTAACAGATCATTAAGTTAAAATCAACTTGATAACATGTCTTCATCCAAGCAGCTCCTTAGCACGTAACACCTGTCTTCATGAGTGAAGGATATATTTTGTCTTTCCAAATATTTCTATAGCCCTCCATTGCTCTGCGCTTGGAGTATCATATTCCATCATCTCTCGAATTGACACCTCTAGCTCCATGTAAGCTTCATATGACACCTTGGGCAATCCACCCCTGATAATCAGGAACTTTAGTAAGATTTTGAAATCCTCTGTCAGCTTATCCACAATGACTTTCCCTGTTAGGCCTTTTTCCAAATCATCAAATTTGGAATGGTCCATGCGGCTCTGAACTAACAAGCTGTGATAGTGTTCTTGAGAAAACATCCATCCCTCTTCATCCCAAAAGGAAGGCAGGCCGTCTTCAAATATCTCTTTGAAAGCTTGCTTGAAATTATTAACCTATGAAACCATTTCATCAGCTTTGTCCTGGACTTCTTTCATCAAATGATGTTTATGGATAAACTTTTTGGCCCATAATACCACTGCTATTCTGTCCTTTACTCCTATATCATGTAACTTTTGATAAGTTAATGAATTCAAGAAATTTAATGCTTTCTGAGCTATGGCAAGGGGTTTTCTTTCCATAGTTTCATTTACTAATTTCAGTCTTTGATTGGCCAGATTGATCAATATACTTTGATCATCAATGAAGTTTAAATAGTGCCTAAATTTAGTAATTTTTACAGATAAGGTGTCCCAAATTATGTGTTTCGCCCCCTGGAGAGGACCCTTTCCGATGTTTCTTTCCTTTAGCTCATTAAATTTTTTTGGTAGTTGATTTCTGTCTTACAATATTTTGTTTTTATTCTCACTTACTTGGGCTAACTCGGACTTGATCTTTTCATTTTATACCTTTAACTCTTTTATTTCTTCATCCTTTAGGCTTACCTGGGACATAGGTACTAACAAATCATCTGCAAAAAAATCATTTAATGGTTTCTCAATATTTACAATGGACAGGTCCTCATCGGTGGGATTCTGAATCATCAATTCCTCCATGATCTCCTTTTCATCATTTTGGTCCTTTTTCATCAGGGATATTTGAGATATCAGCTCACTCCGTTCAGTTTACCACTTGTATTTTTCCTCTTGTAATTTAACAGCTCTTCCTTTATGTTCCATCATCTCCTGGTGGATCTTGTCTTTCTCTTCTTGCAATGCCAATAATTCGGATGATTGAACATGCTCAGTGCTTCGGATCTTCAACTTTTTCTTCAAAACTTGGAGGGTGTTGTCCTTTTCTTCTAGCATTCTTCTGATTGTTTGGGTGTTATCTCTCTCATTCCCTAAATTGATAATATCTTCCCGTAGCTTTTTAATTTGAATGGCATTGGCCTTATTTTCAACTTTTTCATGTTTTAACTGAACCTCTAACTTATCTACAAAAATTTCTAGCTTATTGATTCTCATCATAGCTTGCAATAGATCTGAATAAATGATGTCACTTGTTTGCTTATGTAGTTGGATCTTGTTGGGTACACTAATCTTGTCCAACCTTATTTCCATCTCCGACATCTTTTTGTCATTTACCATGGCCAACTTGAAGGTATTTATTTCTGTATCTCTAGCAGAAATCAAGTAGGTTTTTGGATTGTTTAAAATCCATACTCGCAGGAGTAAATTCCTTGTCTCTTCCAGAGACTACTTTCGCTTTTCCATATAACTGGCCATGAGCTCCTCCTTGGATTTGAAAATTGGACTTTATTCTAAATTATCCACACCTTTAAAATAAAATTGATTTACTTGTACAGATTTTGTTGGGGCTAAAGCAACTCTCTTGAAATCATCAGAAATCTCTTCACTTAAAACTCCACCAACTTGAAACAATTTGGCATTTTTTTGTGACCCATCTTCATCCACTTCCATGCTCTCGACCTCAGAAAGACTTCTTTTAATTACAATATTAGGACTCTCCGTCACTTGGGATACTGCAACTGGTACAGTACTTGCATATTCATCAGACCTTGGAGTCTCCATAAACTGCAACAGATTGGCTGTTTCATTCAAACCTTCAATAAACTGGTGGTCAAATGGCTTGTTTTTGTTTTCCTTCTTCCTCAGGGAAATTATATGGTGGGGGTCATTATTTACCATTGGCTCTTTTTGAAATTCCATGCTTCCCAACAGCTTTTCAATAAACACCAGGGCACCTTTATTTTTGAAAATAAAAGAGCCAACCTTGAGAGGGAATTTGATATTTGAAGATTTCTTAAAGGCTCCAAAATGTTCTTCCCTTGAATGCAACCTTTGCCTCATGAACTCTAATGCAAAAATTCTCGGAGTTAGGAAAGAGAGTAACCTATAAGGCTCCTCGGTAAATCCATATATCCTCAAAATAGTGGAATCTTTATACAGGAACCAGTCTCCAACTCATTCTCCAGGCGAGGACTGCATCAGGCATTTCATCTCTTCTAACACACGGGAAAACACTTCATCGAACAACATTTTATATATTTATGACATGATTTAATTGGAAAATTCAAACATGTTGATTTGCTTGGGCAAATCAGAAGAGAAGATGGTACTCAAAAACTGTAATTCAGTAATGTTTGAACAAAGCAACATGTCCAACAAATAAGTTTGAAATTTAAAGAACCTGGCCTTTGGGAATTCGCTTAATTGAAGATAGATTGCTTCTACCAAGTACTCATTTAGAATGAATACAGGAACCGACTAAGACTCAAAACCTAATGAACTTATTTTCAATAAAAAACCAAGGATGACTTCATTTACGTGACAATCATCATCAAGACCCAAAATTTGGCAAACTAAGGATACCACTAATTAAACTTCATCTTTGAAAATGTGCACATGGTAAGGAAATAAAAAACCATCTAATGAATGACCCTCTTTCAAAATGTTGGATAGGAATTTTCAACAGACTTCATTTGCACAACTTTTATACAATTCAGCAAGAATCGACTCATTTACAGGTTCACGACTGTCAGCGTAACTGTCAGGAAATTTTAGGTTTTTGTGGATGACTTTGGCATTTATTTTACAGAGTATTCGAGACGTGGAATAACTCACAATGATTCTCTAAGAAGGGGAATAATTAACCACACACCATTCTGTGAACTCAGGAAAATGCAGAGTTTGTTCGACAGCAAAATAATATAAAAAGGATTTGCAGACATTTAAGACATCATTTCCCTGTGAATTATATTGCCACAACCTCTCTTTACTGACTGATACACTTCCTATGGACAGGAAAGGGTAACAAACTCCCCTGTCCCTATCAACCAGATAGTCTTCCCTGTCATTTAAAATATGACCAGACCCTTCCAATTCCTTTCCCTGGTCCATAATTCAGTCAATAATGGTAATCAGATGGACGAATTATAGGTGTTTGATCCTTACCTATTACTATGGCTGCGTGTGTTCAAAATTGACAGTTGAAGGTTAACGAGCATGTAGGTCCTTTTCACCCATCCGACGGCAATAAAATAATCATCGAACAAGTCAAATTTGCTTTTATAGGACCCCACTCCGGAGGATTTTTTTGGCGGTTTCCACCAAACCACTTTTGTCTCTGGAATGCACCACGATCGACCACATGTACAGTGGTTTCTATTCCGCTACTACCCTTTACATCCAACTACCCCACAACTTTCCGCTCTGGATTCATCAGCAACCGTCGATCTATTTTTCCTTTATTTTTTAGCCATCGGATCAAGCAACACGTACCTAATTCTGCCGAGCGTCCTTGTCTTATCCAACGTGCAATTTCCTGATCCACGATAATCGATGTAATTCGCCTTTATTTCCCCACCGTCATATCAAGCGACATGTACTCAATTCCTCCGAGTTCCTTTGTTTTAACAAACATGCAGGTTCACAAGGCGGAGTTCACAAAGACCATAGATCTCATCAAGCTGGATTGACGACAATTGATCTCTATGTTACATCGAACACCCGCATATACTTATCCTTCTTGCATATTTTAGAGAGCGGACACAATACAGGCCGTTGATTTCCATCTTTCCGCTTCGCACCGTTAGATCCTTTGATAACTCATTGTTTTTCGCCTCTTGCCATACTTTCATACCATAAAATTTTAACCTAAGTATTACAAATGACCCTTACCTCTTCTTCACTATGATCTTTTTGAGCCTCTACTAAGTAGGGTTGTTAACAGTACCTTCACTTTCTATCCAAACACTGATTTTTCTTTTCTAGAATGATGTCATAAGGCTTGGCTAGTAGAGGGATAAATTAATCATAATGGTATGATAATAATAGGCGTTATTTTTATCAAATTTTTTTAAGATAGGATTAATGAGGATTTGAGTCAAAGGATTAGGGAAACCTTGCTTTACTGCTATTAAAGATCTTGTGATGTGAGGAATGAGGAATGACCTACAAATATTTTCCATTCCCAATGTGCTTAACCCCCAAATACATGTATTCTAATTTGAAAAAATCTTTCATTGTAAGGAGGGTTTGAATATTATTAGTGACATCTGATGACCCATACATATTTTTAATATATGCACTTGAATATTCCAAACAAAACCTAATAATACCTTTAGGTTTGCTCATTATAATTTTCCTCAAGAATTCCTTGGGAGCTACCTTAGAGAGGTCTAAAATATTTTCTTTATTTTAATTCATATATTTTGTTTTATTTCTTTTAATAAGGGTTATGTATTTGTTTATATGGTTAGTATTGAGAGACTCTTTGATAAATTCATTGATGTCTTTTCTACCATTTCTACATTATTTAACCTATTGAGGGTTGAATGTTTGATTTTTCCTTTTACTTGAAAATTCGACGGAAAACTTGTTAATGGAAGATGATAGGACCATAGTAATATTATGATAGAGGTACTATATGTTTTCTGTACTTGATATTGGAAAAAATCACTCATTATGTCATTTATGAACATATCATCTTGAGAAGAGCATAGAATTTGTTCATTGAATGATACTTCACAAATAAAGTGTGGTTATCTTTAAATAATTTAGTGGATCAAATTAAAAGTGAATTTAAATCATGGTATGACGATTATAAAGAAGTAGGAGAATTCATGTGTGTGTGTGTGTGTGTGTGTGTGTTCCCTTGATAGGAAGTAAGTTGGTCTATGTGGCATTCCATAATGCATCATTTATAGATGAGAAATCCTCTTATAGAGTTTGTATTTTATTTTAAGAATTCAAGTATAAATAGAAGGAGATAAAAAATGCCAAAAATGTAGTGTGCATATTGATAAATAATTTACTTAGGGTTAGTTGATGGCACTTCTTAAGCCCAACCAAGAAAAAGTGGATTATGAGGGTCTTTGTTTTTATCTTCCTAACATTTTTTTGTGGGACAAAAAAGTGGCATAATTCATTCGCCTAACCTATTAGGCTTGTCTTATCCACTTAAGTCACTATCATACATGTATCGCTCTTATGTACCTAGATTTTGTTTCGATAAGAAATCTAACATTGGTTAATTAGTGTATTTCATGATTACTTTAGTTTATTTCCATGCCCAAATAGATACAAATGAGTCACTAGGTTCATATCCCACTTAGATCCCCCACAAACATGAAAGAGTGTGAAGTCTTGAAGGATCATTAGAAAGTAAAAAAGAATTGATTTTTATCCTCAAAGATGGGACTCTTGCAAGGTCAAAAAAGGATATTCAACCCATTATTTCTTAATTATGATAGAGGAATCCATAACCAACCTTACATATTCATTCAATGATTGAATAATACAATTGGATCCTTCAAGAAACTAGGTAGAATTAGGTAGGTTCTAGTGTTGAGACATAACATCATGGGGTTACTCTCCCATAGGGTCCCTCTTTCCTCTTCCCATATACTAGAATCATAGAACCTCTTATTTTCTTCTTTGTAAAACCATATTGGAGATTTCATATTGTTTTCAACATAATATTTACAAATATTGAGTCATCATGATGAGCCAATCACATGGCCCAATAGATACATCTACATTATACTTTCCTAGACATTCACTAGTGGGGCCTTGTCCTTGAGCACTGCAAGAGTAATCCATACTTAGAATATTTACATTGTTTACATAGTATGATTAGATATGTTCTAAGTTTAGAAACTAGGAAATTACAATCCATCATTAGGAAAATAAGTCGATGGATGGAAGAGTAAGAAGACTGCTACTAATTAATACCAATAATGCAATGAAGGAAACCCTATAATTAGTTAGGAACTAAACCATTCTTGAAAACATGACTTTGAGACCTAAAAACTCATTAACACTATAGAAAGTAAAATTAAAATCTAAAATAAGTATTTATACAGTCTCTTAATTTTGTCTCATTTTCTTAGGTTGTAGTATGGTTAATTATAAAAACCTCTTGTAATGCCCCTTTCTATATTTCTTTTATTTTCTATGAAGGTGAATTCATTTCAAATTTTTAATTATGGGATTTAATATTGATTTAAAAAATTGTGTTACCTTGAGTTCAATTACCCATCCCTCAAACTCTTACTACATCACAACAAATCCAACTCCTCATGAAATTCTATGGATTGGATTTCTACCAATTCCTTGGGTGAAGAACCGAACAAAACTTCAATTCTAGATATCAAAATAAAAATACTATTTTGAAATATTTTTGAGCTTAACCTAATATCAATTAATACTTAATAGTTCCAACTTTCTCTTACATTACAAAGTTTCTAGTGTAACATGAAACTTGACAATTTTAGTAATCACATCGAGAGTAGAACTAATATGTTGCATGTATGAAAAACTCTTTTCCATTTTCATACATAACAAAAACTTATAGGTATATGAATATGTTTTATTTCTTTGTGAAACAATAGTTTAAGTAACTTTGAATCATGCTGTTCAATAGAAAAGTGAACTCTAGTAATAGAAGCCAAGGGTTATACCATAGGTTTGTATATCCATAGTTGTGAACTCCATGTGTTGTGGATACATAGTTATGATCACTCGTATTGGTTGTGAATTTCATCGTAGTTGCGCCTTTTTTTCAATGTAGGAGATTGTGATATTGTGTATGATTTAGAATTTCCCTTGGTTTGTCTTAAGTCTCTCACCATTAATGGACATGAAATTGTAGTCATTGTTCATTCCCGTGGTAGTATTTTGTGCAAAAGTTGCATCTATAGTGTGGATATTATATTTCCCAATCTCTAAATTATTTAATGGATATAAAGAGCATTATGTATTCCCTTATATTATGGTGAATTTTTCAAGTCTATAACAATCACTATGTCGACCACAATATTGTTGCAACAATGTTATTTTCCTAAATGAATTATTACATAAAATAAGGGACTCAGTTAGTAAGTGGAAAATCTCACCATCAACATTTCATGGTACCATATTTTTTCTGAACCATTTGAAAGTGTTTTCTAATATAGTCATTATTTTTAAAATTTAAATATTTGTTTACATAGGGTAAAAACCCTTTTTTTTAAATATCTAATATAAATTCCATTTTTTGGAATTTTGAAAGTTTTTGGTACACTTACATTGAGACAAAAATGATGCATTTAAATACAAAATAGAATTTCTAGGAATGTATGTTCCATGTAGCCTAATTTTGTTGTATAGTTGATCCCACAACTAATGAACAACATTTTAGAGACCTAGATCCATTAGGAAATATTGGAGAATAATAATTCAAACATTTCATAAACTGGTAGATCAATTAGGAAACATTGGATAATATTAAGTAAAACATGTATAAATTGTTTACCCATAGTGAAACAGTGCATGTGATCTAAAATGTATCAATATATAATTTGTTACCTACTTGCAGCTTTAATGTTGTGGGATAGTTGATCCCACAACTAATGAACAACATTGTAGAAAGGTAGACCCAATAGGAAATATTTCAGAATATTAATTCAAACATTGCAGAAAGTGGTATATCTTGTAAGAAACATTGGATAATGTTATGTAAAACCTACATAAATTGTTTACCCATAGAGAAAGAGTACATGTGATCTGAAATGTATCAATATATAATTTGTTACCTAACTGTAGCTTTTAGGGTTGAAATGTTAGATGAATTGACTTGTATGGTGCATTTTATGGGCATGAATCATTTTGTAGATTTGGGATCTAGAACTTTTAGTGACTTCTTAAATGGTATAAAGAACATTTTTTGGGGTAAAATAACCCATCTCTTGTTCTATGGGACATTAGGTGATTCTACACTTTGACACGTTATCAATGGTCCAAATATTGCTTTGCTATGATTCCATATGAAAATGTTATTCCTCCCACAAGTTTACCTATCTAGTTGACCACCATGTGTAGTGGGGATTTCTCCCCTTCCACGTGAAAAAGCACCTACCCTAGATTAACCGGATTATATGGTAGAGTTCATGGTGAGAGGTGTTTCTCAACCTTGACTTGCAAGAATAAGTAGTAACAACAACAAAACTATTTTTATGATTTTTTATATAATTTTTCTAACTAATGAAAAAAAAAGAACAAACATACCTTTCAATAACATGCACCACTATATGCATTTGAGGAAATGATCGACAGTATCCATGGTTTGGTTCTCTAATCATATCCACGAATGGGGTTGTAAAAAACTGGGAATGGATCCAAGAGGGTATGGAGCAAGCTCAACATACACTATGGAAAATGATATGGAAAAGGTATGGGAATGATGAAAAAAGGATTCACCAATTGAGGGTTTAAGAAATACAAAAGTGGACGAAATGTGTTTTTGGGAAAACCTTAACAATGTATTTATAGGATGGTCAAGGGTTTTTTGATCCATGGTAGTCACCCATGGTATTTTATTGTGCATGGTATTTATCCATGGTCTTTGACCCATTCTCATTTTAGTCATTTTTGGAGAGAGTGGGTTTATGCTACAATAAATGCTCAATTTCCCTCTATTTATGGGGGAAATAATAATAATAATGTTTTGGACCTATTTTGGTGGAATTTCACTGTGAATGTCAAAATGAAGGGAATAATGGTGAGATTATGATGTATAATTATGGTTTGGACCATAGAGACATAGGTGAAAATTTTATGGTGTTAGCATATTGCCCCCTCATGTGTTAGGGTAGAAACTCATTATATGGCCAATGGACATCATAGGATCAAGGGATAATTTTAGGGGCGAAATTTAGCCCATGGGCTATTTTTAGGGGTTTTTCTCCAAAAAAAGATTCGCCATTTTGCATTTTTTGAAGCCTTGTTTTGTTGAATTTTGATGGGGTAAACTTTTTTCACCCTAAAAATCGCTAAATTATTATATAAACGATATAAAATCCTTGGAAATTAAAATATTTTTTGAAAAATATCGCCAAACATTTTATAGTTGGAATTTTAAGAATTTGTAAGATTCCCCAACATTTATACACTTTTAAATAAGTTTGGTTCCTTAAAATCATCCCTGGTGACAATGGTGGAGAGACCAAAGAGGACCGTGGAGGAGTGGAGTCTCCTCATCTAAACTAAAGTGGATTTTGGTTTGTATTTGTTCTAAAAAAATGGATGAAGTACATATAATCTCATACATGTATATAAATGAGGCCAGCATACCCATGCTCGTAACAATGCCTCAGTATAAAAATGGGGATCAAGGATCAAACAATGGGAGATGATCAATATATATATACAAATGGTAGTAGATAATGGTGGCATCAATTAGAGGTTGAATACATATATTGATATGAAGGAGGAGTGCATAGGAACAATGGAATTCTCATGGAATGCAGTATCACAACAACTAATGCTCTGCTGAATATGGATGTGTACACAACTAAATGGACTCAATGACTGAGAGTCAGAATCTCTAAGGTACAATAAACAACATCAAGTACTATAGATACACGGGAGTAGGACACTGATGTGATTCTGAACATTGTCACCAACACATCCCATAAATCACAAGGGACATGAAACTGTATGGGTCCCATAATAGACTCACCAATGATCTAGATTTAGGTAAAAAATGGTGTCTTCTACCAAATAATGAAAGAACCAATACCTTGTATGAAGATCAACTATGAGATAGTGTAGCAGAAACAAAGCACGTGAGAGACAACCAACTTGAAAGACAATAAATTAATCCTTTCAAGTGGTACAAGGAAATCCTCAATGAGGTAGATGAAACAAGAATACAAGGTCCTTTGGATCTATCCTATGGAATAAATCTGTTGCCATCAAGAGAATCAGTACTACATTTCGACCAAAAATCCAATGGCTGTATTGTCGGATTTTCAACACTTCCCTATCGCATGTAAGACACTATGATTTTTTTTTTAATGTTGGTGGTTTATCGTCAGTTATCCGACATCTTTCCAATCAGTCGGTTAAGTGACTACTCAGTTTACCGTCGGTTAAATGTCAATCATTGGTTATCCAACATCTAATACATAATAAACTTTAAGCGTAAGAGTCGGTTAAGTGACTGTGGAGAAAACGTAAGAGTCGGTTAAGCGACAGCATGGCCGTCGAAAAAAGTGACGGTAGTGAATTTAAAAAAAAAAAAAAATCCTTCATGCCGTCAGTTAAGCGACGGATATAAAATGTAATCGTCAATTAAGCGACATAATGGATGTCGGTTACGCGATAGTAGTCAATTTTTTTTTTATAAAAATAACCTTCATGCCATCGGTTAAGCGACGGATATAAAATTTAACCGTCGGTTAAGAGACAGAAGGGTCATCGGGTAAGCGACGGTAGTCAAAAAAAAAATTTTAAATAACCTTCATGTCGTCGGTTAAGCGACAACCATAACTGTTTAAAAAAAAAAATACAAATGAGTTCTCTCTATTGCATTGATTAAATGAGAGATGGAAGCCTTATTATAAACACTTGCATACTAGTCGAGTCAATCCACTTAATAAATATGGGATAGACTGACATACAAACTATAGTGAAATAAGATATAAAGCATTAAACAACCTCAAATCAAATGACTTTATTAATGCCTATGTCAAACTTCTAATTGACATATTATTTTTCTCACATCTACTTTGAAAAAAATTATACAAGGTGGGTTAGCTACAATAGTCCTCAAATAACATAAGGTCTCCCAGATTATATTAGGGTCTTAAGAACAGTTCCTAATTCATCATTTCATATTAGTAGTAACAGATATCACAAGCAGTGGAGCTACAATTAGTAAGTTAAGACCTCATCAGTTTCAGACAAATGGGAGGGTTTGATGATGGCCATAATTTATCCCTCATTGTACCCATTGGGATGGATGAGACACCAAATAACCATCAAGTCTGAGTAGGATACATTTGCACTGCATGCTAACATTCCTTGTCAAGACTGAAAATAAATCAACATTACTAATTCAGTAATCCTTTAGTATTTAACAAGAAATAGTATATGCCTTAGATTTCTTAATAAACTAGACAACAAAAGATGGAACAATACAATAGTCACAGCATACAGAAGATGTAATATCCAACAAGAAAAATCTAGAAATGCTTATCACTGCAATGCAATAGGAAAACGCTACATAAATATGTCAAAATGCTAAATTTCCAACGATGTCACATATGGAAAGGCACATCATAATTGCATAGAACACTACTGTTTACAAATAGTTTTTGAATATTATCGTTCCTCCATGACAGTAATACCAGAAGGGGACAAATATAGGTACAACTATTGAATATCTAGCACCATACCTCTATCCCCAAGACTATTAAGTGCTCTATGTTACACCCCATATTGCATGGGTGTCCAATGGTAAACTTTATTACAAATTCAATGAAGATGACAGGTTTATGAGTCCATGAATAGCCTGGGCTCCTTGATAGTATACTTCATGGGATGAATCAGATCATTCCAGGAAGCTTCACTGAGGGTTACAGAATTTCTGGGCGCTGTTAAGGGTTTTGATGATGAATACACAGGTCATTTCCTCATGAACACCCTAGTGTTTTGAGTTGGTTTTCTAGCTACAAACATCTTTGAAGACTGTTTTCTTTTCCAAGATTACTGAACTTGCGCAGAAAGCAAAGTACTGTTCCCTTTTTGATCCATTTGCAATGACATGAAACTTATGATGAAGTTTTCCAACTCATTGCGAAATCATAACAAAGTTAGCACCTGGGTGTGTGGTTTGAACTTGGCGCTAATGTGGATTCTTAGAGTTTTGTTTCTATGTTTCCAGCAAAAGAATTTTAGAGGCCTATTTGTTGATCTGACATCAAGCCATGTCATGAAAATTTTAGGGCAGGGTCCTCGTTGTTTTCTGGCCAGATCTGGAGAGAATGAACAACACTGTGTTATTCTCACCTTAGGATGCTTTATGGTTAAAATTTGAGGATCAACTACACATGGAGAATGCTCAGATGTCACTTTCAAGATGCAGATCGCCCCATTACGTGAGGTGATTAAGATAGAAATCAATACCTAATGGAATCACTTCAGCAGGCTTTTCCAGAACTTGTTTTGCCAAGACTGTTTTCTTGCAGCTCCATCGAGGGTATTTTTCAAGACCTGGAGAGTAATTTCTGACCACGGTTTTGCCTAAAACACCCAGCCTATCATACCTATGCATACGTTCACCTCTAAGTGGTAGTAAATTTCCATGATCTGGGCATAAAGACAGCACTAAGAAGCCTTGTCTCCAAATCTGGGCATATTCTGAGCATATCATGTAGTGATTTCCTGTGGTGGCAACTCTAAAAGACAGTTTTATGTGTGCCAATCAGTTGGATGAGTGACTCCTGTAGCATCTCTTCATGATCAAATTGAGGATGCAGTATTGGTATGGTGACTATGATGGGTTTGTCCTGTTGATCAAGTCAGGGAGATGTTAGAAAGAGACATCCCTATTTCATTTGGAAGTTCTTCTCATGGATTTTCATTATTCAAATGCATTTGAAAAAATCAAAATGGCAGAGAATATTTTTTCTACCCTCAGCAATGTAAGTTGTCCTCCAGTGGAACTTAATAGCACACAATTGGTTTGCTGGTCTTTGCTAATTTCAAGACTGATGTTGATTCTTCGGCACATGATTCTCCACTCTACAACCTTTTCATCCTGGTTGATGTTTAATATAAGAAATAATTTAATACAGATTACACAAGGAGGAAATTTTCAGCTTCCCACAGGAACAGGCTATTTAGAATCATGGGTATATCAAAGGAACATGCTATTTAGAATTAGCTTCCCAAAACCAAAGAGAAATCATGGAATTTTCAGAATAAATTCATAAAGAAACAATGGAAAAAGATTACTGAGACTGTTGGCAGAATCCTGACAAATATTGTAGCATCAATTCTTTGGTTTTCTTAGAATTTAGATAGACAACTGACTAATAACACTTGCATATGTAAAAACTTGCAAGACTAAAAAATAAAGTGCAGCCAGACCCCAGCATTTGAACTGCTTACAGAAATTTGCATGCCCTTCGAGTCTAACTGCCACCATGAGCAGGTTTATCAATAAAAATGTAAACTAACTGGGCATATCACACTGCAATTTGAAGCATGCAATTTATCAGAGACAAAAAATACTAATAGTCACTAACCTGGTGGTCCAGTCAAAAGAATTCGAGAACAAACAGTGACCAAATTTGACACATATTTGATATACTCTGGCCTCTTGAGAAACACATACATGGCATCCAATAGTGCAGTCTTTTTGTTATCCATGTAACAGACAACCAGGTTAAATTGGCACAAAGAACATAAGAATAAGGGTTTGTACCAACAAAAATAAGAAACCCAAAGATATTTACAGTGCTTTACTGGCATGGCCATAACCTTGAGCCATTTACCTTTGTAATTCCCATTGTAATAGAGTTGAAGTAGCATTTAGCAAACATAACTAACAGTGCTTTACTGGCACTGCCATAACCTTGAGCCATTTACCTTTGTAATTGCTGTTGTAGTAGAGTTGAAGTAGCAGAGGAGACGTTACATAACCACACTCATGCATCACTACTATATAGGGTTATGATGTCAATTTTTGTGTATTCCTGTAGGACCTACCATGGAAGTAATCAGGTATTTTGTTTATAGAAGTTTTAACTTCTGATCAAGCTACCGCTCACACTTGTACACTCTCCTTATTTGGTATTCACAACCATGTTAGTGATATAGGTCAGCTAAACTGCCATGTCAAATGGTTTCTCGACTCTCGTCACATCCGACTCTACTATACGTATTCACACAGATTAATCCCATATCACTTACCCCTCAACTTGACCAAATAGAGACCCAGTCAATTACAAATTGTTTTTTCTTAAATGGTAAAATCCTGGCATGCAGTTCAGAGACACAAAATATATATGCCATTCAACAATCTCTCATCTCACTCGCCCTCGAAACCACGATGTAAACATACAGACCTACCTAGTGGCTACTTGCATTTTCTAAATGAGATTGATCATGATCTTATTTATACAAAAATATGTTTTTAGTGAACTATACACAAGGATAGAAAAGAGAATAGAACCACTTTAGAAAAAGTTGGAAGACACGAACAACAAAAAATGAAGGGTCTCCCCATGTAAGGCAATGCCAAGAGGACCCAAAGGTCAGGTTTCCTTGTTGGAGTGAAGTATTGTTGTGCTAAGAGCCAAGAGAGAATTGTTGCAGCCTCCAGGAATGAAGAAAAGAATCCTGACCAGGAGGACACCAAAGGTAAGAGGCATGAGACCTCCATTAATGGCATGGATTCTTCTTAACCTTCTATTTCACCATTCAAAGTAGAAGCCATGAAGGCATGGCTTTTACATGATATATTCTTATGGTTTATTGATGATAGTCTAGTTTCCGTAGCCTTTTTTGATGGCTATGAAAGGACGTGATTATGGGATTCAGTGCAATTACTTGCACTTGTGCTTTGTGGCAACATTCTATTTTGTGCATGACTGATATAATGAGAGAAAGATGAATACAATCCTATCAGGGTTGGAATTTCAAATGGCGGACACCCGTGAAAATTGCAAGTAACAATGAAAATCTGAAATATTTTCTGTATTTTAAGCCAGATTTTGATGGTTTCCGAAAAATCTTAGCTGTATTTGATGGGTAAATTAGCCAATGATGGGCATTTATCCATCAAATTCCATCCTTGAATCCTATGGTAGCTTACTAAGTCTAGAATGATTTGAGGACATAAAGGATCACAGATTCATCATGGGTTCATGCTAGTTACATAAAACAAGCTTAGCAAGTAGAAATTGTATCTACGTATTTGATATATTTTTCCAATAGGATTAGAGGAAAGGCTACCCCTTTGGAGTGTAGTCTATGCCTTACAATGTCTGGAGCACCATGTTTATGCACCTGGACACATAGAGAATAATAACATAGTTGTGATACCCTTGACTATGACTCCCAAGAACTCCTGAGCATGGCAAGTATATCCCTGAAGCAAGTACTTGGCTCAGGACGATTCCAACATACATTAAAGTAGTGACTGCTCACTACTTGCCATACTCCTGTATATTGGTGAGTACTACCAAGTATGCCAAGTAGCCTAAGTCAATACCTGACATAGTCCTCAGTAACAACTCCTACATTAAAACAGTTTTTTTGTTATTATGCTCAGTAAGCCAAGTGTAAGTATGCTAAGTATGGCAAGTTACCTGCCTTGCCAAGTCTGAGCATGGTAATTATGCGTAACAAAAAAATAGCTTAATTGAGGGAGGAACTACATTGATGCATACTCTAATATCCTCAATTGGAGCTAAAGGATTATTTAGAACTAAAGGAGGTATCTTGTCTTGGGTTCATACTTATGTCCATGTATTTTGGGTAACAAATGGACAAGGCTCTAAACCTTGGTTGGATTACTTAGGGTTCTATCAAGCAAATTGAATGCTCACCATATGACATTTTCGAAATGATGCAGGACTTGCCATCTACACAAACAATGCATCACTTTCTAGCCACATATGATTAGTTGATTAAAACTGCACTACATTTTGATACAAACATATGTATATATCTAGGTGTATCTATGTGTTGATTATCCATATCTTGCAGGCACATGGGAACCTTTTGTGAAAGGTTAAAGGTTAAATTTTATAGAGGACGAACTGATTCAATTCTTGATGCTAGAAATAAGGGCTTGGATACATCACAATATTAAGATGCATGAAAAACCAAGGAAAAATCTTGACAAAAGGATTGTTGCATCAGATAAATATTGCAACAAGCATTGTTACACATCCATGCCATGTCTCCCTTGTCATTTGTATCTTGATTGAGTACAAATCATCAAGGTGTGTCTCCAGTAATCTGGCATTTGTCTCAATTTGAAAGAAGTTTCTATATTTAGATCAGATATGGCTAGTTTCTATATTTATATCAGATATGGCTATCGAGCTATCATCCAAGATCACCATTTTTAGGAAATATTTAGATAATATTCAATTTAGAACCAAATCCAATTGCTATATCTCCTTACTTATGTAGACATGGAGCTCTTGCCAGGCCTATTTTTGGCTCCTAGATGTAACAATTTTGATGTACATGTAACTTGATTTATAATGTAATATATGTGGCATTTTCAAAACACAATAACATAGTCAGCTGTGTCATGTCTACTACAAAGAAATTCCACACAAAAAGCTAAAGAGTTATGGAATTTGAAGGCAGTCCTCCTTTCAAGTTTTATTTTCATACCTTCCAACTTATATGCTATGATCCCCTTGCTATTTAGTTATAACTATAGAACTACCTTAAAATCACATGTTTTCAATTGGCTGACAAACATGATCTAGGTTAACAATGGGTGGAATTTGCTGTAGAATGATCCCAGGAACAATCCCAACAAAGTCATGAAAAGCATACAAAATACAGGTAAAAAATTCAATGTGGATTATTCTGATGCCTTTGCACTAATATAGGTAACACATTTACCAATGACCATACACTGTTTCATTAAGTAGAAATAACATTTTTTTCTAAGTACTCCTTACATGGTTAAGAACCAATTATAAAAGGTAAAACCTAACCATTATGGGATTATATAGAAAAAATTATTTTTCTGCCTCTTTCTTTCCATTCTTGGTAATAAGAGATGCATTTGGAGAAGTTAATTCAGACCAGATAATTATAATCATACCTAAAAAACTATCTACCTTACTGATCTGCAAAGCAAAAATATAACACAGATATGCTAATATTAAAGGTCAAAGAATCAAGAAAACGTGCCTCCTTTGATAGACTGCTTATAGAGTCTTTGATTCTTGAAGTTGGAGAAGACAACTACATCTCCTGAGACTATAAATGCACCTCCACCATATTCATGTACTAAGGTCCTAACATTAAATCCAGCCGGGGTGATATCTTCATGTGCACCTCATACATTTGCAGCCTCCCTCACTAAAACTAACCGTCTGAACAAGATCCATGAAACTGTGAGTACTTGTTCCAATAAAAAGTTAGTGATAAGTAAAACTGGAAATATTCAAATCATCTCACATATTTCAAAT
>LPNX010973961.1:0-58217 GCA_001517045.1 Pseudotsuga menziesii
AATATTTAAAACAAAAACCCTAAACCCTAATTTGAATTGAATTTATTCTTGAGATTGTGTTAGCATGTTTCCTTAGCCTTAGAAACAGTTTCTGACACAAACAGTATGTACAACCATTTTTTATGCAACAACAGTCCTTGTTTATTTAGGATGAAAGCTATTTTTAATTGGTTTTGTTCGGTTTTTAACAGTCTTTTCTTTTAAAATATGATATTCCCTATCATAATTTTTAGCACTTAGAATCTCATTTTCCAGACCAGATTCATAGTTGCTTCTTGCAAATAGTAAATTCGTATGACGACTTAGAGCGTCTGCCACTTTATTCTCTTTTCCTTTTATATGTTTGATTTCAAAATCATATTCACTTAAAAAGGACATCCATCTTTCCTTCCTCGCATCCAAAATTTGTTGACCAAATAAAAATGTAAGGCTTATGTTACTAGACATAAGTAGGAATTTCCTCCCAATTAGGTAATATCGCCACATTTTTAAGGCATGAATTATGGCAGAAGTTCTAAATCGTGTGTTGCATAGTTTTTCTCATGTTCTTTTAATTTCCTAGATTCATATGACACAACATAATTTTCTTGTAATAAAACTACACCTAGCCCTTCCTTGCAAGCGTTGGTACATACGACGAAATCCTTGAATGGATCAACAATCTTTAAGATCAGGGAGGTAGTTAATAGATATTTTAGTTTATTAAATATTTCCATGCATTTTTAAATCCATTCGAGCTATTTACCTTTCTTTTGTAATGGAGTTATGGGGTGGGAAATCTTAGAAAATCCTTCGATAAACTTCCAGTAGTATCCGACAATCCCCATAAATGATCTCATGTTAGATACATTCTTTGGAACCGACCATTCAGTGATGGGCTAAGTTATTTTGTCAAGATTGACAGAGATTCCATCCTTGGACACTACGTGTCCAAGGTATTGAATCTTATCTTTATAGAAACCGCATTTACTAATTTTTGCGTAAAGGTGTTGCTCTCTTAGTACTTGTAGAATTATCCTTAAATGTTCCTTATGTTCTTGTTCGTTTTTAGAGGAGATTAGTATGTTGTCGACGAAGACAACCACCAACTTATCTAGGTATTTAATTAGGATGTTTTTCATTAAACACATGAATGAAGCATGTGTGTTTGTCAACCCAAAATGCATTACAACAAACTTATAATGACCATAGCGGATCCTGAATGTCATTTTAAAGATATCATCATCTTTTATTCATACTCGATGATAACCAAACCTTAAGTCTATATTTGAAAAGATAGTTGCTCTGCGGAATTGATCTAATATATCGTCTATTAGGGGGAGTGAGTATTGGTTCTTAACGGCCATTTTATTTAACTATCCGTAGTATATACATAATCTTAATGTTCCGTCCTTTTTCAAAAACAAGATCGATGCTCGCTAGGGAGAGACACTAGGTCGAATGTACTTTTTATTAATTAGTTATTTTAGTTGTGATTTTAGATCTATAAGCTCTATTATATTCATTTGGTATGGATCTTTCTATGCTGGTACCTCTTCGGGTATCAATTCGATCATGAAGTCAATGTCCCTTTTCAGAGGAAGTCCAGGGACTTCTTCCGGAAAGATGTCTTCAAACTCCTTCAAGACTGATATGTCTTCTAGTTTAAGTTTATTGTCATTTTCATTATCATTCATTATATAGACAGAAAAAACTTTGCATCCTTTTCTTGCTGATATTTTCATTTGTAACATAGAGATTTATCTGATTGTAAACTTTCTAGGGATCCCTTTTACTTTTATATTGTTTCCATTATCATTAGTACATGTAAAGGTTTTATCAAAACAATTTAACACTAATTTATATTTTTCTAGCCAATCCATTCCTATTAATAAATCATAGGATCCTAAAGGTAGAATATTTAAATTAACATGCGTACGAAAATCATTCATCATCAATTTGCAATTTCTAACCAAACTAGTAACTTTCCGTTTTGTACAGGTGGCTAACTGTACTAGCCACGACTTGTCAAACTTTTCTGGTAGTAATTTGCATAATTCCACTATTATCAGTGATATATAACTTAGGCTTTCAGTTGCATCAATTGAATAGAAATAGGTTGATTGTTTATCATACTTTAAATTTCAACCATAGAATTCTGGTGCTTTGCTTGTCAGTTTTCCAATGCACCGCAGATTCTGGGCATGCTCATTTCCATGTCCCCAACTTGAACTGCTTCTTGGATAGAGAGAAAATTAAAATTCTTTTTTTCATACTAGTCAGTATTTAAAGTAGTGTGGCCCTCCACACTCCCAACATTTTAAGGGTTCTTTTTGTGCTAATTTCTTGTTAAGAACAATAGAAGGTTCTTTTACTGCAGAATTTTGGGGTTTAAAGCCTTTGTAGTTATTACCCTGATATAGTTATTTCCTGTGATTTTATGGAACTTATTTTGCTTCTTTCTCGGATCAAAATTATTTTTCCTTTTATTCTTCCAAGCTGGTACATTTTCCCTTTTATTTTTGTTTTGGTCATAACATAAGTTTTCCTTTCTCATTGCTTCCTCTAGTGTCTTTGGATTATCATTCTCAATTTGTTCTTTGAAAATTATAGACAAAAAACTGAGGAACCTTTGTATTTTAGGTTTCTCATCAATTATGTAAGGAACATAACAGAATAGGCTTAGGAACTTACTGTAGAGTTCTTTCATTGTCATGGTTCCTAGCCTTAGTTCATAAAATTCTTTGGCATTTTATTCATAATATTGTTTTGATAAGTACTTTCTTTTAAAGAGTTTTTAAACATTTTCCAAGTTACATATTTGTTTTTTATCTCCTTAACCTTCTTTATGTTTTGCCACCATATATCTTCCTCTCCAGTCAACTTTTAGATGGTCATTTTAGCCTTTAATTCATTAGTAGTTGTATATCTGAAAGTACTTTTTCATTCCGGGCAACCAAGCTTCCTCCTTTTCTCCCTTCTCAATTTCCCCATTAAACATGGGTGGTTTAATTTTCTTAAACTCCCAAGATATTTCCTCATAGGGTCTGTATTTATTTTTCTTTTTGTTATCGTCATTTCTTTCACTTGACTCTTTCTGTTTTTTGTGATGTTTAATTGACTCCTCACTAGAAGTTTCAGGTTTGTGTCCAGAAAATTCCATCTTTCTGCCCTTATGTTTGTAAGGTGTAGTTTTAATTATTTCTTGTTTAGATTCCATATTTTTTTCTTTTTTATCGTTATGGATCTTAGCTAACATAATAACATTTAGTTCCTCGCGAGCCTTTAGAATTCACTCGTTATCCTTTTTAACTTTTCTTAATACAAACCTTAACTCTTTGACAGTTCTTTGTAGTTCTTATTTATTATCTTGATTGTCGTTTAAGTATACCCAAACTTCCCCATATTTCAAATTACCCTCTTCTTCGTTTAAATGATTTTCTGGGTGACGTTCCTCTTTTGCAGACATCTCTACATCTACCATGTTTCTTGCAAAATATAGTTATTCTTCTCTTTGTTGTTTGTAAGAGAATTTAACCAAAATAAAGTAGAAGTTAGTTTTCTGTTTCTGTAGCAGTTCTAGTGTTGAGCCGATTTAGGCCTAGTGTTGTAACCGTGCTCTGATACCATTATGTAACACACCTAAAAATTGTAAAAAAAAATTACATGCATTACTTTTACATTTACTTATCATCTTTCTCTCTTCTACTTCTGCAAATTTTAATATCTTTATAATGCTGTTTACGACAGGTTTTTTTGATGATTTCGATGGCTAGTTCCTTCCAGAACCTTCAGTCATCCACGCATGTGATGTACTTTGTTTATACTTGTTATTTATTTATTTATCTTTATGATAGGTTGGACTAGCCTAAGGAATGGGAGATTGTTCATGGTCTTAACCCATCCTTTCAATTACATTATTCTTACAAGGAATTGGCCTTTCCATAGTTTATACTATGGGTGTTAAGACCTCCCCTAAGCGTGACATGCTTAGGGTTTGTAAGCATATGGTTCTCCATATGGTGCCACTCTTGATATAAATAAAAGTGAGGGTTTTACATACTAATTGTTGGCATGATGCTACAAGTTTTGTCCTTCATGCATTTCTTTATGGTACATGATGTTCATGAGTACATACTATATCATATGTTTTAACATGATTTAAAGATTACAATGCATAAACCCCAAACTATGCTTGTTTTAATATAGTTTTAACATGTTTGAAGGAATAATACTATGCTAGGAATTGTAAATATTTCAAATACCTTAGCCTAACCTAGTGCTAACGTGATAGCATGATTCAAAGCTCTTGTGTTATGCATATATATATGTTATGATGGAAGGGGTATGAACCTTGGCATAACCGTCAATTCATTATATGCCAGTCCTATCGCCACGAATGTTTAGTGCATACGTCAATACACATGTCAAGGTTTAATCATTGAGTTATTTTATATGGTTATGGTTCTAAATGTAGTCAAGGTTCCCACCATGCAATATATGATTGGGTGCTCCTATCCATCTCCCAAGGTTCGGTGTTATGTAATGATTTGTTTTTAATAAAGTTCTAACCATGGTTTTAATATGGTACTTGGTTGCCTTAATGAACTGTCTTGGGTGAGAGTTGAAAATGCAGCTAGGATTTGAGTTGACATGAGTATTTGATTTCTACCCTAAACCTATATGGTGAGAACATAAGGTCTTGTAGGGTTTTGTAAAATATCATTTAATCTATGTTTATCCCTCATTTGATGAAGTTATTTGGTCGGAGGTCGGTTGAGGCCGAGCTCTGTTCTACATGACCCTTGTTTTGGTTTAAGTTGTTAATGGAATTTATCAGAGGTAACTTCTTTTCAAGTCTTCTTCAACCATTCTACCTCTCAACACCAGAGCTTCGACGAGCCTGCCAACATTTTCAGCCATGCGACCAGTCTGTTTCGACAGGTGAGCAAAGGGTTGGTCCTTTGAATTTTTTGATTTAATGGTTTACAGTAGATTGTTTCATATTTATTGATAGTTTTGAGTGGTTTGCAATATGCAGAGGGATAAGGGTAATCCGAAGGAGCTGACCCCTGGCCCTAGATACCAAATTCCAATTTAAGGGCTTAACCATAACCACATTTTGATTTGTTTTTATCTTTCCAACATTAGAACTAATGGTAACTTGCAACCATGTGCAGGATGAAGGCGCTGGAGATGGAGGCGATAGGGTCACCTATTCTTAGGACTGCATTTTCAAATGCCCAGGTGTCCAATTAAACTTTACAAAATCCCCTTTTATCTAATTTTGAAGTTTGTTACAACATACAGTCTAAACCCTACTTGATGCAGGTAAAAGAATTTGGAAACTGCTTAGGTTGTGTGCACGACCACCTTTGTAAAAATATAAGTTCTTAAAGTTGGTTCTTTGCATTTGTAAAACACCCTCAGGGTTTAAACAGCCATTGCCTCAGTGATTCTTGGAGTATCATGTATTATTTTATTTCTTGTTTAAAGTCTTTTTCACTGGGTTTTGAGTGCTATATATGATGGTCTTACTCCAAATCCCTTACTGTTTATATTTAATGGTTTTTATTTGATAATTGTGGAAGCCATCCGTGATGGAATTACAACCATTTCTCTAATAGTTATTTGATTTAGTTATTTATGGTTCAGCTATACAATTTTTGTTAAAGAACTAGTGCTTAGGATTTAAGCCCATGGAATGTTCATTTTAAGAAAAATAACGACAACCATCATTGATGGTCTTATGACTATGGATATAGTGGTTAATGCACTTTTCTTAAAGCGTTGTATTGTAGTTGGTAACATCGTGTCTGTGATACGGGTTTTTAAATTTATGCGTAGTGGATGGTATCCAATGGAAATGGTCTTACGACCATCTTATTTTTGTTTAAAGATTTATTGTTCCTGTATGGTAACTAAATAGGTGATGCTGCATGTTGTATCGTGTTGATGGACATTTATCATGGGATTACATCCATAGCATTGACTTAAGAAATGGTTGAAACAGGTGATCTGTAATACAGATGGTGATTGTGCTGCAATTCTATCTACGTTTTGGTTTAGTTTTATTTATTAGCAGACTATAACTTAAGTAATTACCTTTAAGAGACTCGATCTTACGATCTATGTAGTGTATTGTAAATTTATGTATACCTGATCAAGGCTCTGTCTCTGTATAAATTTGGGTAGCCACGTCATGAACTTATGACCCTATAATTATGGTGTTTGTCATGTTAATTGAATACAACCCTTAGGGTCGTGATATCTTAACTAGAGTTAAGATATTTATGTTTTAATACTTGGTTGTTGAAGTTAGTGATGCTGGCATTGTAACTAAACTTTCGAGGCCATGAATGTAATGTTGAAACTAGTATATCAGTGAGTTAGGCATTTGTCACTTGTTTTCTCTATTATCCTGCATATTCTCTATGGATGTTAATATACTAGGATTCTTGATTCGTATGTTTGTTTTTTACCCATAGTCAAATACCCTAAAGAGACTCGATTCTTGATCTTTGTAATCTTACTAAGTGGATTTTAATAGTTAACTTGATTATTCTTGTGTTTGTGTACTTAAGATAGAAGCATTGTACTTTCATGATTTTATATGTTGACTTTTAGTTGATTTGAGTACTTTTTCAGAAACCTATGAGATGTATAATGATTGTAATGAACAAAAATATATAATGAAATAAACACTAAATAACTATTAATAATTAAATAATAACTCTTCACGAAGAGTGTAAAAAACATAAAATAATATATTAATTATAGTTATTAATTACTAAGCGAAAGGGTGTAACCCTTCACTACACATGCTCAAGACTATAAAGGCGAGCCTCAATGTAAAAACTTATCACTTAGGTATCAAATTATTCATATTTTATTATCTATGGATTAGTGGGTTATTTCTGAAATTACGGGTTCATTCTGAGTTAATTGAGAACATCCAACTATGGATGTTACAGTGGTATCATAGCCAGTCCAAGGCTTCCTTGAATTAGGTATTTGAACTTAGAGAAAAGAAAGAGAGTTAAAAAAAAAAAGTAAAAACTAAAAAAACTAAAAGAACGAGGAAAAACAAAAAAAGGAAAGAAAAAAAAGTTAAAAAAGAAAAGATAAAAGTAAAACAAAAAAAGGGTAAAAGTGAAACCACACGTGGTTTCTTAAAGTGGGCTTGGGTTTGAATATGAAAGTGCATAATAATAAGTACTAAGAAGAAACTGAGATTTGAACTTAATTGGGGAAGGTAATACTTATTCCTCCCAACCACCCAATCTACTCGAAGTTTACAAAACTATTGGAAAAAGAAGAAGGAGATATTGATTAAATTTGGAAGAAAACTCAAGAATATGGATTTTAATTATGAAAAGAAGGAAAAATTTCCTAGTTACTCCCCCACATTGGACAAAGTAATACTCCCCCAATTCTTTTATTTCTGTATCACCTCTATTGCTTCAAGAACTTTCACCCTTTTCACCTGATTTTGTTATTCTTCCACTCTTGGCTCCGGTCACTTGGATTTTGACTTCTTTTCTCTTCCATCGCCATAATACCATCATCACTAGATCATATTCAACACATCTGAATTGTATGCCTATATGCCTATTTTTTTCAATGTTGTTAATGCCATCAATGCCAACCAGTCTTTCCATATTTCCAACAATACCCCCCTTTGGCATTGATGGCAATACTCTTCATTTCTCCCCCTTTGACATCAAGGTAAAAGGGCTGAATGAATCCCCCTGAACTGATACCCATTTAATGTATTGTTTTCTTTAGAGATTAGATTGGAGGAGAGACTACTCCTAATATTTTAACATAAGTGGAGAAATATATAATCAGCTCCCCCTGCCTATGTACTTTCTCTTGAAACCAATTGTTATCAGAGCTCTGATAACAATTGTTGAAACTTCTTCATTTATTTCTTGGACTGTATTATTTCTACCATATTGCCAATTGTTAACTGTCTCGCCCTTGAACTGAAGTAACTTGGTTTTGACAGTTTTTTGTTTTTGTCTTCAAATAATGATCTTTTTGAACAAAAATAGACAGATTTTTCTTTCAACCTAGCCCCCCCTAACTTAGTGCTCTTTCTTAAACATGTAATACCAGTTAACCAAGAAATGCTCTTTTATTCATAACATCCCTTTTATTTGTCAAATCTTATCAGTTTCAAGGATAGAGAGCTATTTTTACTTTCTTCTTTTTAATGACACTAATTGCTAACCTATCCAAAATTACATACTGATTTCTGATCTAAGTCATCTTTAGGTATTTTAAGTCCATTTTTAATCTTGACTTGAAGCAACTAAATTCTGACAGTTTTTTTTGGACTGACATCTAATAAGGACTCTTTTAACAAAGTAAAAGAGTCATTTCAAGGTCCTCTTCAACACTTGGATTTTATTCAACTGTGGAATGGTCATCATTTATAGAACGAGTGTGTTCCTCTAGAGATTCCTTTCTATAAGAGTCGTCTATTTTGGCATGAGGACTAAGACCTTGTGTCTTTGGTCTCCAAACTTCTTTATCTTTCTCTTTGGACTTGTATCTCTTGATTATTTATGGATTTTCTTATATTTCATCTTTATAGACATGTCATGAGGCATCTTGCTTTCTAGAGTTTGAATGTCGTCTCTTTTCAAATCCCTTCTTTGACTCCTTAGAGCATCCTCCTTTTGATTGTATTGTTTCTTTGGATTCATGAAATTTTGTGCTTTGTGACCAAAGCCTTCACACTTGAAACACCTTATGGAGTGAAAAAAATTTGTTATATGTCCAACACCCTTGCATATCCAACACTTTGTCTTTTTAGAGGAACTCTCTTGAGTTTTCTTTTCAAACGTTTCACATTCTACTACTTTGTGTCCATGTTTGTGACAAGAGTAGCAATAGTCATTGAATATGTTACCATACCAAGTGTTAGCATGATATGATAAGATTCGTATCTGATGGGCTTCATGTTTTATCCTTTGTCTTCCATAATTCCTTCTCATGGTATAGTTCTGATCTGGTATCTGATTTGTAATTGCACTCTATTTTTCTGAAGAGGAAGAACCTTCCTCAAACTTGGATAAGGGAGTCTCATTCTCAACCTTTTATCCTTTTTGTATCCAATACCAGTTTTGTCATGGGCTGGTCTTTGCCTACTCCAAATTTCATCTATAATGGTTGAGATATTATATAGATTTCTCTTCTCATTTCCCTTGTATAGATAAATATATTTGGATTGAAGATAATCCATTCCTTTCATTTCTCCACCTTTTGTGAATGTACTATCGTAACTTTTCTTTATCTCACTTCCTGCGAGACATGTATATTATTCCTCTTCTTTGTTAATAATAGATTTTTCTTTAGTAGCATCCTCTTTTCTAGATACTAAGGAAACCAAACTTTGATACCTAACTTATTTCTCCTTTAAGGTTGCATGATCTTTTCAATCTTCTTCTTGTCATCCTGCATTTCCTTCTCAATATGTTTCATGGCCATATTCAAATATTCTTCTCTTTGATTTAGTGACCTTTGTCCTTCTATAAGCATTTCTTGTCTTTCTTGTTGGTTCTTCTCCCAATCCAGTAAATTCTGCCTCTCTATAGGCTCCCTTCCTCTCATTTGGTTCTCTTGGTCAGGAAGACCTCTTTCATTAGCTTCAATTTGTCTTCTAAGGTTAAAGACTTCATACTTTACCTCTTTTATTTCATTAATTTTGTTTTCCAATTGTAAATTAAAACTACATAAAGTGTTCTTCAATTCTTTTTCCTTGTCATATAGCTAGATCCTTTGGTCATTCAATATCATCTCAGGAGCCTCATGTTTCTTGGTTAGTGCATAGTACTTATCCTTTAGGATCTTCAAGTCATTTTTTGTATCTACTACATTCTTGCATGTTCTTCTAGAATTTTTGGATTCCATCCACAATCCATGTAGTAACTCATTGATCTTGAAAACATTTTCAAGTTCACTTAAAGTGACCATACACATGTTTTCAATCGTATCAAAAACATTTATAGGATAAAAACTTATATTTTTCTTGGTATTTTCAATTGCAATAAGAAAGTCGTCCTTCAATTTTTTCAAGTATTCATTCTTAGTAATCAGTATTTTATTTTTGAGAATTAATAGGTCTTCTTATTTTTACTTAGAGAGTACTTCATCATTATAACAGTTGTCATTTGAAAGTTCATCTAGCCCAATGTTTTCTTTGCTTTGTGATCAGACAAATGAGGGATTGTTCTCTTCACTGCTCAAAATATCTTCACTTATTTATTCATCATATTTTTTACTTGTATCTTCTCTTACACTTTGATACTTGGCTTGATATGTGTCTTCAATCTTTAGCCATATATTTCTTGTAGAGGTGTAGCACCCTAGTCTCATCTTGACATCATTTGATATTCCTCTCTTAATGATTTGCAAAGCAATAGAATTGAATTTCTGATCATCTTTTGAAATTATGGTTTTTTTCTTCAAGTACCATTTCTTGCTTGCTACTGCATCCCACACATGTGCTCCTTTCGAATTCAACTGAAACTTCATGGCATCCCTCCAATTCGCATAGTCATCTCCATTAAACAAGGGGATTTTATCATCTACATTTCCAACCATTTTCAAAATGCTAATTCTGGAACCTATCTTTAGATTAAGTGCTTGGCTCTAGAAATGGACCTATTTTCTTTTTGGATCAGCCTTCCAGCAGTGAGTTGTTCAAAGAAAACCTGGCTCTGAAACCAATTGTAGAATAGGTCTCAGACACTGAGAGGGGGGGGGGGAGGTGAATCAGTGTCTGTTAAAACTTAAAAATCTCTTGCCAAAACACAAATGACATTTAATGAGTCATAACATTTAACAATTATATATATATATATATGAAATAACAAACACATATGAATATGTCAAATGTATTTTTATTAAATAAAATTTTACATCACATAGCATGAACTATCTAGACCTATCTAGATTGAGATACCCAGCTCTCTTACAAGACCGGACTAGATTGAGAGACCTAGCTCTCTTACAAGACCCAGCTTGTATACATGACCCAACATGTAGAGAGGAATCCAATCCTCATTCAGGCTCCAACTTGATTACAGACACTAGTTTGTTTGAATGAACACAAGGTTCATGTCAAAGGTAGAATATCTACCAAAATATTATATTTTATCCACCGAGATACACACTTCTAATTTCGAATCTCAAATAAATACTTATATTCATGCCTTTTCAAGTATTCATACCTTTTCAAACTTATACCTCTTCAAATATTTGTCTTCATACCTCTTCGAGTCATCACATCTTTTCATTTTGTTTATTTAGGTCTTTTTAAAATAATTTTTAGTTCTTATAAAAATAATATAATTATTATTATTATTATTATTATTTATATCCATATTTGAATTCTAATAGTTGTCTCCCTTTTTTTAAATCAAGGTTTTGATTTCTTCTAAAAATTCTTTAGCACTAAAAAAAATACTTTTGATATTAGTGCTCAACCATCTTATTTCCACGTTCTCCCTTTTACCATGTTTTCTTTGATGCCACATTGACTAATCGTCTCAGTACCATGTTTGCTATGTTTGCATCAATGCCACGTTCACAACATCTGTACATTCACCCTTATATTTTTCTGCTACATCTCAATGCTGCCACATCACTGTCCACATCGACAACCCATCATTTCCAACTCACTATACTCGTCCACAACTAAGTTGCCACATGTATCAAAAGGTAGGGGGCTTGATAGGTCATCCTAGGCTCCGAGCAGGTGATCTTCTCATGGAGTCCAAACACCCAGAGTCCCCACCGTACCTTTTCACTATGCATCGATAGTATTAGGAATTATTGGTGTATATAAACACATACAAAGAAGTATTCACTACGAATGTGGGATAATTCCCAAATACAGGTTAATCGACACCATCGATCTCTTTGATCGGATGGTTGCTGAGTCTCATAGAGTTCGTTGGAGACCACTATGGATTTTGTGCATCTGCCTCAACTCTTAATTTCTTATTCTGAAGATATTCCGAATCATCATTTTCTTGGTTCCTGTTGATATTATCTTTCCCATACTGTGATACCTCATTATCTCTGATAGAGATTCATTCCATGGTTCCTATGAAAATCCTACCGCATGGTTACAACAATCGACCAATTTGCTTTGATATGCACAATTAATGCCTTCAGAAGCAGTTCCAATGGCCACGAGAGTTCCATGTTCTTTGCCATGAAAAGTAACAGAGGAAATGCTAAATGCAACTTCATTATCCCGCAGTGCTAAGAGGCATGTAGTTTTACTAGTTTTTGGATCTAAAATTCTAATTCAAGATCCCCACTTATTTGACTCTGCTTTTGGATAACCGTACTGCTCATCAGGAAGAGCATCCTCCTTCTCTTCATCATCACCATTTTGCTGAGATAAGAAAACCAAAAGAAATTATTTGCGAGGCTGACTCTGGGTATGATGTTTGGATTGGAAACACGGGTTCAACTTCATTCATCTATGGACACACCATTTACAATAGAACATAAAAGGTACTTTAAAGAACCATATTATTTTCTCCCTACTGAGAAATGGATATTTTATAGTATGATTCCTCTTTATTTTTCCTTGAAAATCCTGGAAGTTGAAGAAATGATCTTAAAACTATATGAAATCTAGGAGTTCTGGGATTGGACTACAGATGATCTTGTAGCATATGATCTCCCAGCAATGTTGCAATTTGTCCATCATGTCACAAGGAAACAAATTCTTTATGTTGGTTATTCTCAGGTAGTACAATACAATATATTCAGGTTCTTATATTTATAAGAGTAACAAGTCTTTGAATGGTTGATTTTAATTTGATATTGCGGATTTTATTTTGATTGAAGGGTGCAATGGTAGGATTCGTAGGATTTACAAATAGTGAAATGGAAAACCTTGTGAAAAAGGCTTCCATGCTTAGCACTGTTTCCTATGTAGCTCATATCACTTCACCCTAATGTAGAAATGTCTATATCAATGAATTTGACCTTAACTTATTTATGCAGAACCAATTATACATCTGTCATGCATCTTGTTTTTTGTCATATTCCATGCATATCCACTACTTTGTCTGCTTATCTATTTTCTTCTCTCAAATTACTCTATCATCTACTCTCATCATACTGCTTGTCAACATTGAATTCCCAGTCTTTTGTGGGCATACTAAGCCTTCCTAATATCTCTGCAGGCTGGACATCATGTTTTCATCAATTTACATAGAGGTGATTAGGCAGTTCATGGATATGGTGGATCAAAATTGTGGAGTAGTGATTTCCACTATGGGATCGAACTACTATGTACAGAATCTGAATACAATCAACAGTTTTACATATTATTTTATGGATTCTTCAAATCGACATGGTTCACTATCTTTTTAGACTAGATCATTTTGCACTCATATGAAACTCTAAACCGATACTCCTCACAACCCCTATTGTTTGGTAAATAACCCTTGCGTGCTCACAAATGAAGTCTTCACCCTAATTCCCTTCACATTGGACAAAGTAATACTCGCCCAATTCTTTTATTTTTTTATCACCTCTATTGCTTCAAGAACTTTCACCCTTTTCACCTGATTTTGATATTCTTCCACTATTGGATCCCGATCACTTGGATTTTGACTTCGTTTCTCTTCCATCACCATAATACCATCATCATTGGCTCATATTCAACACATTTGAATTGTATGCCTATATGCCTGTTTTTGTTAATGTTGTTAATGCCATCAATGCAAACTGGTATTTCCATATTTCCAACAGTGCCCTTCTTAAACTGAATATTTCATGAATACCTTGACTGTAATATTTTTTGTTGCATAATACAATTTCTGTTCTAGAGTGGAATTTTTGTAATAGAATATAGAAAAAAAATGTGTTTCGACAAGAGAAGGAGTGATACCACTGATAATTTGTTTGACCATTGTATTGATTGACTCTATACTACTAAAGAGAACAAAGGAATAAAGTACTTCTATAGTGAATTACCAAATCCAAAATAAATGCTTCAAACCACTAAAACCATCCATAATTACATATTGTTTCAAAACCTATGATTTCTAATAAGTTGCAAGGTATTTATCCACATCCTTTTTATGCAATCCTTCCTATGTGAATAAATTTATTGATGTCAAAGACACATAGGAATCATTGGATTACCAACCAATAAAGAGATTTGTTAACCAATGCAAGATATTCCACCTTTAATCATGTAAATGGAAATCGAGGCACTTGGTACATCGTGGCAGTCATGAATAGATTTGTTGGAGTACAATGAAATGTAGAATTCATTTTCCAAGAAATATTAATGTATTTCCTTATATGATGACAAGGATACCTGCCATTAGGGCATGTAGTCTCCAGGGTACCCAATAATATCTCAAGTCTTAAACCCAAAAAATGTTCTGAAGTCGATGGGTTGAAACTTGTTGGAAGGAAATATTTAATGAATATCCTCTCATCCAGCTGAGCACATAACCAAAATGATTTTCCAGAAAGAAATAAACATCACAAACAAATTTTATTATTGAGTCTAGTCATCCAGTTACCTGTTTTTCTAACTACGCCCCTGCTAGGCCACGCCAGACTAGCTGGTTTTCACAGCACAACTTATTTTTCTCTTTACCTTTTTCTTTATTTTTTATTATTATTTCCTATACGAACCTACTCTACTGGATTTGAAAATATCCCTTCATGTGTATGCATACTTCCAGTGTAACCATCTACAAATCAGGATTCTTGGAATACTCATATCCAATATTGAAAAATAGGTGTTAACAAGTACCCATACATGATGACTCAGCTTCTCACATGATATGGATGTTAAGAATTGTCGAGAAATGGAGGTCAGGGACTGTATGACTGACTCGTACCAATTCTCACTGAATTCCCAATTTACAAATCTTCCTTGTCCAACATCTTTCATTACTATACCGAGTGTATCTTCTAGTACGTACTCCTTATGTGGTTCTAAACAAGCGAGGACTTGTTCAATATCAGGTTCCAACTGTTGTTCTTCATTAACCCTCTTCCATGATTCTTGGGCTGCTTCAAGCAATGTGGAAGGATATCTTAATGGATCTTCATGTTGTGTATGCCCATGGATCTGTTGTCTCCTTTGTATAGTAGACTCCTCTTCAAATCTAAATTTGACATGAGAACAAGGGTCAAGGAAATTATTAGTGGTAATGAGCCCTTCTTTTCCCAATAAATTCCCGAACATCCTTAAGTTTGAATTGATTCAAAAATATTGCTTCATAAATGTATCAGTAGCCATGACATTACAACACCTCTATGAAAAATTTTAATGTTTAAAAATCTTGTTGTAAAATTTAAACAAACTACCTTAAGAAAGAAACATAATTCTTACAAAATTGAAAATTATCAAGAAAGAAATAAACATACCCAAATTTGCAATTAAATAAACACACTTTGCATAACACATTCTGACGAAAAAAAATAAACAAAGTTTTGGAAAATAAACTTGCAGAAAGTAGAGATACATGGAAAAATTAAATCAAACACGCGAATAAATAAACACCCTTGCAAATAGGAAACTTACCTGCATGAAAAGGAACAACAAGGTTTTGGGGTGACCCACCAAAGTGGACGTGTTAGGTTGTTACACCATAGAAATTCCATAGTGAAGTCATCTTTACATCTTACCATTTCCCCTCTCCCTTGTTGTGAAATCTAAAAACAACCTATCTATCAAGACTTCAATCCCTTTAGCATCTCCCCAGAAACGACGCGAAAAATTATGGTGAATTTATATGTCAAATAATTCCTAGTATTAAATTGTCAACCCATGGAGGTAGCTTGTGATTAGAAAACACTATATGTGCAAAACTAAAACATATATTACCCTAACCTACTTCCAACACACACACTTTAATATAGAACAAAATAAATATGCAATTTATTCACTCAATTCAACCTTTGCATCATAAACAAATCTAAATCCTACAAAACCAAAATTTCAAACTCTTTGCAAAATACACTAGCTGAGGTAAAAGTAAAATACTCGTCCAAATCACGTTCAATCCAATATTAATTGTAAAACCCACCTTAGTAAAATTAATGAACTTATAATAATTTTCTAATCTATTCAAACTTGAAAACTGAATTAAATATGTAGAAACTATGCAATAACACAGAAAGAAGAGTGTGTGAGAGAAAGTGAACTGTAAATTTAAAAATTCTCTGTTCAGGTCAGTAATTTTATTTTAAGTTAAATACATTGAATCAAAACCAATGTTCATATATTGATACAAAATTCACCTTACAGTATAATATAAAATAAGTTGTTGCAAAGATTTAAACTACATGAATTGAACTTCAAATCTAAAGTTACAACAAGGTAAGGAAAGTTTAAATCTACATAATTTAAAATTCAAAAGAATACTTTAATTCAATCTCTTACAATCAGAAATTCGAACATCATGTATATTTATACAACCATGGCGCCATAAATAGGAAATATGATGGGAGAATAAAGAAATTCTCTTTAACCATTTCTATTAGTCCTACCAAGTTACATTAAAATTTACAATTCATCAAATAAACAGAAAATTGAAGAAAATAAATGATCAAAATGTTTACACTATTAAAGAAATGTAAAAGAGAAAGGGATTATGGTCCTCTTGGTGAATCCTTGCCAATAGGACCACAAGTCCTTAGAGGGCCTTCATAATTAACCTAAATTAAAGAAACATAAAAAATATTATAAAATAAACCATCTTCACAAATTAGAACAATATACACTACAATCCTATTAAACAACATTTTGAAAATAGAAAACACGATTGAATTCAAATTCTAGCTTTGTTATTTGTTCCAATTCAGAAAACAAACATTTTTATACCACTTCATTACATATGGAGTCGTCTATTTATAAGTCAGGAAATGGAATAATTAACCCGATTCTTCAACAACTATCTCTATCGTTAATTAAAGATACACAATCGAATTAGGAAATAGGTCATCTATGAGTTATTGCAAAATGATATCGAATACCTGAAATATCTCATATTGATATAGAATCTTCATCTCTATGGCACACAATGCATAGAGATGAAGAATTCATTAATTCTCATGCATGAATCGATGAACCAATTCGAGCTGGTGGTGAACACGATCCTTGAATTCTATCTGCGCAGTTGGTAGTTTCTGAAGTGTGAATATAGTTGACCAAAAGTTGAACAGGGGTGCTTCAGAAATAAAAGGATGCCACTGAATCCCAAGTATATTGCTGAAACCTCAATAAGATGCTGAAATCACAATATTCTACAAAATCTATCAAGATTAGTCACGAGATCTGAAGAAATATATTTAAGACAATGAATTAAAGGAAATATGAAAGTTCAGAAAACAATTATACCTAACTACACTTGCTGAGTAATTAGGTGTATGTTTAGAGATATATGTAGATTCATAGGGAAAATTGATCAAGTGAAGAAAGAAAAATTGGTATTAGAAAGGTGCAAAAAGTATCAATGTGGAAATCCAACATCTCCCCCATGACTGTCTATTTTCATGTCCTCATGCAAACATTCCTGCCAGAGACGGCAAAATTTTAAAAACTGAGTTTCATTACCACTTACGGAACTTATGTGGTATTGACCACAATGTTCAGTTTCCCACTAGGGAGGTTTGATTTCTCCTTCAATTTATTCTTTAACAGACTAATGGGTGCTAAGTGTTTGAAGGATTAAACTCTCTAGTTCCCGTCTATTATATGAATTCATCTTATATGCGCAACTAACTTATCACACTTTTCCTTCAATTGCTTATTTTCTGTAGAATCTTGAGATTATAATTTCTCAGCTGCTCATTTCTCTCTTCGGATTATGCCACCAACAAGTCTTTTTCCTCTTGGGATTTCCTATATGAGTCGAGCACAACTTTAAGCTTCTTAATATTCTTGTTTTTCTTTTGTAGCTAGGAAATTACAGAGGGAATAGTTAAAGTGGAAGAAACTACAGGTACATGTTCACCACATAATTCATTTTCAGGTAAGTTACTTCAGGGGGGCCATAATCAAATTGTTGAGTATTAAACAATTCATGATTGTACTCCACATTGCCATATTTTGAAGCAGGAGAATTTTCATGCAGATGAGGGTCTACGGGTTCAGAACCAATATTAGGAATAATAAAATAGGAATATTCATCATATGCGAAGTCAAATCTCTTCGGAGATGATGGGGAAAGGGGGATTTGAGCATTCTTTTTATTTTTCTTCTTAGGGAGGTCTGAATCTGACTTGGGGGATTCTTCCATATCAACCAGAACAAGATGTTGTACTTTGGGGTCTAATTCTGGTTCAAGAGATTCGATGAGATCAACAAAAAAAGGTTTCTGTACATTTTGGGATGATTTTTAGGGTTTACCAAGCTATGTATCCATGCTTCTGGTAGTTCTTCTTGGTATTGTGAATTTTGCAACAATAGGGTTTTTAGACTGACGTTGTCTCTTTTCCAATACAGAGGAGAAAAGATCAATTAGGGGCTGTTTCGGTTCTTGGTGAAGAACGGGTTGTAATTCAAGACCTTCAGCCTAAGGAGAAACTTGAATGTGTGGAGAAGGAGGGATTTCAGATGAAGGGAGACTCTGAACTCTGTTCAGAAAATTAGCCCGGTTATCCTTAGGAATTCACAATTCATCTCCAATAAGAATATTAATCAAACCATGATGGTAAAGACAGTTGTAAGGATTACCAGAGTGATTGTAAACCCATCTTGACATCTCAGCTAGATGTTTGCACATAAAATACGAGAAATTCATTCCTAATTGAGCTTTGAAATGTAAAAGCAGATGAACATGGTAATTCAAAGTAATTACATACCTCCCTTCGCAGGTTAAGAATATTTTCAACACATATAGCACATTTCTCCATTCTTCTTTCATCCAGTCAGGAGGAAAACCCTTTTTTCCAACTTACAAAATGATGTTGTTCCTTTATATATCGGGTACATACTGAGTGTTCTATTGGTTTATTCATAAACCATCATTCCCCTAGACAAGGAAAGCGAGAGGAACAATAAATTGTCTTCTCTGAAACTGCGATAATAAAATTACTAATATCAATGACTTTACCATCAAATACTTGTGCAAAGTACAATGTTGTTTCATCCTCATATCCTCATAACTTTTGAGATAACGTATACCAATGTGTGCCTTCAAACTTCTCTTTACATGCATTGAAATCAGGAAGGCCTTCTAACAAAGATATAGAAGTCATCTCATGACATTCAACCCCCTTTCACCCCATTATTTGGTTAATACTATGCACCGATTGATAACCCGGTGGAGGACAAAGGATGGAATGGAAATTGGTTATCAAATAGGAAACACCAAATTTTGGAAGTGTTTTTAATTAACGGCAACATATAGTCCTGAATGTTCGATTTTTAACATTAATCTAGCATATCATTAAGATATTTAATTGAGAGAACAACAAGAACAACAATCAAATACAAGAGACAATGAACACAATGTTTTTCCTCGGGGAAACCATAAATGGAGAAAAACCCGCAACTTCCTCTAAGATAGAATCAACACCAAAAGTGAAACCCAAAATAGTAAGATGATCTCCCGACAGCAGTAACATTTTTCTTCCTTGCCCCAATGTCTTTCTCTTCCTCAGCTATGCGCTACAACTAAGTGTGAGTGAGTGTGTGATAAATAGAGAGGCTAGCTCTCTATTTATACTGATTCCTAACTTGACTAAACCCAACTAGGGCCGAAGTCACTAGGTGAGTCTAATAACCCTAGTGTCCTAGAACTGTGGAGAATTTAACCCTTAGACAATAGGAGGGTTACCCACATTGACATGACATGATTTGTTTACATTATAGAAACTCTCAATAGGAACCTTCGGGCATGACATGACTCAAGTACATCCCGGAATAAACATAGGGTTACAATACATAAGAAATACAAGTCAATACATTCCGAAGTTACAATTACATCAACACTCCCTCTTAACTAGGAAGGTATTCTCTTGACACAATTTATCAGCACAAGTATTCTTCTCTGTATCATCTAGCTCATCATCGAGTCTTCGTCATCTTCACCTTCAAGTCATCTCTATCTTCAAGTCACCTTCATCTTCAAGTCATCTTCACCTGGATCTGGATCATCACTGGATCTGGATTATCATCACTGGATCTGGATCATCCCTCGATATGGATCATCTTTGGAGCATAATCTCTGGATTTGTATCATCCCTCGATCTAGATCATCTCTACTAGATCATCATGGGTGCTTTCTCATGATTCTTCTTGTCATAGGAAGTTCTACAGAGCCAGCCCTTTTTCATGCTGGTTGTAGGCCTAGCCTCCATGTAGATCTTCTTCAGCGCTTATATCTGACCCTAAGTCAGAATGGCCCACCTAGCACTTATGTATGATCAAGTAGGAACCAATCCTATAATCATATCAGAAAGGAATGCCCAACACTCACATATGACCATGTGGGAACCAATCCCACAACCCTGTCAGAAAGGCCCAGCACTCACATTTGACACATGCGAGGAACCAATCCAACATACATGTTCAAAAAGGATCAACACTTATATTTGACACATGTGAGGAACCAATCCAGCATACATGTTAAAAAAGGATCTGCATTTACATTCAACACATGCGAGGAACCAATCCAGTATGCATGTTCAAAAAGGCTCTGCACTCACATCCGACACATGTGAGGAACCAATCCAACATGCATGTTCAAAAGGGCATGCACTCACATCTGATCAAGTAGGAACCAATCCTACAGTCATATCAGAATGGCCCCCAGTCCCAGACTGAGCTACTTGGTAACTAACCTAGTGCCTCCATTCCAAGAATGGCATTCAACGCTTACTTCTGATCATGTAGGAACCAATCCTAGAGTCACATCAGAGTGGCTCATCATTCATATCTAACATGGAAGGAACCAATCCTCACCATGACAGAATGGCTCAGCCCTGACATCTGACCATGGAAGAAACTAATCCTCTCACCATGTCAAAATGGCTTTGGGTCTCATCATTTCCCCTTGGAGGAAACCTCGATCTGGAGAACACCAAGCTTCTCCCTAAAGTACTCAAACTTCACCTTAGCCAATGGCTTTGTCAACACAATAGCTATTTGTTCCTTCGTCGCAACATAATGGAGCTTCATTGCTCCCCTCTGCACCATATCTCTGATATAGTGATAATTGATCTCGATATGCTTCGACTTGTCATGGAACACTGGATTCTCTGACAACTTCACGCAACTCTGGTTGTAACAATGCATACAAGTAGCATCCATCTAGAGATCAAATAAATCATACAGTAGCTTCCTTAGCTATATTGCCTCACAACTAGCTGAACAAGCTGCGACATACTCTGCTTCAGCTGTAATCAGTGCCACACAAGATTGCTTCTTGATAAACCAAGAGATCACACCTGATCCCATACTGAAGCAACACCCTGAAGTGCTCTTCCTATTGATGGCACTGCCTTCCCAATATGAATCAACATAACCCTCTAGGTTAATCTTCTGGTTCGCCTCGTACTTGAGCCCATAATCAATTGTACCCTTCAGGTACCTCAGAATATGCTTTGCAGCAATCAAGTGAACATGTCTCAGATCTATCAGGAATTGGCTCAAGGTGTTCACAGCAAAGCAAATATCTAGTCTTGTGTTCATCAGGTACATCAATGACCCAATCATCTGATGATACATAGTAGCATCAACTGCTTCTGATGAAGCGTCACTCAATAGCTTCAGGTACAATGCCATAGGTGTGGTCATGGCCTTGCATTCCATCATCCTGAACCTCTTTAGGATCTCTACTACATACTTCCCTTGTCCGAGGGAGATTCCATCCGCATTCTGCCACACCTCCATACCTAGAAAATAATGCATCATACCCAAGTCCTTCATTTCGAACTCGGCAGCAAGCTTTCTCTTCGTATCAGCAATCAACCCATCCATACCTATTACAAACAGATCATCTACATACAGTAGAAGCATCACTGGGTTGCCATCTTCAACCTTGTAGTAATGGCTGGAATCTGCTTTACTCTTGGTAAATCCAAAACTGGATAGAAAGCTGTCAATTATACCATACCATGTCCTGGGTGCCTGTTTCAAACCGTACAGGGATTTCTTCAATCTACACACATGAGACTCCCTGTTATGTGTCTCAAAACTGAGTGGCTGCTCTACATACACTTCCTATTCCACTACACCATTCAAGAAAGTCGTCTTTACATCCATTTGGTGTATCTTCCATTTCATCACTGCAGCCAGAGCAAATACTGATCTGATGGAAGTGTATCTGGCTACAGGTGCAAAGGTTTCTTCATAATCTATTCCTTCTTTCTATGAGAAGACACGAGCCACAAATCTTTCCTTATATTTCTATATGCTACCATCTGTAGCATGCTTGATCATGTAGATCCATTTGGAAGTTACAACCGACTTCCCTTTTGGTCTTGGGATGACATCCCAAACATTGTTCTTCATGATTGATTGATACTCTTCGATCATATCATCCTTCCATTCTTTTCGTTCTGCTGCTTCTTCATAATTGGAAGGTTCTTTATTAATAAAGTCACATAGTAAAGCTACATATATGAAGTAGGATCTAGTTCTCTTTCTTTCTCTGTAATTCTCTTCTGGAGCCCCATATCTTTCTGCACCTTAGATAGCTTCGCGTACCCAAGCAGGTTTTCTCTTGTGAGGATTCTTGTCTTGAGGTGGATCTATAGGTTCTTGTGGTTCTTCAAATTCTCAAATCTGTTCATTCATGGTTGTATCATGAATTCTGGGTGCTTCTACTTCATTTGGTTCTTCAGCAGGTCTCTTTCTGGATTTGTTGTAAGCCGTGTCTTCATCAAATGTTACATCCCTGCTGATGTCGATCTTCTTGAATCCTCGGAAGTATATTCTATAATCCTTCAAGCTTTCTGAGTATCCCACAAATATACCCTTCTTTCCTGAAGAATCTAACTTTGTCCTCTTTTCTTTTGGAATGTGTATGTACACTGGATAGCCAAATATTCTGAGATGGCTAACTTCTGGTCTCCTGCTGGAGAAGACTTCTTCAGGAGTCTTGTTCTCAAGTACTCTATGTGGAGTATAGTTCTGTACATACACCACTGTTGTGGCAGCCTCTGCCCATATATGCATGGGAAGAACTTGATCATGAAGCATTGCTCTTGCAACTTCCATGATAGTTCTATTCTTCCTTTCTGCAACTCCATTATGTTGTGGATTATATGGAGTGGATAACTCCCTCTTAATCCCTGATTCTTTGCATAAGTCTTTGAATTCATTTGATGTGAATTCTCCACCATTATCTGATCGAAAGTTCTTGATCTTCTTTTCTGTGTGGTTCTTGATGAAGACTTTGAATTATTTGAACTTGCTGAAAACTTCATCTTTGTTCTTCATGAAGTATATCCATGTCTTCCTAGAAAACTAATCAATAAAATAAACATAGTATACATACCCGCTTAGAGAACTTGATGACATTGGTCTGCATACATTGGAGTGGATGATTTCCAAGATTCCTTTTGCTTTGCTTTCGCTACTTGGAAATGTCTTCTTTGTGTTCTTTCCTTTCGCACATCCTTTGTAGACTCCTTCATGTTTTTCTTGAATTTCTAGAAGACCTTCAATAGCTTTGCTTGCAAGTGGTAGTGCTATGTAGTGCACATGTGCAAGCCTTCTGTGCCAAAGTTCATTTGGATCTACTATGTCATGGACCAAAGCTTGTTTGGGATGGCCCTTCAATTTGTATAATGCTCCTTCTTGTTCTCCAATTACTATTGCATCATCAATAGTCTTTCCTCTTGGCCACATGAGGACTTGGCCATCTACAAATGAAACCCTCATGCCTTTTGCATCCAGTGCCGATATGGATAGAAGATTCTTCTTTAGTCCTAGTACAAACAATACATCCTTCATTTTCATAGACTTTCCAAAGTCTAGCTTGTAGGATGATTCACCACTACCTTTTATGGGATATTGGTAGTCATCCCAAGGTTTCACCCTATGGGGTGAATTATGTTCAGATAGTTTCTCAAAGGATTCCTTGAAACCTGTCATGTTTTTGGAAGCCCCACTATCAATAAGCCAATCTTTGCTTCCATGAGTGACAGTTCCGGTGAGAATGGAGATCAAAACATATTCATCTTCACTTGAAGAGTCTTCACTTTCTTGTTTTACTCTCTTTCTGGGAGGATCATCATCCTCAACAGTGTGAGAATGATGTCTTCTTTTGGAGTTCCTCTTCTTCTTGGGTCCATTCTTATTCATGGGATAGTTTCTATCATAGTGTCCTATTTCGTTGCATGTATAACATCTAAGTTTAGATGAACCTTTCTGATGAGAATGCTTACCTTGGTGATGATGCTTTTTCCTTCTTCCTTTCTTGGAGTGTACTGTGAGAGCTTGATCTTCACTTCCCATCTTTTCTTCTCGAGCTGCTATTCGAGCTTCTTCTTATGAACATTCTTCCCACATTCTACTGAACTTGACTAACTTCTTTCTAGCACAGATTCCTTGGATGAAAGAATCCCATGACCTAGGGAGGCCATTCAAATTTGTCATCACAATTTATGCATTCTCCACTTCTTCATATACTGCTTCCATCTATTCTTTGATCTAGGAGACCCTTGTGAAGTATGACTGGATGGTCTCCTCATTCTAGATCTTTACATTCTTCAACTAGTTCCTTATAGTCATATTCTGATTGATGTTATTCCCTTCAAACAGTTTGGTTAGGGCATCCAACATAGCTTTAGGTGTCTTGAGGGAGGACACCTATGGTATGAGGTGATCCTTGATAGAATAAAAAATGATCCTCTTTGCCATAACCAAATTCTTCTTATGTAAGGCCTTGGCCTCACCTCCCTCTGGAACTGGAACCTCCTCACTGATATAGGAGTCTAACTCATTTTCTTCCAGGACCAGGGAGATCCTATACTTCCAGGCTCGAAATTTATCAACTCCCTCAAGATTTTCATCAAGCTTGGTATGATGAGACATCTTAACTGAGAACCTCAAATGGAAATACAAAATATTTAGATCTTACCAGGTCAAGATGTCGGATCTAGATTTGGAGCTGAAATCCTGCAGTGCTGGTTCAGGAGTAGATTAGGGTTTTTCTTTTTTGGATTTATGTCCAACCAAATGCTTTGAATTTGATCCCTAACTTTTATTTTGGGGAGGAGATCAATCCAGGCCTGGGCTCACTGAAAAATTCCACTTCTGTGAAGATCCCTAATTTTCGGCAGTGGTGTTGGGTCCAAAATTGAAAAACCTCAGAATTGGATTCTGCTTCAACAGAAAGATGCTCCCTAGGGAGGAGAGTTATTCCACCCTAATTTTTCTCAAAATATATGGAGAGAGATCCAAAAAATAGGAAGCCCTAGTTCCCACAACTGCACAGTGTCTTCTTCTCAGGTTAACTCCGATACCATGTTATATTTTTAAAATAAAGCTAGCATATCATTAGGATCTTTAACTGAGAGAACAACAAGCACAACAATCAAACACAAGAGACAATGAACACAATGTTTTTCCTTGGGGTAACCATAGATGGAGAAAACCCCACAACTTCCTCTGAGATAGAATCAGCACCAAAAGTGAAACCCAAAACATTAAGATGATCTCGCGACAGTAGTAACCTCTTTCTTCCTTGCCCCAATGTCATTCTCTTCCTCAGCTATGCGCTATAGTTAAGTGTGAGTGAGTGTGTGATAAATAGAGAGGCTATCTCTCTATTTATATTAATTCCTGACTTGACTAAACCCAACTAGGGCCGACTTCACTAGGTGAGTCTAATAACCCTAGTGCCCCGGAACTGCGGGGAATTTAACCCTTAGACAATAGGAGGGTTACCCACATTGACTTGACATGACTTGTTTACATTATAGAAACTCTCGATAGAAACCTCGGGGCATGACATGACTCAAGTACATCCCAGAATAAACATCGGGTTACAATACATAAGAAATACAAGTGAATACATTCCGAAGTTACAATTATATCAACATTGAACTCTACACATCATTATTCAAATGCACGAAGAATAATGAATTCACAAGGGTAGGGATAACACTATTTGACATCATAAACAAAAATGTAGAGGAAAAATTGGGTCAACTGACAAGGAATTCGTAGATAAACATATTATGAAATCATCATACTCATTTGAATATTTTCAATGATTCGAATGAGTGCATTGATATGTATACAAGTAAGGCTTAAAACTCCACAAAATAGGAAAAATAAAGGTTTGAAAGGTATACTATGATAATGACACCATTCACTTGGGTCATATGAAGGCCGTTATGGAAACCCAATATTTAATACCTATATAATATATGAGGGAAAATGTCACATGCCCCAATTTGCAAAAACAATTTTATATGATTTTAGGAACATTGTGTTAAATTTTATGCTAAGTTGTAATTGATGACCCAATGGGGTCAAGAATATTTAATGTAAATTCAGAATATTTTATTTATAAATAAATAAATGAAGAGACAACAACTTAGAAGAGTTGTTAAAAGAGTGTTTACTAGTCAATTGGTGGAGGAGACTGGGTGGAGAGCAAAATGACATGTGGCAGCATCCTCAAACCACTTCCAACTATTGCAGGTGGCAACTTCCCTATATTTGTGGTCATGATTCCCCAAGAAAGTGGAATCAGAGTAGGTGGCTCATTTAATGAAAACTGACGCAGAAGACCTAGTTATCTCTATAAAATTTTCCATTGAAGAGAGCTGAGGCTTCTCATTCTAGAGAAGTGATCATTTAGGGTGAATGTATTTACTCAAAAGAAATTCAATGGAGGGGAGTTTGGAATGTGTTTGAGGGATAATTGCTGAGATTGATCTAGTTGCAACTTTTAAGTTGAAGATCGTACTGCTGAGAGCATATTTTTATTAGTGAGGTAATTGAACCAGTTAGGTAATAGAGGTTTTACAGTTGCATTCTCCACCCAATTCTCAGCCAAGAAGACCAGGAACAAGCTCGATGGTCCCGAGGAAGCGTTGTTTGAGTGCTCTCCAGAATTTTGGTAGGGAGGAATGGCATCCTTAAGCTATTGTCATCTTGTACTCAACAGGTTCTATTTTTCTTTTTACTGTCTTCAGTTAAATAATTCTTAGATTATTTATTACAGGCATGTTAGAGTTTAGGGTTTATGAATGAAATAGTAACTTGTAAATCTTAAGTTCAGTAAACTTATAGCTTATTGTAGAAATGGAAATGATTATGTAAATAGTGAAATAGATCAAAATTAAATTTCCAAGCTGTGTTTTTCCACACCTGAACTCAGGTCGTACACTAGCACAGTTGGATTGTTTAAGTAAAAGAAATGATTCATTATTTGAATGTGAATAGTAGTTAGGTTTTACTTCAAAGTTTACGAGTTTCACTGAGTAGCAGTGATAGTTTTTGTGTGCACTTATTTACTTTTTCCAATTAAAAGAAAACACAGGTATAAGAAAATAGTAAATACACTATTATTAAAGTATTAGTATACTGATAGGAAATAAAATTATTACAGTAAAATAAACAACTAATGAGAAAGCATGTAAAAAGATAATAGCAAAACAGTTTTTAAATATTAAAATAACAAAACCAGAGTAAGGATTCTTTTATAACCCTTTTATATTTACAAAAATTACTGAAAGTCAATATTACTTTAGTTTCAAGTATGACATACTAAAAATGTAAGTATTATATTTTTCTTAACTAAAAACTAGAAGCAAAACTGTACAGAGCTAAGAATATTATAAGCGGAAACAAGAATTTATTAAACTGTAGCGTTTACAGTATTTCTTTTAACCTTTAAAAACCGAGTTCAAGAAATTGTCAATATCTCCTAAACCAAGCTTAAAACAATTATAAATACAGAGAATTAATAAATACAATATAATTGTAAACCCTGAGCAAAATAACCATTAATATAAACATTTTTGCAATATAAAAACCTGAACCATAGGTAGCCTTATAGCCTATAAAATAATAAAAGGGTCGAAACCCAGTCTGCTAATAAAACCAAATACATGAAAAGTATGTGTATTAAACTATAACCATTTACATTACTAACTGTAAAAGTAAAAACCCTGCAAACTTACAACTAGATTGTTTCACAGTCTTCTGTCTTTAAAATAAATATATATAAATCTTTTATATTAACAAGTAAAAACTACATTACTGACAGGTTAGGGAAACCCCATTTTTCACAGTTTCAATATTCTTAAAGTTCAAATAGAAAAACTGAAGCAAATGAGACAGAGATCACATAAATTTGAGCACAGAGGAGGTTTTTTAAACTTAACAGAGTATTACATCTGTAGGCCGTAAGGCTAAATAGTTTTCACCAAAACAATACTTTCATCACAACTTTAAAATCTTGTGCAACCCAGCAATGTATTGATAGGGTTTAAAAACAAAAACATGGATTATAAACAACAAAGTAAATATCATAACTAGCAGAGAGTTCGTAGCTAGGCTTCCAACCACAGGAACCTTCAACCAACCCATTTTGCAAGCAAGGAGAACCCATGACGAGACCGGGGCTTACCGGTTTGAAATCCCACAAAGGTAACTGAAGGACGAGCCTATTTTCCATCCAAGTCTAGAGCTGTCAGCGTAGCTTTCAAGTTTAAACCAAACAATATTTAAAACTAATAATTATTATTATTAAACCCTAGCTTAATAAATCATGGGTGAAAAGGATTGCGAGTAAAATATCAATGTATAATTGTGCTGTGAACAAGAAGAGTTCGAAACCAGGAAGTTACAGCCACCTATCTCGTCTGTACCAACCAAGAGAAACTTCAAGTCAACCCTGCGATAGAGGTAGTAAGGTTACAACACTCAGAATCCACGATGCTGAGACAAGGAACAAGCAGTGACAAGGTAAAACCATGTACAGGCTTCAAGCCAAGTGAAGAAGCAAATTCCATTCACACAGTAAATCCTTACTCACAAGAGAAACCGAGATTACAAGTTATGATATCAAAATCACTTTGCAACGAATACAGACTACGGAGCTAGCAAGCAAAGAAGGAGCAGGCCTCTCATGGAAGAAAAGAACCTCACAGCACAGCCTGCATGCCGACAAACCCTCGGAACCAAATGCCAAGGAGTAGGGTTTCACTTCTTTATAAGTCACCAATGCATGGAGGAGAATAGACCATGTGCCTTCCAAATTTTTTAACCAAGCGTGGGTCGTTTTCTATAGTCAAACACTGCACATCGAAAATGAATTATATTATTGCCAATTATTTCAAATCATGCCATCGACTATAGTAGAAAGGTGCATAACCTTTACCAATAATACAATAACGAAGAGTCGACCATAGTATAACGTTTCTTAGTATTGATTTTCATGTCAACTTTGCCAACAACATTTTGGATAGTGCAACTAATGGCAACAACTAAATACAAGTTATTTTTATATAACTTATAAAAATTAAAGTTGTATTAGTTTGTTTTTATTTGAAACCAATCATTACAAATTGTTAAACTGTTTCATTTTCCGTTAACCGCTAGCAGTTACTAAACTGTGATTTCATACATTTTATGTCACTATAAAAATTTTATATTTTTATGAAATTTTGGGGTTATGAGATGTGGTATCAGAGCACAAGGTTCAAACACTAGGCCTTGATGAAGCTCCACTTGCTTTTATGGAACAACGAATTTAAATCATTTTGTTGATGTCGTTTTCTTTTAATGTTATCAACAGAGAAATTTGTTTCTGAGTTTAACGATAGGTATGGAAAGATTGGAGGAATATGCGGAAGAGGAATCTCCGTATACTGAACAAAATAATTTACAAAGAAAACCTATACAAGAAGACATAACCACTAATTCCTTAGAACTTTTACAAACAGTAAAATAATTAAAATCTGAAATGGAATCTGTTAAAAAAGAAAATGAGAGGATTCTGAGAGCTCAGGAGGAGCTGAATCAGATCTTAATAGAAAGATTTCATACTGAGGGAAGGGGTAAAAGAGCTGATTCAGAAGATATAAGTTACCAACATAAGTATAAAAAGAATAAACATATTAAAAAATAAATTATCTCATCTTCCGAAGTATTTGGTGATCAACATAATTCTCATTATACTAGTGATAGTAGTGAGGATAACCACCATACTAGGAAAAGAAAATATAAACCTTATGAAGCAATTTCTGGGGAGTTTAAGAATATTAAGCCACCGACATTTAATGGAGAAACTGAAAAGGGGGAGGAAGTGGAATCCTGGTTATCTGGGATGAAGAAGTACTTCCAGATTTATAACTATTCTAACCAATTAAAGGCTAGAATGGCTATTTATAATCTTACAGGGAAAGATGATATATGGTGGCAAGATTTAAAGAGAGTGAAAGGTATAAAAGAGAAGAACATAAATTGGAGTACATTCAAGAAATACTTTAAAAAGAAATTTTTATCTGAACAGTACTATGAAGAAAGGGCTAAAGAATTCTATGAGCTAAAACTAGGTACAATGACTATGAAAGATTTGAACAGTAAGTTTTTAAGTCTGCTTAGGTATGTGCCATACCTTGTGGATGAAAAACTAAAGGTACAACGGTTTCTCAGTTCTTTAACTTATCACATAAAGGATAGGATTGAGTATGACAACCCGAAAACCCTGGAAGAAGCTATGAGGAAAGCAAATTTATGTTACGAATAGAATCAAAAAAAGGAGAGTATGGCCAACTAGAAGGCCAAAAGAAATAATAATTATGATCAAAAGAAGAAAGAGTTTGTGCCTAATCAAAATTCTAAAAGTAATAATGCAAGAAATTTTTCTAATAAGAATCTCCAGAGGAATAAGAATAATTCATAGAACAATCAAAACAATAAAAAAAATAAAGAGCTTGCTAATAATCACAATAATTACACAAAGAACTTTGAACGAAAAGAGCCCATAAAGTGTTGGGAATGCAATGGTCTACATTATGCCTCAGTCTGTCCCAATCGAAAAAAGACTGTCAGCAATATCCACACAATACATGAGGAGATGACTGTTGGTGATTTAGCAAGGACTATGCCTAGGATCAATGCAGCTTTGGAAAATCGACAAGCAGACTATCAAAATTCCATGGTGGAAGTAGAAGGTAAGATAAACCAAACACCCATATCTATTTTAATTGATCCAGAAGCTAGTTTAAGCTATATTTCTCCTAACTTGGTAGAAAAGTGTAAACTTCCAGTTGAAAAATTTGCAAATTCTTGGTTAGTTCAGTTAGCTACGGGTGCGAAGAGAAAGGTAATTAGCTTTGTAAAGAATTGTGCAGTAACTATGGATCAATTTGAAACTTTTGTTAAGCTTAATATACTACCTCTAGGTTCTTACGACATACTAATTGGTATGGATTGGTTAGAGAAGCATAGGGTGGTATTGAATTGCTATGATAAAACCTTTACTTGTATAAATAATGATGGAAAACTAATAAGTGTAAAGGCAATTCCTAGGAAAACAACTGTAAGGAAGATTTCTTCTCTGCAGCCTAAGAGAGTTGTTAGGAAAGGTTGTAAGGATTATGCAGTAATAGTAACCAATGAAGAAAATCTAAACAACATAGATAAATTAAAATTGGAGGATATACCAGTTCTAAAGGAATATGCAGATGTATTTCCGGAAGAAATTCTGGGACTGCCTCCGAAGAGGGAATTAGATTTTACCATTGAGATGGTACCTAATGCAGTGCCTAGCTCAAAGGCCCCTTATCGGATGAATATACTCGAATTAAATGAACTTAAGTCACAGTTAAAAGAAGTTATTAACAAGAACTATATCTGACTCAGTGTGTCTCTCTGGGGGGCACCTGTCATCTTTGTTAAGAAAAAGGACAGAACTCTACGACTATGCATAGATTATCGTCAATTAAATAAGATGACTATCAAGAACAAATACCTGTTACTTCGCATAGATGATCTGTTTGATCAACTACCTGGAGCCACAGTATTTTCAAAAATTGACTTATGGTCTGGATATCATCAAGTCAGAATTAAAGATGAAGACATATTTAAAACATCATTTATAACTCGATATGGACATTACGAGTTTGTCGTCATGCCATTCGGGCTCACTAACGCTCCAGCCATTTTTATGTGTCTAATGAATAATGTAATGCATAAATACCTGGATAAATTTGTGGTTGTGTTTATCGACGACATATTAATTTATTCAAAATTTGAAGAAGAACATAAAGAACATTTAAAAATTGTCTTGCAAGAGTTGCAAGATCATCAACTCTTTGCAAAGTTTAGTAAATGCGACTTCTTTAGAGATAAAATCCAGTAGTTAGGTCATGTGGTGACTAAAAAAGGAATTTCGGTAGATCCTGAAAAGATAAAGGCAATCGAAGATTGGCCCGTTCCTAAAGACGTAACTGATGTTCGATCATTTATGGGGATTACCGGTTATTACCAGAGGTTCATCGAAGGGTTTTCGAGAATCGCAAATTCGATAACCTCTTTGCAGAAAAAGGAAAAGAAATTTGATTGGAATCAGAAGTGCGAGGATAGTTTTAAAAGGTTAAAACCCTTATTAACCAGTGCACCAATTTTAAGAATAGCTGATCCAAATAAATATTGTATAGTATGTACTGACACCTGCAATTATGGTTTAGGTAGAGTATTGACTCAGGAAGGACATGTCATTGCTTATGAGTCTAAGAAATTGAAAATTCATGAAAAGAATTGTGCAACCTATGACTTGGAATTAGATGTTGTCATACATGCTTTAAAGATGTGGTGTCACCATTTAATTGGAAGAAAATTTATCTTAATGACAGATAATAAGGGATTAAAATATCTGTTAGATCAACCTAACCTGAATGCTAGACAAGATAGGTGGTTAGATTTTCTATGTGAATATGATTTCGAAATTCATCACATTAAAGGGAAATAAAATAAAGTTGTTGATGCATTAAGTATAAATGCAAAGCTGAATTTTACAGCAGCTATCAACACTTATACAACAGATTTGGAAGAACAACTTAAAGCAGGGATAGAACAAGATGAAAATTACCTAAAGTTACAACAAAAAGCAAAAGAAAATCCAATAGAATGTCTAAGTATAGGGTACAGCTTGAATGAAAAAGGATTTTTACTGTATAAAGATAGAATATATGTACCTAATGTACCTAAGGTTAAGTTATTAATTCTAGATGAAATCCATAAAACTCCTTACTCAGGCCATCCAGGTTATCAGAAAACTATAACCATGTTAAGAAAAGAATATTTTTGGCCAAACATGAAGACTGAACTGGCATAATATATTGCTAATCCTTTGAATGTCATCAAGCAAAACTTGAACATCAGCATCCAGCTGGATTACTTCAGCCCTTGCCCATTCCTAGCTGCAAATGGGAGATAATTAGTCTTGATTTTGTTATGGGACTTGTTATGGAGAAAACTTCCTATGGATTGGGGTACCACAACAAATAGAGTAACCACATAAATCAATCCTTTCCTATATGCAAGAGAAACCAAACATCTAACACTAAAGGATCTCGATACATACCTTATTCCAGACGGTTGATGTAGATCCCCATTGAGATTTTCCACTCTCGCTTGTATAAGTACTTTGCTCTCTCAACATTCGGAAAACAAGACAAGCATGCTATATATAATTGTGTTAGACCTACTCTAGCATATACAATAAATAACATATAAGCATTTAAAAGCATGCATGGATTCAATACTCATTTAAATACACATTATTGGCCAGGAAAAGATATTTCTATTAATATAAAACATAGATTACAATAGTGACAACCTCTGTTGGCATGTCTGTGAATCGGAGAAACTGATTCCTCCACCTGGGCCTCCACCACTTCAATCCTCCATCTCTCGATAGCGAGCTCACAAGCAAAGGCAAGCTTGGAAAGAACAAAAAGTGCTCCAAGGGACAAAGGGATGTAGACTCAAGTATAAGCTCCGGCAACAATGGACTATAGTTCTCTTTCTCTTCAATTCATCCCTTTCAATGTATCCAAAGGGTTCCTTATATAGTGCTTCAATGGGGTAATGGAAGGTCGAATCCAAGTGAGATCAAGGCATATATAAGGCCAAGAGACAAGTGATTTAGATCCACATCAAGGAAAACTCCAAAACTATTTGGCCTTTTGCACACATCCCGATGTACGCGGGTTTAACGGTCAAATCCACGTATATACGCGAGAATAGGTTTAAAAGTCCCATATATCAAATAAGACATGTTTTTAGGGATGATCTTGGAAACATCAAAGGTAAAAAAATGGTTCATGGGGTCTAAAAAGTATGCAAAGGGATAGGGAAGGCCATAAAGGTGTGATCCACCATGTGTGGTAAAATTAGCTGTAACAGATGCCCCCTAATGTGTGAGGTCAGAGGGGTCATACGATGGCCGAAATACATTATAAGTCCATCCCAGAAGTGGAGTGATGAAGAACCAGGTGGAAAAACTAGCCATCCAATAGTACAATACAATAATCAAACTCTACGCATAACTGCAAGTAGATATAGCATTATAAGAGTACAATGGCCATGAATAGGCATGATACAAAATTTGACATGTGTGATCATCGCCACATACAATATAGATAGATCAGAATATCCATGATGAAGATCTACAAAGGATCATGATCTCCATGAAGGCTGAAGATATATAATGGATCAAGATCTCCATAATGGCTGGAAACATCTGACATATACTGGAATCAAGTCACGAGAGCTGAAATCTCATGAACAATGGAACGATCAAGGAGATAGCATATATGAAATGCCACCAATTTGGAAGGTATTCTACATAATATGCTATGAGTACATGTCCTACTATGCAAATAGAGGTGAGGTCGAACATAGTAGTCCATCGTCTGATTACCGATCATTGATGTATACCGTTAACAGACGTGAGATCACCCACCGATAATGAAAATGGGAATCAAGGTACTAGAGTGAAAACTAACAAATGTGAATAAATGTGTTGAGGTCGAACACTTGAAAGGATCCATCGATCAAGGGACATTGATGTATTCCCAAAAACTGTCGATGGTGAGAGAACCTGCCACTAATGACTGCAAGTCTCAAGGCACTCAAAAATGACTCTAGATTCTTATCCCAAAATAAATGATCTGAATTTGATGGGATGAAATCCACTAGAAGGAGGGCATTAAGGCATCCCCCATCAACCAACACGAGGTACTCAACAATGCTGTATAATGTGGAAGGACTCTATCATAATGTGTACGAACCAGTATCAGTACCGGGAATGGCCGACATGCAAAGTCAATATAGCTAAGAAATGGTCGACTCAGGTTTCAACTTCCTTCGAACAAGAGCATAAAGGTGAATGGTGACTGAATGTAGGCAGCATAGACTCGATATACAAAACTGGGACATCTCTGCGACACAAGAGGAATCGACAGAGGCTCCATAGGGACTGGAAGCTTAACCAGTCGATGGAGATAAACTCAGAGAAATGAGTACAACTCCTAAAGTCAAACTATTAACCCAACCAATAGATGTGATATACAATGTTCTGTTTGAAGGCGACACGACTCAACCGCTGCCAAAGATAACATCTTTTCTCGTCCGGATTTTTGGTTTTTTTTTTTTGGACTTTTTCAAATATTTTGAAGAGCTTGAAAAAGAATAAAAGTGCTTTATAGTTACAGACTAGGAGGAGACGGGTGTCAATGGGAAAACAAACTAGTTCCAAGCAGTGGAACATACCTATGCTCAATGCAAGGACACATGTGTAGGATAACGACACTCAGGGGAAAGTCCCCTCCCGGTAAAAATGGGTAATAAAACTGCAAAAGATATATAAAATGGCTCTACATGGCTAGACATGAGACAAGATCGGGCTATATGGCTGATAATCGAAGTCAGGGAAGCCGAAATAAGGCTCAATGAGGCAAGAAAAACTCATGATAATGCAATTACAACTTGACATAAGGGAGTCATGGGGGAAGAATGCTAGAAAAAAGATCAAGAGGAGTATGAGGCTCTTGCACAAAGACATGGTGATACTATACAAAGGATTCCCACACCCTAAAGGGAAAAAATGTCGGCATGGGCACCAAATGCAAAAAAGGTGCTAACTAGAGCACCCATGTATGGTCAAGCTCTACCATTCACATCATGTCACTTCTAAAACAAAAATAAGGTTCCATAACAAGATAGAATGGGTTTGTACCTAAGGTTATCATGAAATGGTCATAAGGTCATGCAAAATGCAAACGGATGTGACATATAACCTATATGCCAGTTTAGACATAATACCTGAAATCGGCACGAATGGGTCCAAATAATGGTCAAAATAGCGCTCAAAACGGTCTCGTACATCATCAAATTAGTCCAAAACGGTCTAAAATAGTTAGAAACGGTTCAAAACTATAGAAAGGGGGTAAAAAATTTCAAAATTTTCAAAATTTTTCTATAAATAGTAAAAAATTCAAAAATTACATATCATTTGAAATTTTTACCCATTTGAGCTCAGAACTTCAAACGAGAATTCCAGGAGCTTCGTTCGGCAAAATTCAACACAACTTGTTCCATGTAACTAGCCATGTCCTCCTCTTCCATTTTCATGTAAATTTTATTAATTTCCATGGTCAATTTTTTACTTTTAGGCCAATATAGATTACTATTCTCAACCCACGTGGAAATCGGGGTTTTTTCCGCGTATAGGGCTGGCTATACGCGGAAAAACTGCCCAAACCCGCGTACATACGCAGTTGTTTTGCAAACAGTCACATATGCGGCCGCGAACATGATTTTTTAAGTGAAATAATGACCAAAATTTATTTTTAATCTGCACGATGGTTCTAGAATGGAGGGAGAGGGAACATGGAGATGTAGAAGAGGTTATACGGGGTGATTTGATGGCTCAATAATCTCTACGTGCATGTGGGCTATACAAGTTTTAGTGTCTTGGCAGCCTGAGGGCCAAACCAAGACTCCTGCAGATGCTAGTAGACTACTCGGATCCAGACTCAGAGTCTTTCCATATCGATGGGATGTCCCTCACTATAGAGGTGGAGGACATATATTTCATTACATGATTGTCCTGACGGGGAGAGGTGGTGAACTTATGCTCTTGCGGGCCTGGAGGTGGCCTCACCATTGATGAGTATATTGCAGTATACTATTTTCTAGACATGGAAAAAGTTGGGAGTCAAATCCCGACAAAATCCATCCAGGTACTAGGCCTGAAGGCGATGCTACTGGCATTTGGTAGGATAGTTGGGCTAGCATCAGTCCACCAGGCCTCACAACCATTTATGTTCTATGGAGTGGAGTGAATGAGACCCACAGTTTATGATTGGAGTACTGTGTTGTTGAGTAACATGAAGCAGCAGCTCAGTGATTGCAAGATGGGCAGGGAACGAAACTTTGGTTTCGGTAGTATATTGAGCATGTTCTTCTTCGAGTGTGTTCTGGGGCTAAGCCCTACAGTTGACGTTCCTCCTCACGGGGTTCGAGATCTGGCCCAACGACGTTGGGTAGATGCTATGCACAGACTGGGTAGAGGTAGGGTGTCCAACCCCTACCCAGCTAATTTCTTTACATAGTGGCAACGGTAGATTATTGGCATGGATGATTACCCTTATGCGGGGATAGATTTTCAGGGAGATCCCGACATGCCCCTAATACCAGGATTAGCATATGGTGACATTGGCAATGAATCCCAACCCTCTTTTTTAAGGTTTTTGAATTATTAAATTTTTTGTGTTTTTTGATATATTTCACTCAAAAGACATGTTTTGGGGTGACGACACATAGTGACAACTTGTCATATGTATGCAGATGTTGGACCATGGAAACCTGATGGCTTCCCTTGTCATAGACAGAGGGGAAGAGGAGATGATATCATGGGTGTGGATGTAGAGCGGACGCTCCAAAGAATCCACACAAACTTAATACGACTGACACACAGAGTACTCATGGCACAAGTCGAAGACTTGCTTGAGGCCATGCAGCGTCAGGTGGTTGGGGTATCACAAGCATGGGTGCAGTTATTCTGACAACTAGCTAGAGCCATGGTTTGCTAGCACAATCAGAACCCCCCTCCTCCTCCACAGGCTTAGAGACCTGCGAGTGATTCATTTTTGTACTACCGTGTATTATATTTTGGTGGCTCGGAAGCCCCATTTTTGTATTATGACTCTTATGTATTATGACGTCACATTTTAGATGTTTAGTGAATTTTTTTTTATGATGATGGATTTTATTTATTTACATGTGTGAAAAAATGTATGTTTGTGATGTGCTTATAGTCTATGAAACAAATGCCAATCTAACACATAGTTAGCATATGAGTTAGCAACTTGATTATAAATTCTTGAAACATGTATGTATGTTATGTTGTCAAATTGTCATTCTAACAATCTCACATGTAAGAATATTCGTAATAATGTTGGATCCCTAACCCGATACAAGCCATTAAGTTGTGACACTACTAACTATGAATCAAGACATACCTCAAGAGAGATAACACCATGTGAAATGGCATCTCGTAATAGCTCGATAATGGCACTATACTCAGCAACATTGTTCGAAGAGGGCCATAAACATACACCTCCTGAAGACAATACCTGACCCGTATGAGTATAAATCACCCAAGAAGCAGAGGCTAAGTGTTGAGTGTGGCAGCTAACACCATCAGTGAATCCTATGTAAACGGAAGGTTCCATCGACATATGCCATAAGAAATGAAAGCTAATCAACAAACCCGATCACCATAAGAAAACCTAACTATGCAAAAAACTGTACAAATATACAATAATCATCCCCGGATGAAGATCATGCATAGTAATTTTTAATATAGAGCCCATTTTTAGGCTCCGCCAAGGCTATCCCTTCATAATCTACTAGCTCATTGGCGCCTTTCTCTAACAAACGTTTGAACACGTAAGGACCATGCCACATGGGATTAAAATTCCCTGCCCCCAAGGGTTCTTTAGCTTGATCCCATAAAAGTACCAAATATCCTTCACTAAACCTCCTTGGACGGACAGACTTATAATACTAGGCCTTAACGCGATGTTTATTCACCTCTATAGCCACTAAAGCATCTCAGCGTTGCTCATCAAGCTGCTCTAAGTGGACCAAACGTTCCTCCAATGTGGAAGTGTCTGGTAAAAGATCTATAGCTAGTTTCAATGAAGGGATTTCACATTCAACTGGAAATACAGACTCCACTCCATGTACGAGCTGATATGGAGAAAAAATGGTGGCAGTATTAACCGCGGTCATATATGCCCACAAAGCAGGATATAACATGATATTCCAATTCATTTTTCTTTGTGCGATGGTTCATCGGAGAATGGACTTAAGTGATTTGTTCACTGCTTCAACTTGCCCATTCCCCTGAGGGTAATAAGAAGAGGAGTGCTCCTGCTTATACCCTATATTTGAGGCCAACTCTTCCATCATTTGATTCTGAAAGTGCCTACCATGGTCAGTGACAAGCTCCTTCAGAATACCGAACTGAGTAATAATTTTGTTCAATACAAAATGCGCAGCCATCTCACCGTTGGATTTAATTGTGGGCATAGCCTCAGCCCATTTCATGAAATAATCAATGGCCACTATAATATGATGATGCCCCCCAGCTGAAGCTAGGTTGCAATCCATGAAGTAAAGCCCCCACTTGGTGAAGGGACCAACGGTTATAATTGGATGTAATGGGGCAGGATGTGAGCGCATATTGTGTGCAAACACCTGGCAAGGGTGACACTTCTTGACCGCATTAACACAACTTTAAATATCAACGGCCAAAAATATCCTGCTCTCAATATTTTTTGGGCTGTAGAAAGCCTATATAAATGACCACCACATGCCCCTCCGTGGCAATCATTCAGCACAACCTCAGCCTCCTCATGGGTTAAACAACGCCATAAAATGGAATCTACCCCACAGCGGTACAAAGTGTTATCCACTATAAGGTAGTTCTTCGGTACATGACATAATCGTCGTCACTCATCCCGTGAAAGGTGAGTAGGGACCTTCAATGTTTGTAAATATATGATAATATCCCCATACCATGGATCCAATGTTGAGATAAGGAAGATATGCTCGTCGACAAACGTATCCTCATAAACTTCATCCTCCTCCTCACTTGGGAAATCAGAAATGAGCTCCGCAAAAATTAACAATTTCTTTGATTTTGCTGAAACAAACTCGAGATCGAATTCTTGCAAAATAACAATCCATTTATTATACTTTTCCCTGATCATCCTTCTAGTGAGGATGAACTAAAATGGATTGACATGAGCTACTACCAAGGTTTTGCGAAGGAGAATGTAGTGTCTCAATCTATGAACCGCATGAATGGTAGCTAAGGCAAGTTTCTCCACATGGGAATAATTAATTTCCGCATCTATAAGGTTCTGGCTCAAATAGTATATGACATGGTCATGAAGCTTCTCATCCTCTTGAACCAAAACCATACCAATCATCTCCATGGACGCGGCCACATAAATAAAAAATTCACGGCTATATTCAGGAGGACTAAGCATGGGGGATGATGCTAAGGCTCACTTAAGGGCATAAAAGGAATCCTGGGCTCACTCATCCCAGCAAAAGGTAGTGTCCTTCTTCAAAAGACGCATAAAGCCTTTAGTCAAATTGGCAAAGTTAACCATGAATCTCCATAAGAAGTTTTCCATGCCTTGCAAACATTGAAGATGTCTAATATTTCTCGAGGGAGACAATTGAAGTATTTCCTCAACCTTTAAGGGATCGACTCTTATACCCTCCTTGGAAACAATGAATCCTAGCAAGCGACCTGACTTCACGCAAAAGATGCACTTATGAGTATTTAACCTAACCTGGTAGTGGCGGCACCTTTCGAATAATAATCTCAAATGGTAGGAATAACGCACTCTCAGCCGAGAATGAGCAACTAGGTCATCCAAAAATACTTCAATAATCGATTTGAGATCATGAAAAATCAAGGTCACAACCCGCTGAAATGTGGCTCCGTCGTTTTTAAGACCGAAAGGCATCTTCCGATATGCAAACATACCCCAAGGACAAATAAATGCAGTTTTGTGTTGATCCTCGGGTTTAATTTGAATATGATTATATCTGGAAAAGCCGTCCATGAAGGAAAATACCTTGCTTCCTGCATACTCATCCAAAATATAGTCAATAAATGGTGTGGGAAAATTATCCTTAGGACATGCACAATTTAAATTGCGAAAATCAGTACATATACGGATCGCTCCCTGTTTCTTATCAACCAGAATGGGGTTTGAAACCCACTCCATCAAGGGAACGGGATAGATAAAGTCGACTTTCATTAGTTTTTCTATCTTAGCCTTAATCGCTAGTGATTTTCTAGGATTCACCGCACGTTAACGTTGTCGAACAGGTTTGGCATTGGGATAAGTCTTAATTTCATGTTCAACAATGCGAGGGTCGATACCTGGCATTTCCTCGTATGACCAAGCAAAGATATAATGAAACTCTTTGAACAACTTGGTATACTCCAGAATCTCAGCATGGGAACATTCTACCCCAATATAGACATTCTCAATCTTGCTTGGATCGCAAGAGATATTGATAGGAATCGTAGGTGATATATTCGCCATGTTCCCATCAACCGTCTGACCAAGAGAGATTAATGGAACCATGGGACTACCAATATTCTCTCTAAGAATCTCCCTAAAGTCCTCATGCTCCAAACAGTCAAGCTCGAGAAGAAAATAGGATCTATGATGTAACTCTTCCCAATGTGGCTCAACCCCAGACATGGCCTCAATAATACCTTCATTTGATGGAAAGACGCTCTTAAGGAAGTCATGTGCATGAGAAGACTCAACTTCCCATGTAGGCAGTACATACGGGTCCTCCTCCTCTGTCCGTGAAGAGGAAGGACTAGGCTCTACAACACAATCAAGATTTAATTGATACGCAATCATAGCTGCAGGAAACAGCACATCCGTTTCGATAGGTCCGTTCAGAGGACTCGGTGTAGGAGGGATCCAAGGATCTTCCATATGGGAAGTGCGAAAAGACACCGAATTCAATGAAGATGAAGCCCCATTGAAACTAGATCCAACCATAAGGACGGGTGCAGGATAACTAAATTTCCCCATAAGGGATGGATACATACCTACACCCACACTCCCAGTTGTCGACCAAGAGTGGTCAAAAATCGAGATCAAAGCTCCCAACGATGCACTAACACTTGGATTTTTGAATGATGTTTGATCAATCATAACAATATTCCCATTAAATGGAAAGCATACAACTCGAAACAGAGAAGAGGCTACGGCTTGCATACTATACATCCAATATCGACCCAGTAAAATATTGTAATCAAGGGGTGCATCAACCACCTCGACCTCGATTGTGACACTCTTCTTTCCCAAACGGACCCTAAGAGAAGGAAGAATTCCATGTAACCGAAACAATCTACCATCAAAGGAAGTCAACATGGTAGCAGATTTACACAACTCGAGAGAACCCAAACCCTTCCAACACGACAAAGACATCACGGAAGCAGCAACGCCTTCGTCAATCATAGTGCGTTTGATGGTCATTTTAAGACATTCCACATGAATCAAGAGAGACACGTAGTAAGGCAAGAGAGGCTGTAGTCCCATGGTTTCAAATTTGATGATGCAAGAAGAGTTATCATCATTCACCCCAAGAGAAGAAAGAAAAGCTTTCCTCTGCAACAGACAACTCTGAAGAACTTCAAGCATAGACATCGCACAAGGAGTGTGGCCCAAATCCTTAACAACAAAATAGTTTTGGGTGGCTCAGGCATTAGAATTGTGCCCCGAACACTTTAAGACTCCCTTAGGAATTAGAGGTACACTCTCAGGTTTATCTGTAGGATTTTCAATACGCAAAGGACTCTCGGTAAGAGGAGGTTCTTTCCCAAGGTCTGGTTGCGATGAACCATAGTCTTTCGCATGAGTCACAACCTTAGTAGCACGCACCATGTTGATGCAACCATGACTAGTACTGGATTTTGGTGGATCTTGATCTCCACCCAACGAATAATGAGGATCATGGGTCCTCAAGTTCATATTTTGATTATGGGGTAAAGGATTGGTCAGCATAGCTGGGCCATGTGCTATGAACCTCAAGGCGTCTTCCATACGAGGGAACAAGTGACTGAGGTGGTCATCCTTATCCAACTTGCAAGGAAACTTAACCTTACGTTTAGACTGCTTGTCCCCCCCAGCATTACGGTCGTTCTTGTCATTAAAATTGGCATTTTGATTCTTCTTCCCACCCTTACGATTGTTTTTACCCTTTTTCTTATTCCTTCCAGGCTGCTGGTTTCCCTTCTGGTCCAACGATTGCACAGAAAGTACACTCGCCATTTGGGTGGGTTAAGATGAATCCGTAGCTTATCTCGACATGGATTGGTTAATAGAAAATTGAATCACTTGTTTCGTAACTGAGTCCGCAGGTTTGGCACTTTTACATCCCACAATTCCATCAGTATGTGGTCTAGGTTTGATCTTGGGATCGAAACTAGAACATGGAGCGTTAGGTATGATCTCATATAATATCCTATATTGAGCATAAATCAAATCCAGTTCCTGTGCCCTAAAAATTGCTTTCTCCTCATTCTGGACTCCAGATGTAGAAACATCCTTCCTGATATAAGGTAGTAACGATTTAAGGAACCACTCAAGGAGAAACTCTAGTGGTATGAAAGCTTTAATCAACCTCTTCCATCTATGCCACTCTTGGATATCGTCCGAGATATGTGTGGCTTTGTCCTGCCGAAATGTCAACAAGAGTTTTGTACCAATGTCATAACGCACTGGTAGCTGGAAGTGGTTGAGGAAAGTCATAGCAAGGTCATCGAACAAAACAAATTCCCCCTTTCGTAGCTCTATGTACCATTTCGCTGCAGGCCCTGTGAGGGTGTGTTGAAATAGCCTCAAATGAATAGAATCATCGTGTAAAGAGTTTGAAGAGCACCAAAGGTGAAAGGTAGTGACTTGTTCACTACGATATTCTCCTGGTTTTCCCTTGAATTTGGGAATGTCCGAGGGAAGCTTGGTAGGGATAGCTGGCCAAGCCAGGTCATAAGATACCAGATTGTTCATTAGTCTCGATAAGTTAGGTAGATTCAACATTGCGAGGAAAGGGATCCTAGGTTGAGTCGGTCTATGCCACACTCCCTGATAGTTTTGGTTCATATAAAGCTGACTATTGTAAATACCATGGCCTTGGCCATAATATCCTCCTCTCGTTTGACCCGTATAGGGCTGCATGGAAGCATTATGATGTGGTGAACCTTGATTAGGTGGTGCTACAAAGCCATAATTAGAGGAGTAAGCGGGTTGTTGATACCCGTACCCATAAGGTTGATAACTCTATCCATATTGTGGTCCATAATATGGTGCATGAGAAGTTCCATAAGATGTCCCATGGGATACCCCATGAGAGGCTCCATAAGTAGGGATATGGGGAATGCCATGCGATGGGCCATAAGATGATCCAGAAACAGGAATATGACCTCCTGAGACAACAGGAGATGCTTGACTCTGAGAAAATACTGTACGAGTAGTCGCAGTACAAACATGACTAGTAGCAATGTTCCAACCTAAAGAACCACATGAATGAGGGGGAGGAAGGGTTGTCAAAAATGCATTCGAAGGAGTAGGAATAGAGGACAAAGGGACATGTGAAGGGATATAAGTGGTATTCCCTATGGTCACTCATATTGGTTCTGGTATACACATATGACTACTAACATTAGGCCTAGGACGAATATGTGAGGTAGCTTCCACCACCGGGATGGAAGGTGCAATGTGACTAGTGCTCCCGAATCTCTCCACACAGAAAGGAATGGGAATGCCCCCATGCATAGTGCTAGGTTCAATTTTTTACTCGGTATGATGTGTCAGATCATGTGTAGGGATATCAAGCATGCCATAACTAACATGACTAGTGCTTGTGGGTTCATGGTGAGTCTCTTCGCCCAGCAACTAATACCAAGGACCCGTGAATAAGGGATCATAACCGGAATGTGAAGGTATATCAGGTGAAGGATCATATACAAGAATAGGATCTTCCTCCCCAACATATTGAGGTGGAGAGGACATCTCAAGAATCTCATCCTCATGATCTCCCATCATGTGTGAATCAGTGTGATAAGTAGTCCGCTCGGACAGTCTATTTCTCTCTCCCAAAGGAAGAGGAGATGTGGAAGGCGGAAGTCCTACTAAACAACGAGAACGGTGAAGTGTCGCACCTGAATCCATAATGACTCAAAAAAATGAAAAAGACTCTATCTAATTATGCAAACCATAGGAAAACTAGCGTGTGCAGAGCATACACCTATATAATGTAAAGCCAAATCAAAAGCAAGGAAGGGTAGGATATGTGAGCTCCCGATTGAAGTAGGTATGTCTCTCCTAGGAGAGGCTTGAGACTCCCATACACAATAAGCAGAGGTTCATAACCAATTATTGTGGCCCTCAGCTTCAACGCATATAGCAACTGTGTTGTCCAACCCCAACCTGGCCGAGACACCTGTAGAATAACCTCTGTGAAGTACCCCCTCGATAACCTAGGTAAGGCATCTAAGGTCACCACAATATAATCAATGATCAGGTGGACAGTTGCAAGTGGGATTGACCATATGGGCAGGGTAGAAAAGCTTGAAACTCTCGAAAGATCCCCCCAGATACGAATACAATCCTAGAAATATCTCCGGTGCTACTCAGTTATGACTAGAGGTCATCCCAATCAATAACCGCTCACACTGCCTCGTGCTTAACTCCCTTATAAGAGGAGGATCCCGAGAAACACTAATTATACCAAGAAATTTCACACTCACCTAGACAGACACATACATGTTGTTGTATAGTGGTCTTAGAGAATTTACTCGCAATGAACTATCCCAAGACCCTAAAACCTAATCTTGTTGGTGCACCCTATAAAAGAAAAGAGTGTAATTCATTTTATTATGCGTTGATTTTAATTGGCTTATTAATCAAAAGGGTAAGTGATCGTGTAACTAATGGTGTTATGGCGCAACAAGAAGTAAAATTCACACCTAACAATCAATGCAAATGCACTATGTCAAATGAAATAATGCAGTTATTCCTATATGAAAATTTGACTAATACTATTTCAAGCAAACCTAGTGCAAGCACCATGCAAAATGAAAAATGAAAAAATGCATCATGATGCAAAAAAAAAATATTTTTTTTTTTTTTTTTTGAAATAAAATGAGATAATGAAGAAAAAGAATGACTCTACCACCCCCAGACTCTGCAAGCACCATCAAATAGCACCCAAGCAAAGCACCAAGGTAAAAGAGACCTAATGCAATAATCCCAAAACCAAGAATAGAAAATGCAATGACAAGAACATTTAAAAAAAAAACTCTAACTAAAATGCAATGACAAGAACATTTAAAAAAAAACTCTAACTAAAAGACGTCTCTAGTCAGAAATAGAGGTGTCTGCAGACTCTAGAAGCACCCAAGGAGACTCAGCAATCATCAAAACTCACCCAGCAACACTTAGTATTCCCCTAAAAGTCAAAACTCAAGGCATGCGCAATTGTGTGCAGAAAACCCGCGTATATACGTGGATATCCCAGTAGAAACCGCGCGTACACGCGAATGTGAAGCAAAAACTCATGTATAGGAAGAAAAAGAGATAAAAAGAAGGTAAAATAGACAAGCTGAGACAAACTTTACTCCTATCAGACACTACTAGACAAACATGCCCCTAGACCTAACTCAAAAACAAAGAAATCAGAGCAATTCAAGAACATTGAATGCCGATAAAAAACCCCAAAGGAAATGACTAGGAACTCCCCAGTATGGTCGCCAATTTTGTTACGGAGAAAAATTCCTATGGCTTGGGGTACCACAACAGACATAGTAACCACAGAAATCAATCCTTTCCTATATGTAAGAGAAACCAAACATCGAACACTAAAGGATCTTGATACATACCTTATTCCGGACGGTTGATGTAGATCCCCGTTGAGCTTTTCCACTCTCGCTTGTATAAGTACTTTTCTCTCTCAACATTCAGCAAACAAGACAAGCATGCTATATATAATTGTGTTAGACCTACTCTAGCATATATAATCAATAACATATAAGCATTTAAAATCATCCATGGATTCAATACTCATTTAAATACACATTATTGGACAGGAAAAGATATTTCCTTTAATATAAAACAAAGATTACAATAGTGACAACCTCTATCGGCACGTCTAGGAATCAGAGAAACTGAGTCCTCCACTTGGGCCTCCACCACTTCAATCCTCCATCTCTCGATAGCAAGATAACAAGAAAATGCAAGCTTGGGAAGAACACAAAGTGCTCCAAGGGACAAAGTGATGCAGACTCAAGTATAAGCTCCGGCAACAATGGACTATAGTTCTCTTGTTCTTCAATTCCTCCCTTTCAATGTATCCAAAGTGTTCCTTATATAGTGCTTCAATGGGGTAATGGAAGGTTGAATCTGAGCGATCTCAAGGCATATAGAAGGCCAAGATACAAGTGATTCAAATCCACATCAAGGAAAACTACAAAACTATTTGGCCTTTTGCACACATCCTGATGTACGCGGGTTTAAGGGTCAAATCCGCATATATACACGAGAATAGGTTTAAAAGTCACGTATATCAAATAAGACATGTTTTTAGGGATGATATTGGAAACATCAAAGGTACAAAAATGGTCCATGGGGTCTAAAGAGTCTGCAGAGGGATAGGGAAGGCCATAAAGGTGTGATCCACCATGTGTGGTAAAATCAGCTGTAACAGGATTGCCTAAAAATCAGAACTTAAATGACTCCATAATGGTAGTGGTTGACAAATTGAGTAAAGAATCCCATTTTATATCTGTAAAAACTACTTATAAAGCTGCAAATATAGCTGATATCTTTTTAAAGCAAATTTTTCGACGACATGGGATACCGAAGGTCATAATTTCAGACCGAGACCCTAAATTCACATGTAACTTTTGGAGATCTCTATTTAAAGGATTAAATACTACGTTAAATTTTAGTACTTCATTCCAGCCTCAAACTGATGGACAGACTGAAAGAGTAAATCAGGTACTGGAATATTTACTAAGAATGTATGTAAAGGAACAACCAGGTAAATGGGAAGATTATTTACACCTAGTAGAATTTGCTTATAATAACAATTATCAAGATTCAGCTAAATATAGTCCTTTCAAAATTCTGTATGGAAGGAAATGTAACACTCCCATCTCTTGGAGTAATCTGGTGCACAGGTTAGTATTAGGACCTGAATTATTGAAAGAAATGGAAGAAATTGTAAAGCATGTACAAGGTAATTTGAAAATTGCGCAAGATCGACAGAAAAGTCAAGCAAACCTTAAAAGAACTCCAAAAGAGTTCTAGGTAGGTGAACATGTTTTCATTAAGGTGAGACCCAAAAAGAGTTCTCTGAGGTTGGGTAGTTGTGCAAAACTAGCACCTCATTATTGTGGTCCTTTTGAAATACTATCCAAGATTGGACAGGTAGCCTATCAGTTAGCCTTACCACCAAATTTAAGAGTTCCAAATGTTTTTAACATTTCTGTATTAAATAAATATGTGCATGATGCTACTCATGTTATTAACTGGAATGATGTACAGGTGGAACCCGAAGGAGATTTTCTGGTGGAACCAGACTGTATCCTACCGCGCAGAGAGATCACACTTCGGAACCGCACCATTGGTCAAGTGAAGGTGCAATGGAAGCACCTTAGTCCAGAGGAAGCCATCTGGGAATTGGAAAGTCATATGCGTGATGCATATCCAATTCTATTTCAGGGGAACTCTGAGGATGAGGAATAAATAACATCGAGGACGATGTTATAATTTAAGGGGGTGTGTATGTCACATGCCCCAATTTGCAAAAACAATTTTATATGATTTTAGGAACATTGTGTTAAATTTTATGCTAAGTTGTAATTGATGACCCAATGGGGTCAGGAATATTTAATGTAAACTCAGAATATTTTATTTATAAATAAATAAATGAGAAGACAACAGCTTAGGAGAGCTGTTAAAAGAGTGTTTACTGGTCAATTGGTGGAGGAGACTGGGTGGAGAGCAAACTGACATGTGGCAGCATCCTCAAACCACTTCCAACTGTTGCAGGTGGCAACATCCCTATATTTGTGGCCATGATTCCCCAATAAAGTGGAATCATAGTAGGTGGCTCATTTAATGAAAAATGACCTAGAAGACCTAGGCATCTCTATAAAATTTCCCATTGAAGAGAGATGAGGCTACTCATTCTAGAGAATTTATCATTCAAGGTGAATGAATTTACTCAAGAGAAATTCAATGGAGGGGAGTCTGGAATGTGTTTGAGAGATAACTGTTGATATTGATCTAGTTGCAGCTTTTAAGCTGAAGATCATACTGATGAGAGAAGATTTTTATTACTGAGGTAATTGAACCAATCAGGTGATAGAGGTTTTACAGTTGCATTCTCCACCTAGTTCTCAACCAAGAAGACCAGGAACAAGCTCGGGGATCCTGAGGAAGCATTGGTTGAGCACTCTCCAGGAGTTTGGTACGGAGGAATGGCCTCCTTAAGATGTTGTCGTCTTGTCCTCAACAGGTTCTATTTTGTTTTTTACTATCTTCAGTTAAATAATTCTTATATTATTTCACTACTACATTTCGACCAAAAATACGACGGCCGTATTGTCGGATTTTTGACACTTCCCTGTCGCATGTACAACACTATGATTTTTTTTAAGCATCGGTGGATTTTTGTCGGTTATCCGACATCTTTCCAATCCGTCGATTAAGCGACAGCTCAGTTTACCATCGGTTAAATGTAAATCGTCGGTTATCCGACATCTAATTCATATTAAACTTTAAACGTAAGCATCGGTTAAGTGACGGTCAAGCGATGGTTAAGCGACGGTTAAGCGATGGTTCACCAAAGAAACCCATCTATTAACCGGAGAATTATAAAAACTGAAACGTCGGTTAAGCGACGGTTCACCAAAGAAACCCGTCTATTAACCGACGAATTATAAAAACTGAAATGTCGGTTAAGCAACGATATTGAAATTTTAAAAAAAAAATTACCTACACACCATCGCTTAACCGACGGCTATAAGTGTTTAAAAAAAAAAATACAAATGCCACATGGCCACCAAATGAAGGATATACTCCATGCATCCACCATCAAGACTCTATTATGCCCATTGTGCTTATGAATCCAAGAAATTGAAGGACCACGGGTTGAATTATTCTACTCATGGCATAGATTCATTGACAATAGTGCATACCCTAAGGGTATGGAGACAATACTTGGCAGGGCCCACATTTGAACCCCAGACTGATCATCAAATTTTGTGGTACATCTTACCCAGATGGATGTGAATGTCAAGCAGCCATGCTAGATGGATTTCCTATACAAGTACAACTTCAAGATCTCATGTATAAAGGGGAAGAGGATCCAAGTCGTGGATACCTTAAGTAGAATGCCATGGATTTATGCTTCAGGCCCCTTGCAAGTAATCTTGAAGGTACAAATTTTAGAAAAACCACAAGGTGAGAACTGGAATGCTAAAGTTTGATTGGCACTCCAAGGAGGACCCTAGACAGAACCCAAGTTCAACAAGTATTCCATTGATAGGGATGATTGTTTAGATCCAATAAAAATATTTATGTACCAGGAGGAGATATACATGGAATAATCCTAAGTGTGACGCATAATATACCTTACTTGATACATGCAATAGTAAAGAGGACGCTTGGTGACCTGAAACGACTCTTTTTTGGGTACAAATGAGAAAATATGGGGGCTAATATGTGGCATGATGCTTTTAATGTCAGCAGGTGAAGGTGAATCACTGACACCCTGCAGGAATATTATACCCATGCAACATTCCCAAATCGAAATGGTAAGTGATTCCATGGATTTTGTAGTAGGGGACATTGTCGATAACACAGTAGAGGCGCAAATCAATCTTTGTTGTTTTTATAAACTTACCAACAGTGCCCATTTTACCTCAGTCAAGATTACTTATGATACACCAGGTAATGAAAGGATCTTTGTTGATGGGAACATCTGATTGCATGGAATTATTGGCATACCCCTCAAAATAATTTCATATAAAGATTCACTATTCATGTACAAGTTTTGAACATTTCTAAGCAGCTTCTACCTAATTATGCCCATAGATCCTTAGGAACTGTTGTCCAAATGAATTTTACTTCTAAGGAACTTTAATGTCAGGTATAACTAAATGGCTCCTTAGAGGTACAAAGGAGAACATCATCGTCAATTAGGAAAATAGCATTCAAGGTTCTGAAACCTTCCATACTCTAGCTAAATGGCCTTTTTGTATTTATTGCTCAACCTCATCTATAATAGTCCACACACATCACAACAAAACAAGTAAATCAATCTATAATCAATAATCAATATGCACCAAGGTTCTTAAAACAACCTTATGTAAGGAAAAAATCATGTACTAAAACATCGCCATTCTGTCAGCTTCGACTCAAAAAGCCATGCATTCAAGACCACAAAAGTGAATTAAAATAATGTCTGTGGCCTATGAGATAGTGCAGGAGTGGTCCCATATTTAAGATCTAAATGCACTAATTCTCTGTAGGTAACATGTGGACACTGGAGAAACAGCATCTCCCATCCACTAAGTCAAGTAAGGTTAAGTAGAATAGCACATTAAACAACAAATAAAAATTATGGTATACCTGACTGAAATTTGAATATGCCAGATAATTAAATAGTTTCTTAAAACCATTCTCTAGACTCTATTTAATCCATTTCATAGGAAACCTCAAGCTGCTCTAAAAAATAGCGTAATCCCCACAACAAGGATTTGTTAACAGAGCTAGGGGACAACAGAAGCAAAACACAAACGAAAGATTACATCAAAAATGCATGAAGCACTTCCAGAAATTCAGGCAAGCCTCCTCTTAAGCAAGACTAAAAATCAAGAAGTACCAAATAAAAAATGGATGGATAACGAGCTAGAAATATCCCTTCCAAAATACTTCTTGTTGCAAATATAGAATATTTCCAGCATTTTGGTGATGAGAATATCAAAAAGTTATGTTATGAGCCTAATATTCAAAATAGCATGATACATTCAACCTCATAATACCATATACACCCCCAAATTAGCAAATAAATTCAATACTATCATAGCAGATTGAAACAATGATCAATCTCAATAAGATTAGAATTTGAACCTCACAAGCAGAAGGAAAAAAAACAATATTAAATTGGAAGATACTAGCAATGGTTATATGGTTCTAGAAAGTTTCAAAGTTCTACAAAACCTGTTTATATAAAATGGTTTACTGATAGAAGACTGACAAAACACATATTTAAGTTCAGAAGGATCCACTCAAATCATTGCAAACTAGATCCACAGTTGACCATTATCTAGTAAACAAATAAAGATCACTGAGCTGCATATACAATGCATTCATCTAGTGATAACAAAATAAATAAAAAGAAGAAATGTGCATGTTCATATTGCTCTTACTTGCTCAACTTTGGTTTCATTGTCTGCAGCCTCATGGCAGGCAAAGAATGCACGACTTTGATTGCATGAAATGACCGCTTCTTTGTATGAGACTTCTGTTGCTGTGATAATTTTCTGTTTGAATAATATTTGTCATTTGAAATGTTGAATCAAGCTATAGAAGCAGTTTGACTAGAGATATCTCCCGCTTCACCTGTACTAGTTTTAGATGAATGATTGATCACCATAGCTCTTGCATGAGCTCGTAGATTCCTACCATCTTTAGTATCCAATATTTCAAAAAGCATCTGATCATCTTGAAGATTGAAAATTAATTTTTCTTTTTGAACATCTTTGCTGCCTTCCCACACAATCCTATCTACCCAGGAACCCTCTAGCAAATCAGTATTTTGCAATGAAAGCTTCCTAAAGTACTTGATAATTACATCATCTTGAAAATATTTTGCCACAGTTTTTGGCACCTCTGGCACTAGAGGATGCAACTTGCCTAACTTTGAACATGACTCCAATCTAAGCATTTGTGGATGGCAAATCCCTCTAGAGGTCAGCAATTCTCTCTCTTCCTGAGCTAACTTCTAATCAAATGAATCCACTGAAATCAAGTAGTTAAGCAAGAAGTTTGAATCACTCCTCTCCATAATAGTCTGAATGTCACTTTCCAAATGGTTGCATTCATTTATCAGTTCATTGTTTATAATGTTTGTGTCTTCATGAGCTTGCTTTCCCACACGAACTTTATCTTCATCACCCGACTTTGAATTGTTAACAGGAGAGACATCCCACAAAATACAATCTTCCCACTCTTGTTGATCAAGAGGATAGAAATTGAGAGACTGAAAAGCCTCCATGTGCCCTAAAAGATTATGTGAGTCTCCATCTTTCATTGGTTGGGCCCAGATACAAGAATGTGTCCTCCCATCCCAATCAATCTCTTCAGAAATGGAAGTGCAAACACCTTTCCTATCACCATGGCCAACCTCTTCTATTGAATCATCTATTTTCTCATGATACCCTTGATGTATCATGTTGACAAACTTACCTCTCAAAAATAATTCATCAATGCCACTCTTTCAATGCCACTGATATACATATACTGTTCTTTCAATGCCCCTCTCAAAGTAGACCAATTTTCCAAATAAAGCAAATAGAACAAATATGGAAGTATTATTAATATTAACTATGGTTGGAAAAAAAATCAAGTTACAAATACTATATAACTAGAGTAGACAGTGAAATATTGCAGAATAATAGTGAGCTTAGCATCTACAACCATTTGTGCAGAATATTCACGAGTCCTACCAACTCAACATGCTCACCCATTCAGATGGTTGCTAATGGGAAGTTACAGTGACATCACACAGTTAGTAGAGTACATTCCAGAGAATATAAAAGGCCAGCTTTGAGTTTGAATTGAGGACACTACAGACCATCTGATGTGAACCTTCTGCATCCTAGGTAATTTCTTTTCTGCGTTTCTTGAAACCCACTACCCAAGCCATAGGTTTGGAAAATTCAAAATATTGTACTACTCTGTATCAGAAGTGCGTAGCCAATAGCATTTTTGAGCTTACACAAATCACTAAGACCATCTTCAGAACTAGTAAGGAACACCTATGACTAGTTGCATCTTCAAGAAAACAAAGAATTCATCCATGGCCGTTCACTAACAGGGGCTAGAGAATCTGGAATCATAATACAAAAGTCAATAATTTCACTTTAGCATTAACAATTTTGTCTCTTGATATGAGAATGATAATGATGAGCCAAATTTACCTTTACAACATCATTATCAAAACCATGAGAAATTAGTCAGTTGTGACAATCATAGGATATGGATCATAGATTAATGACTTACAGTCTTTCTTAATATGAGAGTGATAATGATGAGCCAAATTTACCTTTACAGCATCATTATCAAAACCATGAGAAATTAGTCAGTTGCGACAATCATAGGATATGGATCATAGATTAATGCCTTACAATCTTACACTACGCACATAACCCCAAAAATGATGTATCATAATTATCAAAGTCATTGGAATATTGTCTATCCACATAACCCCAAAAATGATGTATCATAATTATCAAAGTCATTGGAATATTGTCAAATGAAAAATAGCATAAAAAAAAATACTGCAACCACTAGTCCCAAGCGAGTTGGGCTAAAACATAATGGCAAACCTTAAAGAGAACCTTGAAGTAGGTTTGGGTCTGTAAAAGACTAAAATATTAAAATATGCACATTGGTCATGACCTCCCGGTGCCCGAAGTTCAACCCCTACCATCACATGCCCCCTTGGATACATCAAGATGCTGGAATGGCCCATGGGAAAGAAACCAGGTCAAGTTTTCAGCTGAGGTTCGTGACATTAGTACAAAATGATTCGATTGATGATGAATTTCATAACCTTGAATGAGGATGTTTTAGAAGATAGTTTCGTTTAGTTCAACCAGGCCAGTTGTTTAAGGCTTCTATTTATTTTCCTGGCTTCTTTTACATTGCAGCCCTTGCGGAAGTATTTTTAGAAGTTGTGACTAATAACAGAACAGATTTTCACAGATGGTGCAGAGACATGTGACATTATTTGAATATCCATTTGACATAATTGAGAGACTTTTTTAAGAGATTGAAAGGTGACGGGACGCATGGCCTTTATGGGCCAAATCCGAGCCAGTATATACACACTTGTATTTTTCAGCCCATAAGCAGTATGCTACCAGATGTTACCTGCTTGAGGTACTCTTTGGGAACACATTTCTGGGTATACTACAAGCCATTACATTTCCAGGGATGGTTTCTAAAACCAGATTTTTATGAATTGACTTGTCATTTGCCAAATATATTGCAATATGTTTTGAGTTAGTGAAACTTGGGATTCCATCAGTCTATGCTTATTAGAGACACACATTTTCACCATGACTTGTGAGGTCAACAACGACCATCAGAGAATGTCAAAAATAGTTGTCAATATTGCGCTGAGGAATTTGTTGTCAATATTGCGAGAGAGAAGGCATGTTGCATTAAGTTAATTTCTGTGAATATATTCCTTGCCTGGGCCTGAGTCACAGCAGCAAAGGTGTACAGGGTTTCAAGTTCGATGTACATGCAAAGGATAGAAGCACTTGTTATGGTGTTCATAAACAACATGTGCAGAACACTTCTTATATATGGATAGACTCTAGAGTATATTGCAAAAGAAGGGGGAACATTGGCTAGTGTAGCATACAAAAGGAGCGCAGTCAAAACATAAACCTTGTCTTTTACCCATCTTTAAACAAACCATGCAGAAGTTGAGTTTAAGTTCTAGTTTTAGGTTCTGAGCACTTAAAACTTCAGTTAGTGTTGAGTTAGCAGCCAATTTCAGTGGGAATTTAACACTTTCAGTTAGTAGCCACCAGATCTATAATGATACTGAGAATTTAGTTTTTTTGTGGGGAAGCAAGTTTACTTATTTCTGTTGACAGCAGCAGTGTTCAATACCGACCTATCCAAAGTAGGAAAATCATGCATAAAGGTCTTCAATAGGACCTATGTGCACAACACACAATTAAATTGGCAAATGACCTATGTGCAATCAAAGACCAGTAAATGAAAGGAACATGATAAAATGAAGCATTTGCCAAGATTCAAAATAGCCTACTAGCACACAATAGGTCTAAATCGGGGCACTATAATGGGAGACATAATACCCACTTTATAGTCGCAAGATAGGATGAGAATTCAACACCAAGATATGCAAAACAAAACAAAAAAAAAGGCATTTATAAATAACTTTCTCTATTCATATAGAAGTTTATGGTGGTGATAGTAGACAAGATATAATGATCCTTGTATATGAAGATCCATTTATTTCTTGAAACATAGCTTGCACTATTTCTGCAATGTTAATTTCAATCATAAAAGACGATTTGAAATCCATGGATTTTTATTTAAATTTAATATTTAGATATCCACTGACAGAAAATGGCCAATGGGACTGGCAAAAAGTACATGAATCCAATTTTAGAGGAGAAAAGTACAGACCTGCCTGCGGCAGCATACTGAATCACATTAAAAATAAAAACTAGGAAAAATTACTCTGGAACCAACTTTTCAGCAAGATCAACAATGATAATTAAACAAAATAGTGACTCAATATGCCACAATGAATAACTTGCCTTTTCTTCTAGTAGGAAACTTACAAGGATGCATTTTCCAACTGTTTTGGTGGAAAATCTTTGAAAAGCATGGCAACTGCAACAAGATATTTGTTGCTAGTCCTTGTCATGCTTTCTTCTGGGAATGAAAGAATGATAGGCTAGCCAAATAGACAACAGGACACAAAGAAATGTGAATTTACTTACTATGCTCTATTACAATTAACCTCCAATTCATGATCTGTTCATGTTGGAACCAGTTATTAACTGCCTTCCATAAACCATCAGTGGAGTCCTGTGCAATGGCCAATAAAAAGTAACACGGTGTCGCCACATCATGTTTGTGCTGCTGGCTTCTTTGGTTGTGGAAACAACAATTGAGCAAAGAGAAGTTCATTCCATGTATCAGGCACTCCTGGAAGACACCAATGCAGACAATCCTAAGAACCACCTTTTGATATGAGAATGTATTTGAATATATGTGACTCATCCCTCAACTCTGAAACCCCAGTGATATCTAAACATCCAACCCTTGTGCCCCGCATAGCACTCTCAATAGCTAGATCTCTAATATAGTGTTCAATATAAGCAAAGTCTAATATAAGCAGTACATAATCATTTTAAGCCCCTGCTCTTTTACATATTTGGCTTTAATTTATTTGTCCCTACTCTTTTACATATTGTCCTCCTTTTGCATATATTTTGTGTAATATAAGCAGTTTTCTTTCCAAAAAAATCTTATCAAATATACTTTAATCTTATGTTTTGTTTTATTAAGAGAATGTGCCCTTACCCAGCTTGCATGTATGGATCTTATTATGCCTAATAATTATAGTTCCTGCAAAATGTGTGCATGTCTTTTATCAAGATTTCAACATTGCATGCACCATGTCTGCTCAAATAATTTCCTAAGTTATATCTTGACTGCAGGGATGCTCAAATAATTTGCAAGATACTTGTAACAGCTCTACTTTTGGGCTTTTCAAGCAATTAGACAAATGTAGGGCTCAAGTACTCCATGGAGTTTCTTTCAAAATAGGATGCAAACAAAAACTTTCTCATGATACAATGTGATACCTAAAGTGAAAGGCAAGCCTAGAAAGAGAATAATCTTGTAGATATGATGGCATATGTGTTGCAAACTTGAAATTAGTTAGCATTTCAGCTTTTCTTCAGCATCCCTACTGCTTGTGTTCTTCATTTTCTTTTCATTGCCAGATTCTTAGGAGCTGGATTCAAAACAAATGCAATTCGATGTATTTTGTCCTTTGAAATGACAAGATTATAGAAGGCATTGATTGAATGCAGAGATGGCTTCCAGCAAGAGAGAAATTTCAAAGAGAACATAAACATGGATTTACTCTGAATTTTTTGGGTGAATGAAAAAATGACTAGTACAGAAGGAAAAGCAAAGAGGCCCATCAGATTCATCAACAGTATTCTCTTTTGTCCATGGACATGAATTGGAGACCATAGGACAACTTTTGTCCAGGCCACAAACCTCAATCTAGAAGTGAAACAAATTATAATTTGCTTCATACAAAAATT
>LPNX010973961.1:58596-156585 GCA_001517045.1 Pseudotsuga menziesii
AATAACCTTGTTACCCACATTTCTATGTCGATTTCCAACTATCTGAGTTAGAGACTAACGTACCAAGTTTTCCAAGACAAAAATCAGTAAATGGAATCTTCTTTCCTACATTGGAGCACTTGCTAGGATGGATTTCCTAAAGGGTTTTGTAGCAAAGAAGAGAAATGCTTGCACTAGTGTTGTGATTGGCTGAAAGATAGAGATACATGGCTATAAGAAGGATGATTAAGTTTATCGGAGTACCCAATCATGAAGTAAGATAAGATAATTTATTAATGTCCAACAAGTGACCACAAATACGTCAATGGGGCCACTAAATACAATAGTATCAATACACTATGGAGGCACAAGGGTCACCCTTATATATGAACCAAAAGCACATCTAATCTAAAATCTAAACTCTAATAGCTAGAAAGAAAGTGTTGTTGGGAAATCTAGAGGGATACATGGACTACTAAGGGGCCAATAGCTAAAAACAAAACAAAAACTCCCTAAAGGGATTAAATGGATGCCTTAGGGGAGGGTACAAGGAGAATGGGTAAAGCCTCAATGCCCCCTCAATTTGGTAAAGGGAAAATGTTTCTCTATGGGTTTTCCACCATTGTACATGTCTTTCTCCTAACATTTGAGGCCAAAAAGAAAAAAACTCATGATAGAAGATTGTCCAGAAATGGAAGAAGAATTGGTCCACTATGTGTCTCATAGTCTCAAGGGAGGGGATTGTTGTTGTTGTTTGGAAGTTGAGGGCTGCCAACTAGAAGGGTGATCCATGCCCCAAGGTCTGAATTGAAATCCATTAGCTGAGTTAGGACCAATATGAATTGGATTGAGTGAGAAATAAAGCCCACTGACTTGTCTTACCCTTGTGGTCTCTTACTCTGACTTGTGGGTGGCATCCACAGCATATGCCTAAGTTTGGGGGGTGAATCACTCCTTTCCAACCAATGTGATGGAAAACTCTTTGGGAAAAGCTAGGTATTTATCTCTACTACAGTGTTGTTTGTCCATATTGTGTATTTATGAGCATTAATTCCTTGACTGCTATTGCTCATGTGAATTATATTGATGGAATGGTTGTTTGTCCATATTGTGTATTTATGAGCATTAATTCCTTGACTGCTATTGCTCATGTGAATTATATTGATGGAATGGTTAATTTGACGGAAACTTAATTCTGCATATCAATGAACAATTGCTGGATATCTCTTAAGATCTCTGTTTATGAAATGTTTCCACATTTTTTTAGCATACAAAATCCATGTTGGTGTTGTTGGAAGCCAATCGATTCACAGCCACTAAGTATGACTAGTTAATGGTGGAATTTCATGGTACGGTGAGGTGAAAAGACCCAAAGACCCAACCAATTAAAAACCTGACAGACTTGATAAAAATCCCTGATTATATTCTAATTTATGATCCTCAGAGAAGTCCTGTTGACCAGGCTCCTGGTCTGAAAGGACGTTAAAGAAAACATAAACGTAAACAGTTTACTAAAATGTAATTTTATTTGTCTGAACAGAAAAGCTTTATAGAATCCACTCAAATATAATTGGTGTAAACTGAAGAAACTTTAGTCTTGATAAGTCCAATGGAATGCTATGTAGATAAGACTAATTAAAATTTTACTTTTCTAAGATTGCTTCACGCACGTTGTGAGGTGCTTAGTAACTATCACAAATCTTATTTATAATCTATGTGACTAGTTCCCTGTGTTGATATTTCGTTCCACGCTAATAATTCCCTTATCCAATTTGCCTCTGCACTCGCATAAACTAAAAGGATTTCATCGAAGTATCTACAGAACAGTACCGCAAAGGTTTTAACAAAACACTAAATCAACAACCTAAAACCCTAATCCCAGAAGCAAGAACTTCGATTATCGTAAATTAATTGACAATCTCTGAGCCAAGTACCTCGTCCAATCCATCTCGATACTCACAAAAGAAGTGTTTCAGCAAATTTCGAAACTAAAAAAATAATAACACAAAAAGTTTCAAAGACTTCTTCAATCAACAACCAAAACCCCCAACACATGGCAGATTATCATTAATTACTCGTCACAAGCCCTAATAAACCGAACAACGGCAATTCCTGTTAATGCATTTAAATTAATAAGGAATCAAAGAGAAATTAAAACTAACCAAGAGAAGACGAAGCAATGGCAGAGCCACATCCGAAGGTCTTAAAGCATGAATCTACAATCTTCGTCTTCAGTACGGCAATGGAGATGTCATTGCCACATAACTCCGTCTTCAGTACCAAGAAAACCCCTCACCCAACTCTACAAGAACTCCAGGTCTCCAAACCCTCAGGACGGGATTCGTCTCAGTGAAGTGGGGTGCTTCAGTCTTCTCGTCACACCTATGGGAAGCGGTTTTGAAGCTTCGGAGATTCAATAACCCCAGGACAGCAGAATGGTACTTGGATTAGAAAGGCATTAGGTAAACCTCCAGTGTTTAATCCTCAGAAGGAGAAATAAACGTACCTCGACGCAAGGAAGCAGTTCACTTCGGCAGAACAGAGAGCTTCAACATCCAAGGTATGGAAAAATAAAATAATGATATCGTTCTAGTGTCTTCCCTCCATTGAATTAAGAAAAAATAGAATAATATCATTCACAAATGACAAGTGACTCAATTACTCATTACTACATATAGCGATCCTCTGAATATTCATTTGTCTTCTATCTATATGAGTAGTTATACTTAATCCTTTAACAACTAAAAGGAATGTATAGGGGACAATGAGAACCCATCTCTTAGAACTTGAGAAGGATTGAAAAATTTGGTTCATTAGCCATTTATTAATATTGCAAAAGAGGAGGATATTATACAACCCATTATCCATTTTACAATATCTAGAATAAATGCCACTTGGAGTATAAGGAGTATTGGATAAAGCCAATATATTCAATCATAATATTTAGAAATAATAATTTAATGATAGTCACAAGAATATGAGAGGTATTAATCAAGTGCATACCTTCCAAGTATGAGTTGATAGCCTTGCGAATCAATCTTACCTTGGGGAACACAAACTATTTCATAGATATCACCATTGAAATAAGAGGCTTGAGGTGAACAACTATCACCTTTGAAATTATCTTATATATGCAATTGCAAAGTGATAATGGTATGAAATATTTGAATTTCATAGGCCCCAATCCACCTTTGGGATGGATTCTAGGAATATTGAATTTAAACTAGTATGCATCGTCCTAGTCATCTAAACTTCCTCCTCCACCTTTAAAAGATCATCACCAATTATTTCTAAGAAGTCAAATCCACATAAAACTTAGTTGGTCACCCATATGACCCTAGAATCTTATCCATTTGGAAATATTAGAGGAAGGAACACAATTATTCCTTTGTCACTAGTTGAAAGAGATCCATCTTCTTTTCCTCCTCAAACATCCTTGAAAGAACACCACCAATTTTAGGATCTCCCCTAGGTTGGATTCAGATGGTTCTTTGTAGATATAATTAAAATGATTGACCCCTAGTCCAACAAGATCCCATAATCCATGAACTTGATGGACTTCCCCATCTTTCAATTCACAAATGGTGTTTAGGTTCCTTATGTGTCTAGCACATTTCGCACGAACAATTTATGATATTATACTAATAAATACATATACCCACTAGCCTAATGAGTAGGAAATGATACTAAATGAACCTAAGCATCGGATATGCGATGGCGCTTTCCATGTTAAATAGTTGACCAATTAAAGGCGCCGTCGCTTAAGCGATGCTTACACTAACTCTTCATCGCTTAAACGACGGTTATGAGAATAGCCGTCGCTTCACCGACGCTTTTGGCCACATTTACAAAAAAAAAATGTATCCTTGTGATTTTTGGTAAGTTTAAAAAGAGAAATCCACGCGCCGTCGGATTTTTCCATCGGATTTTGGATCGAAATGTAGTAGTGTTTATTACAGGCATGTTAGATTTTAGGGTTTATGAATGAAATAGTAACTCGGAAATGTTAAGTTCAGTAAACTTATAGCTTATTGTAGAAATGGAAATGATTATGTAAATAGTGAAATAGATAGAAATTAAATTTCCAAGATGTGTTTTTCCACACCTGAACTCGGGTCGTACTCTAGCACAGTTGGATTGTTTAAGTAAAAGAAATGATTCATTATTTGAATGTGAATAGTAGTTAGGTTTTACTTCAAATTTTACGAATTTCACTGAGTAGCAGTGATAGTTTTTGTCTGCACTTATTTACTTCTTCCAATTAAATGAAAACACAGGTATAAGAAAATAGTAAATGCGCTATTATTACAGTATTAGTATACTGATAGGAAATAAAATTATTACAATAAAATAAACAACTAATATTTGAGAAAGCATGTAAAAAGATAATAACAAAATAGTTTTTAAATATAATTTAACAAAACCAGAGTAAGGATTCTTTTATAACCCTTTTATATTTACAAAAATTACCGAAGGTCGATTATACTTTAGTTTCGAGTATGACATACTAAAAATGTAAGTATTATATTTTTCTTAACTAAAAACTAGAAGCAAAACTATACAGAGCTAAGAATATTATAAGCGGAAACAAGAATTTATTAAGGTGGAGGGTTTATAGTATTTCTTTTAACCTTTAAAAACTGAGTTCAAGAAATTGTCAATATCTCCTAAACCAAGCTTAAAACAATTATAAATACAGAGAATTAATAAATACAATATAATTGTAAACCTTGAGCAAAATAACCATTAATATAAACCTTTTTGCAATATAAAAACCTAAACCATAGGTAGGCTTATAGCCTGTAAAATAATAAAAGGGTCGAAGCCCAGTTTGCTAATAAAACCAAATACATGAAAATTCTCTGTATTAAACTATAACCATTTACATTACTAACTGTAAAAGTAAAAACCCTGCAAACTTACAACTAGATTGTTTCATAGTCTTCTGTCTTTCAAACAAATATATATAAATATTTTATATTAACAAGTAAAAACTACATTACTGACAGGTTAGGGAAACCCCATTTTTCACAGTTTCAATCTTCTTAAAGTTCAAATAGAAAAGCCGAAGCAAACAAGACAGAGATCACATAACTTTGAGCATAGAGGAGGTTTTATAAAATTAACACAGTATTACATCTTTAGGCCATAAGGCTGAACAGTTTTCACCAAAACAACACTTACATCAAATCTTTAAAAGCTTGTGCAACCCAGCAATGTATCGACAGGGTTTAAAAACAAAAACATGGATTATAAAAAACAAAGTAAATATCATAACTAGCAGAGAGTTCACAGCTAGGAACCTTCAACCAACCACAGGAACCTTCAACCAACCCATTTTGCAAGCAGGGAGAACCCATGACGAGACTGGGGCTTATCGGCTTGAAAGCCCACAAAGGTAACTAAAGGACGAGCATGTTTTCCATCGAAGTCTAGAGCTATCAATGTAGCCTGCAAGTTTAAACCAAACAATATTTAAAACTAATAATAATAATTATTAAACCCTAGCTTAATAAATCATGGGAGAAAAGGATTGCGAGTAAAATAGCAATGTATACATGTGATGTGAACAAGAAGAGTTCAAAACCAGGAAGTTACGGCCACCTATCTCGTCTGTATCAACCAAGAGAAACTTCAATTCAACCCTGCGACAGAGGTAGTAAGGTTACAACACTCAGACTCCATGATGCCGAGACAAGGAACAAGTAGTGACAGGGTTAAACCATGTACAGGCTTCTAGCCAAGTGAAGAAGAAAATACCACTCACACAGTAAATCCTTACTCACAAGAGAAACCGAGATTACAAGTTATGATATCAAAATCACTCTGCAACGAATACAAACTACGAAGCTAGCAAGTAGAGAAGGAGCAGACCTCTCATGGCCGCAAAGAACCTCACAGCGTAGCCTGCATGCCGACAAAACCTTGGAGCCAAATGCCAAGGAGTAGGGTTTCACTTCCAAATTTGTTAACCAAGCATGGGTCGTTTTCTATAGTCAAACAATGCACATAAAAAATGAATTATATTATTGCCAATTATTTCAAATCATGCCATCGACTATAGTAGAAAGGTGCATAACCTTTGCCAATAATACAATCACGAAGAGTCGACCATAGTATAACATTTCTTATTATTGATTTTCATGTCAACTTTTACAACGACCTTTTGGATAGTTCATATGATTTCTTACAAAGACAATCATGTTATTGTTTATGCTTTTCTTTAGAACTAGTATAATATAGGAACAACACTTGTAATGTTGCTACTTTTAGTTCGACCTTATGATAGTATCTTTTAGGTAGTGAAACTACCTTATGTTACACATAATATTTTTATAGCCTATTAGTATAAACTATAACTCAGTATAGTATGTTAACATTACAATAACAATTGCATTATGGTTACAAACCAAATACTATGTACACAACTTGTCCACTAGCTGTGTAGGAAGATAATCGCATTTGTAAACAAATCAAACATGTTGGTATTGTTCACGACTAGTAAGGGATAATTAAAGTAAGGATATGTTGTAATTACAATATCTTTCATAAACTAATAGCTCTAAACTTTTCACATAAAACTCGATTCTAATAAATGAAGGAGTCTTAAAAGAGACTGAAGACAAACCTCATTGCAAGAGTTCTCTTAACAAAACTAACAACTCAGGGTAACTTTATCTTTGAAAATATAGGATTATGTCCATAAAGAGTAATGCACTTGAGTTTTTAAACATGACAATAGCAGTAAGATCATAATACAATAGAAATATTTTATGAGAGGATCTTGAGCTCTATGCTAACTATAAGAATCTAGAATTCACTAGGTACTATAATCTTCACGACAGAAAGAAACCTTGAAGTAACTCAATCTTGTAAATAACATTAAATATGTTAAGGATAAAAGTCATTATGGCTAAATTGGAAATACTGTCATAGATCCAAAACAACGAAGGAGTTTACTTTACCTCATCGGAGTATTGCATTTAATAATCAATTTATATACTAGCACCTTATCATGCTTAAGGAAGTACATCTCAACTTAGTCAAAATAAACTCCAACTTGATCAAACGCTTACCTGCTGAACCTGTAAGAACCAACAATCCATTGAGTTAGCAGAATGCTAAGTGAGCCCCGATTCAAACATGGTTTCTCACCTACTTGACAAAAAGTAAATCATCAGTACAGCTAGCAGTAACTAAATGAAAGTCATTTTTATATAACTTATAAAAATTAAAGTTGTATTAGTTTTTCTATATTTGAAACCAATCATTACAAATTGTTAAACTGTTTCATTTTCCGCTAACCACTAGCAGTTACTAAACTACGATTTCAGACATTTTATGTCACTTTAAAAAATTTGGGGTTATGACAGAAAAGATACATATTAAAAGGTAAAGAAGAATAGGCGTAGCAATTTTTATGAGTATAAGTTGTTGTTATAATGAAATTTCCTTAAATTCAATAACTTAAATAGATTATAGGCGGAAATTGTTACCTGAATTAAATTTTACCTTAGGAAATGATTTGTACAAAAGTAGATATGAATTAGTTCCCTTCTTAAACGGAATATTTCATGAATACCTTGATTGTCATAATTCCGCTACATAATGCAATTTATGTTCCAGAGTGGAATTTCTGTAACAGAATATAAAAAGAAAAGAAAAATTTCCACAAGAGAAGGAATGATACCACTGATAATATGTTTGACCAGTGTATTGACTGAATTTGTACTGCTGAAGAGAACAAAGGAATAATATGCTTCTATACTGAATTACAAAATCCAAAATAAAGGCTTCAAATCGCTGAAACCATCCATTTTTATAGATTGTTTCAAAACCTGTGACTGTTAATAAGAAGCAAGATATTCATCCATATCTTTTTTGTACAATCCTTCCTATGTGAATAAATTTATTGATGTCGAACACAAGTATGAATCATTGGATTACCAACCAATAAAGAGAGTTGTTGACCAATGCAAGATATTCCACCTTTAATGTCAATGGAAATCAAGGCTCTTGGTACATCATGACAATCATGAATAGGTTTGTTGGATTCGAATGAATTGTAGAATTCATTTTCCAAGAAACATTAATGTATTCCCTTAGAAGATGATAATGATAACTGCATTTGGGGAATGTTGGCTCCAGGGTACCCAATAATGTATCGAGTCTCAAACCCAGAAAATGTTCTGAAGTTGATGGGTTGAAACTTACTAGAAGGAAATCCTTAATTAATCTCCTCTAATCTAGTTGAGCACATAACCAAACTGATTTTGCATAAATCAAATAGACATCACGAGTAAACTTCATTATGGAGTCTAGTAAGCCAGTTACCTAGTTTTCTAACTAGGACCCTGCTAGGCTGCATCAGACTAGCTGGTTTTCAAAGTAAAGATTATTTTTCTCTTTACTTTTTATTTTATTTTTATTATTATTTCCTATACTAACCTACTCTACTGGAAGTGAAAATATCCCTTCAATTGTATGCATACTTCCAGTGTAACCATCTACGTATTAATATGATTGGAATACTTTTATCCAATGTTGAAAAATAGGTTTTAACAAGTACCCAGATATGATTGATCATCTTCTGACATGATCTAGAAGTCAAGAATTGCTGAGAAATGGAGGTCAGGGACTGTATGACTGACTCATACCAATGTTCACTAAATTCCCAATTTGTGAATCTTCCTTGTCCAACATCTTTCATTACTATACCGAGTGGATCTTCTACTACATACTCCTCACGTGGTGCTAAACAAATAAGCAATTCTTGAATTTCAGGTTCCAACTGTTGTTCTTCATCAGCCCTCTTCCATGATTCTTGGGATCCTTCAACTAATGTGGAAGGATAGATTAATGGACCTTCATGTTGTGCATGCCCATGGATCTGTTGTCTCCTTTGTATAATAGTCTTCTCTTCAAATCTAAATCTGATATGAGAACAAGGTCCAAGGAAATTATTTGTGGTAATGAGCCCTTCTTTTCTCAATAAATTCATGAACATCCTTCAGTTTCTATTGCTTCATAAATATATCAGTAGCCAAGACATTACAACACCTCTATGAAAATTTTTAATGTTGTAAAATTAAAACAAACAAGTTTAATAAAAAAACATACTTCTTACAAACTTGAAAATTATCAAGAAAGAAATAAATATACCTAATTTTGCAAATAAATAAACACGCTTTGCATAACACATTCTCACAAAAAAAATAAACACACTGTTGGAAAATAAACTTATAGAAAGTAGACATACCCGCAGAAAGTAAATCAAACATGCGAATAAATAAACACTCTTGTGAATAGGAAACCTAATTGCATGAAAAGGAACAACAAGGTTTTGGAGTGACCCACTAAAGTGGATGCGTCAGGTTGTTACACCACATAAATTATGTAGTGAATTTGTCTTTGCATCTTACCATTTCCCCTCCCCCTTGTTGTGAAATGTAAAAGCATATTATCTATCGAGACTTCAATCCCTTTAGCATCTCCCCAGAAACAACGCCAAAAATGTTGCCAGTATTAAATTGTCAACCCAAGGAGGTAGCTTGTGAGATACAAACACTACATGTGAAGAAATAAATCCTAGATTACCCTAACCTACTGTCGGCACACACTCTTTAATACATACAAAATAAAAATGCAATTTATTCACTCAATTCAACCTTTCCATCATAAGCAAATCTAAATCCTACAAATCAAAATTTTCAAACTGTTTGCAAAATACACTAACAGAGGTAAAAGTAAAATACTCGTCCAAATTAGGTTCAATCCAATATTAACTATAAAACCCACCTCCATAAAAGTAATGACCTTATGATAATTGTCTAATCTAATCAAACTTGAAAACTGAATTAAATATGTAGAAACTATGCAATAACACATAAAGTAGAGTGTGTGACAGAAAGTGAACTCCAAATCTAAAAATGCTTTGTTCAGATCAATAATTTTATTTTAAGTTAAATACGTTGAATCAAAACCAATGTTCAGAATTTGATACAAAATTCACCTTTCAATATAATATAAAATAAGTTACTACAAATATTAAAACTATATGAATTGAACTTCAAATCTAAAGTTACAAGAAGGTAATCAAAGTTTAAATCTACATAATTTAAAATTCAAAAGAATATTGTATTTAAATCTCTTACACTCAAAAATTCAAACATCATATATATTTATACAACCATGGTGGATAAATAGGAAATATGATGAGAGAATAAATAAATTCTCTTTAACAGTTGGTATCAATCCTACCAAGTTACATTAAAATTTGCAATTCATTAAATAAACAGAAAATTGAAGAAAATAAATGACCAAACTATTTACACTATTAAAGAAATGTAAAAGAGAAAGAGCTTATGGTCCTCTTGGTGGATCCTTGCCAACAACACCACAAGTCTGTAGAGGGCCTGTAGAATTAACCTAAATCAAAGAAACATAAACAATATTATAAAATAAACCATCTTCACAAATTAGAACAATTTAAACTACAATCCTATAAAACAACGTTATTTTGGCTCTGTTATTTGTCCCAATTCAGAAAACATTGTTCTACCACTTCATTACATATGTAGTCGTCTAGTTATAAGTCAGGAACTAGAATAATAAACCCATTCTACACTAGCAGTCTCTATCTTTAATTAAATATACATAACCGAAATAGAAATAGGTTTTCTATCAGTTATTCCAAAATGATATTGAATTCCTAAAATATCTTAGATTGATATCAAATCTTCATATCTATGACACGTAGTGCATAGAGAGGAATAATTCATTAATTCTCATGCATGAATCAATCAAACAATTCAAGCTGGTGGTGAAGACAATCCTTGAATTTTATGTGCGCAGCTGTCAGCTTTTGAAGTGCGAATATAGCTGACCAAAAGTTCAACATGGGTTCTTCATACATAAAAGGATGCCACTGAACCCCAAGTATGTTGTTGAAACTGCAATAAGCTGCTAAAATCACAAAATGTTGCAGAATCTATCAAGATTGGTCACGAGATCCCAAGAAATACATTTAAGACATTGAATTAAAGGAAATCGAAAAGTTTAGCAAACAATTATTCCTGACTACACTTGCTAAGTAATTAGGTGTATGTTCAAAGATATAGGTATATTCATAGGGAAAAATGATCAAGTGAAGAAACAAAAACTTGTATTAGGAAGGTGCAACAAGTGTCAATGTGGTGATCCAACAGACGCCTTTCGAGATGGCTTGGTTGACCAATGAATTTTTAGCATTCTTGATAATAGTTACGCGAGGAGAATCATCTATCATTGCAGGAATATATCCAAGTAACATGGTCGTTGACCCAGATCTCGATGTTTCGACATCATGGGTAGCTCTAAATCTCTCTCGAGGAACAATTCCATGACTAGTTCGCTTTCTTCTTGGTGGATTAACCAAAACCGTGTGTGACATAACCTATGGAGCTTCTTCAACACTGGGCATGGCAGGGGGAACTTCCATTCCATATCCTTAAATGATGCTAGTTCTCGACACATAGATTTACATAAAAATCAAAGATATTTGGCTTCAAAGGTGTTGTAAACAAATTTTGTTGTTGTATTTGTAACTTTGAAAGGTATTCTTAGTTATATTATTATTGTATGTTGTTGAACCCCCATCGAAGATGTGTTTCCCTCTTTTTGGGATGTCATTATTGTGTATGGTCCTTGAGGTACAACCTCCGTTGTAACTCAGTGAAATAGTCCCCAGTATAATATAATGTGATGTTCTTTTGGAGTCTCTCTAGGAGAATTCAGACCTGTTAGGGTTAGAAGTTGATCCAGTCATGTTGAGAGGTTAGTCACTTGAAGGGTATAAACAGTGAGGTTCCCTCCATCATTTATATACACACGCACTCACTCAAGTCCGCATGAAGAGAGAGAGAGATAAAGAGAGACAATGAGAAGAGAGAGATAGCTACAGAATACTTCTTCTTATTGGGTTTTTCCATCTTGTGATATTTCCTTAGTGACAGAACTATTGAAAGGAAGTTTGGGGGGTTTTCTCCTTTATGGTTTCCCGATGAAAATATTTGTGTATTGTTTATATTCTCTATCTTGTGTATATTGTCATGATTTTTATTCTTTCAGATAAAGATCCAAATCAAGTTCATTAGATTATAAAAACTAACATGGTATTAGAGCCTCTCTTAAAGAAGGAAATGTGTAGCAGCGGAACTAGAGATTCCTAGTTCAAGTTATTCTCTCCACAGATCATTGTGAAAGGAGGGCTAGGATAACTCACCCTAGAAGGGAAAATATTTTTTTGGAAGAAGTTCCAAATTTTGATAAGATTCATTTCTTTACCACGAGACATTGCAGGACATTGTGGGAAGAAACTAGGGAGTCAATTTTTAGAGGCTTCCCACCCCAGTCTTCAGAAAAGGACTTTGCCAAGCAGATTGCCTCAAGGAGGCACATCTTTCTATCAAGACAAAATTCAAAAATTCCATGTTTGGAAAATTAGGGTTTCTTTGACAAACCCTAGGTCATCTAGATCCAGAACAAGGTCGGACACCTCAAATTGGTAAGATATAAATATTTTCTATTTCCATTTGAGGTTCTCATTTGAAAATGTCTCATCATACTCATCTTGAGGAAAATCTTGGAGGATTTGATAACTTCTGAGCATGGCAGTACAAATTCTCCTTGATCTTGTAAGAAAATGATTTGGATCAGCACATCAGCGGGGAAGTTCCAGAACTAGAGGGAGATGAGGATAAGACTACTCATAAGAAAAACTTGGTTAACACCAAGAGGATCATTGCAGATTATATTAAGGATCATCTCATCCCCCATGTGTCACCCTTAAAGAGACCAAAGGAAGTATTTTATTCTTTGGAAAATATCTTCGAATGAAAGAACATCATGTCATAATTATAATTCCTTGATGGAAACAACAATTCCATAAACAAGCTAAGGATCTAAGAACACAATTTACCTCACAAAGAATTGCAGAAAAATAGCAAAGGGAGAGAAGAAGAATGATGAACACACATTAAAGAATGATCAATGAATGATAATTGATTCATAAATGATTGATATTATTACATATGTAATACATCCTTATAAAGGAAAACTAGAATTTCCAAATAATCAACTCAAACTTGCTCATAAGGAAAGATTACTAAAACTAGAAAAACCCCTTAGGTGTATAAAGCACTTTGATGTCAAGGAGATCATGAATTAGATAGGTGAGATAGGTAATCTAATGTATCATGGAAATTCAAATAAATCATGCCAAAAAGGAGATAAAATTAGGATGGAGGATGAGTTGGGTAAAATATAGGCAGTTTCCTTGTTATTATCTTTTACCCTTTCCACTTTAAAACTGCAAAAAAATAGTATAAAACTGTGAAAGGTAGGAAATGCGCAGTTACTAATATAGGAATTTTGTATAGTTGGAAGAATATTATCCAGAATATGTGTAAGGAACTCCTGGGGGTAAACATGGAAAATGCTAACCAAAATTGCAAGTGTAGGTCAACTACCTAATCTAGAACCTAGTAAATTAATCATGGAGAGTAATAAATATATCCTAAGTATGGAAATGGGTTTTTGATTATTCCAACACCCCCCCCCCCCTTAATATCGAATTATGTGAAATATCATAAATATATCAGATATATATAGGTATATAGGTCATGGAAACAAGGCTATGGTCACCGTTTACAATTTATTTTGTCCAAAAAGATGAGGAAAGAGGAAAAACCACATGGGGAAAATTCTCCCTCAAGAAAGGACATGAAAAGATAAACTAAAAAATGATGAACTATTGATGCTATTTCTGTTGCTCCGAAATCAAGATGATATGATGATTGATAAAAATGTCCGTAGGTATATTCTTCTTGGGAAGAACAAAAATATTCCCAGCTAGATAAGGACCATAAACAACTATAGGATGGAAACTAGGACCATGTAGAAAAAATGAGATCCAATGATGTAAGAGTAGAAGTGGCTTCTCAATAGACTTGTGTTAGGACTATTTACTACTCGCTTGACCAAATATAGTCTAATTGATCATCTTTCCTAACTTAGGATTCATTTACTATATTTTGGCGCCACCATGAATATTGGTTCCATTGGTGCCATCAGTGCCACGGGTGCCACCGGTTCCATTTGTTCCACCAGTGCCATTGGTTCCATTGGCTGAATTGGTGCCATTGGTGCCAATCCCTATATTCTAGGAGCCACTCTGATTTCCACCAAAAACCTCCATTAGTTGGTTGTGGTAGGTAGGAAGTTATGTTGAGTCAACCTCCAATCACAATCCGTTCGATCACTCTCAGTTAGTATAGAGCCATTTTTGCAAGCATGTATGGGGAGTGGCACCTTTTCCACCTACCTCATTAGTTAACTGATTGTGGAACTGTGTTGTGACCTTGAAAATTGCAGGAAACAACAGCAAGGGATTCTCCCCAGTCAACGTTCCCAACTAGCCCGTGACTGTTTGGTATGGGGAATCCGTCCGGTTTACGGTTTGACTACCGTAGGTCAAGTAACAAAAATAAAGGGTTTCACCAGTTGCGGCCTGGTCCACCGTGTATATTTCTGTGTTTTAAATTTAAGTATGATATGCAAGTGCCTATCTAAAAATGCAGATTTGATAAAGAAAAAGAGGAGCAGTCACAATGTGATGTGCAAGTTCTTACCTCTCGTCTTAAACTCTCTCACATCTAAATCACACACGGCAGGAAATAAAACTAACTAAGCTGTCCCTAGGGAGCGAGATTATTATTTAATGAGCAATGTATTACAGATCGTACATCAAGCAAAATCACAGGTAGTTGTTCTTTGATTCAAAACACATAAACATGAATTTATAGATGAACAATAAGATAGCTCATTGCAGTGAAAACATTCATTACTCATAGTGGAAATTATCATAAAATAAACTAGAGAACATTCATACAAGAACATAAGTTCAACAACTTAGAACGATCTCACAGTTGATGAATAAAAGCTGAAAATGAAATAGTTCCCCTTCAACAACATCCATTGAACAACATTTGAACATTCCACCAAAGCTTTCTCCAATAGGAAAAATTATAATTATATATTGCAAAACGAAATAGTTCCTCTTACAATGTGTTCTCACAAGTCTAACTAGGAAAAAGTCCCTCTTCCCTCTAACTTTCCTATATTTATACAAAAACCCAGCAAAACCTTCAGGTTGCCCCAACCATTTTAATCTCATAGTTTTGTCATTTTGTGAATGCTCATGATTCATACAAACGTTACATTTCAAATAAACACTTTTATGAGAAGGGACCAGCTTAATAACTGACAAATTGCCCAGGCCCGAGCCTCTCCTCTTAATGATTACGCTCTATAATTCATTGGTCCTTTTGAGATCTTGTTGGTATTATCCTTTCGCTCTCTTCTTTTCCTCGAGCAACATCTCTGTTTCTTTATTCTTTAACTTATTCTTCCAAGGTTGCTCCTCTTGTGCTTTGCCTTTTAGGAATATATTCTTTGCAGCAATCTTCCTATCCTGAACATATCAGATCATTAGTGTTTAACAAGGTAACACAAACTAGATCAATACATGCATCCTGTAATACGAATTATAAATGTCAAGACAGAAGAGATCCCGCAAGTTTGTGCTTAAACCCCTGTTCGAAACTTAAACTTGTGCCTGATAGAACAGATTTTTTCTCCTAATCCAGGCCACATCTGCACTAGAACAAAAACCTCCAACGAAAACCAAGACCAAGACAAAGTAACTACCACTCTTCGAAACATCCAACCCCAAAACTGTGTTCTTCAACTTAGACAACCTTAACATCGACCTGCGCCCACGGGAAACCTCCGCCGTTACATAGAACAATGTAATACACAACAAAACGGCAGGAAAAACTCCATGAACAGTACTAAGCATTGGGCTGATAAAAACCTCATCAATGGATGGAAAACTAGGAACGGGCGATTATCCCGCTAAGGAGTTGCAACGGCGGGCGATGCACATGCTAAGGGTTCCACAATACAAGAAAACAATCGGCGAAAATCAAACCAAAAGTGAAAAATAGAAAAAACCACGTCGGATGGTTAGTCTGCTCCAGAGCCATGATGATGGTATTTAAAATAGACTATGGCTTCCACCAAGATATGAAACCATTGGTGATCGAAATATTTAATACCTAATCCCCGATCAAAAGTCCAACACAATTCCGATAGCAAAAAGAAAAAAAACGATAAAATATGAAATCGGTGTGGGTAACTCTAAACTGTCGAAACGTTTGTTATTAATCCTTTGAAATAGCGGCTGCAAAGAGGACTAGTGCCCCGATGGTGATAAAATAAAACAAAAGTGCATCAGTGGAAGACAGGGTTTTGAATCGGGTCGTTATTCTATTGAGCCTCTGCAACGGCGGCTACGTAGGTGACTATGGCCCTGATTCACAACTCAAACAATTTCTGTTAGCGAAATAATAAATCACCGTAAGTCACAAATTAGGTCAAAAGGGAACATCAGCATAAAAGTATATTCATTCAATAATCATTCTCAAAAGATCAAAACTTGCAATAAAGTTAAGCAATCCCAACAAACTAAGCAAGACAAAATTTAAAAGGAGGGTCCCAAATTTTTTGAAATTTGGGAAAATGTTGCAGCTGCAACAATTGGCGACTAGCTGGTGAACCCAGATCTCTGAATCAACTCTTCCTCAAGTGACAGACTGTTTATCAATAAGACCAACATGTTGAATTTTTCTAGATGTCTAGATTTCCCCAATGGCAAATATATGTAGTTTTAAACATTGATGATAGTCCAATTTTAGGAAAATGGAACCCAAAATCTCAAAGTTGAGATAACTCTTCTGAGGCCAAAATAGGTGAGTTTCATTTTACCTATGCCTTTGGGTAGCTTCCAGCTTGGACACCACAGGAATGTAACATATGGTAAACAGAGATATTCATTTGTTCCTCATTCCCATGCCATTTTGCACTTTTGTGTTCTTGTGAACCTTTTGTCCTTTTTTGAGTCCTCCTCCTGCCTTTCTTTCTGAATTTTTTATTCGGGCTCCTCTATCCATAGTGTCCTTTTGTGTGAGAGATGTATTTAATTTTCAGCTCATGGACGGAGAAGAATCTTTCGGCAAATTTTGTACTTATATGATTCAGTACTTTGCTTTGATAGATATTGCTTCTTTTAGGAGTTTTTGACTCTTATTAGCCTTTAGGATTTCAATTCTTGGCATGGGATCATTTATATATAATATATTATTTACCTTGCTTCCTTTCCATGGGTCTTTAGCTGTCACCCCCTAGGACATTTTAGATGTGAAATGGATGGGGCCTCGAAATAGTATTCTAGACCTCTTGATCCTGAGTTATCCTTCAAGGATTAAGCGGGACTTCAAGGTGTTCATAGCCATTTAGGAAAACTACTTACTTGAAGAAATTCCACCAGATTCAAACAATAGGATACAGTCTTATACCCAAAGATCTCAATTAATCCAGAACTCTGATGCTTTCCATGCAACCAAAAGTTTACCTCTTTTATTGAAATCAAAAATAAATTTTAACTAAAAACAAGCAGGAATGAAATAAATCAATGTAAATAACCAAATCAACTTATTTATGTACAAAACAAAAACAAAAAATCAAGAAAAATAAGGTTTAAGAACTAAACCATTAACTGGCAAGTTCTCTTCCCACCCCTGTAAATCTTGCAATTTATAGGTTGAGGGGCCAAGTTTTGCCAAAATCTAAAAAGGACCTACCCATAACTATTGAAATTTAGTGTGCTTCCCTTTTTCATCATGTGGGTGATCCCATTTAAGAACCAGGTCTCCCACTTCAAATTCCTTTGTTCCAGCTTTGTGCTTATCAAACCACCTTTTCACTACTTCCTGCTGTTGCTTAAAATGTTCTTTGGCCTTGGATCTAGACTCTTCCGCCTTCAAAAGATTATAAATTCTCAGTTGGAGGATTTCTTTGTTTGTGCCTCTAGATTCTTGGGCTATTATGGAAGATGGTAGCATAATGTTAGGAGGAAGTATAGCTTCTTTTCCATAAATGAGGGTATATGGTGACACACCTAAGGAATTCTTGGGTGTGACCCTATCAGCCCAAAGATCATTTGGTAGTCCTAAATGCCAACTTCTCTGGTTTTCTATGACAGTATTTTTCAAGATCCTAATCAAATTCTTGTTCGTAGATTCTGCCAAACCATTTCCTTGTGGGTAGTAGTTGGCAGAATAATGCAACTTAATTCCTTTTTCATGAGCAAATGCAGTTACTCTAATGGAAGAAAAATAAGTAGCATTATCAAAAACCAGGGAAATTGGAACCCAAAACCTGGTCATAATATGATCCTGCAGGAAATCCATGACCGTATCTTCATTGACTTTACGTGGCGGAATGGCTTTGACCCATATAGTGAAGTAGTCAGTTGCCGTTAAAATATATTTGTGCTGCAAGGAAGAATTTGGTTTTATTTCTCCAATGATATCAATTCCCCATTGCTCAAATGGTTCTGTGATCATAACTGGCTTCAACGGTCATGCTGCTTTGGCTTGTATTCCCCCACACCTCTGGAAGATATCGCACTTTCTAACATGCGCATGAGCATCCTTGAAAAGCGTGGGCCAATAGTACCCGTCTCTGAGAATCTTGTGGGTTGTCGCATCTACAGAAAAATGGCCTCCAGAAGGCCCATGATTTAACTTAGTTATGACCTTTTTTGCGTCTTCCTTCTCTAGAAACCTGAGAAGGACTCCATCATAATTCTTCCTGAATAAAATTCCATCAATGATCTGATACGTAGCTGATTTAAGGCACAACGCTCTTCGCTGCTTGGAATTCCAATGTTTTGGGAACACACCTTCCTAAAGATAATGAACAAGGTCTTTGTACCAGGAATCTGGAGCTGTGAAAAGAGGACATACATCCATCATATGTAACTCTACTTCACTTTCCCAATTCTTTTCTTCATTACTATTACCTTCAGCCATTAGTTTGCACAGTCCCTGCCCTCTAACGATGGATGCTGGCTTGAATTCTAGGTCATACTCTTGTAAAGTTGTTACCCAGTTGCCTCTTCTTTCTCCTAATTCTTTTTGCATGAAAAGAGACCTCACAGCTAGGTGTGGAACTATTACCTTGGTCCGGTTCTTAAGTATGTACAGCCTAAATTGTTTTAGTGCTTTGAAGACTGCATAAGCTTGCTTGTCCACAGTTGGGTAATTTAATTTGCCCCCCTGCAAACTAGTGCTCATGAATGATATGGGGAACTCATCTCGCCCATCTTCCTTCTGAGTAAGCAACACTGCTAGTGAATCGTCAGATGCGAAAGTGTACAAAATAAAATCCTTCTCATAATATGGACTTTTGAGAGAGGGTGCATGAGCAATAGATGTCTTTATTTTACTGAATGCATTCTTCTCTACATCATTCCATTTGAATTTTGCACTTTTTTTCACCATTTTCTCCAAAGGCTTAACAATTTGGGCGAAATCCGGCACAAACCTTCGCACGAAATTTATTGTCCCCATAAATGATTGCATGCCCTTTTTGTTACGGGGTAAGGGGATATGTTCGATAGCTTTGATCCTTTCTGGGTCTATGGAGAGATCCCCTTCTTAGATACCACGTGACCCAGTAGCTTTCCTTTTGTAACATCAAACACACATTTCTTGGGATTTAGCGAGATACCATATTTTTGGCAACGCTCGAAAATTTGTTTTAGATGGAATGGTTGTTCTTCTCTTTTCTTTGAAAATAGTGTGATGTCATCGAGGTATACCATAACACTGCGTCCAATCAGACTGCGAAAAGCTATATCCATAGCCCTCTGGAAAGTAGCTCCAGCGTTTATGAGTCCAAAGGGAATCCTTTTGTAAGCAAAAGTCCCCCATCTTGTTCTGAATGTAGTTCTGAGTTTGTTTTCTTCAGCTACTAATACTTGATTGTAACCAGAGAATCCATCTAATAAAGAAAATAACTCAGAACCCGAAACCATTTTCAATATCTGTTCCATGGGTGGGACTGGATAATTGTCTTTATCTGAAGCGCGATTTAAGTTCCTAAAATCCACACATAGTCTAATTTCTCCAGATTTCTTCCTTACTGGTACCAGATTTGAAACCCATTCTGAGTGTCTGACTTTGAAGATAATGTTAGCATCCAACAATTTCTTTACTTCATTCTAAATTAGAGGCTCCATTTTTTGGTGCATTTTCCTCAAAGGCTGCTGATAAGGCTTGACCCTAGTTCTAATAGGGATGACATGCCGAATAATCTTGCTGTCATATGTTTTCAAATCTTCATATGTCTAGGCAAACACATCTTTTTATTGTTTGAACACACTAATGAACTTATTTCTTTCACCTGGGGAGCAACACTTTCCCAAATTCACATATTTAGGCTCAATTTCAGTTCCTAAATTAATCAGCTTGAATTGTAGAGACGAGCTATGAGTGTTAACATTTACTGGCCTTCTGAATTTGTCGTTTAGATCAAACATTCGCTCTAAAGTCCTGACTCCTCTAGGAATAAAATTGTCAAATTTTAGCTCAGCTTGATGTTCTTCATCATCAATGATTGCCCCTTTGAAAGTTTCATCATTTGTTGAACATTTCAGAATCTGTTGATTGTCATCAAAAACTCATAAATTTGTAATTATGTCTCGAACAGAGGGCCTGAAAACTAATTCAATAGAACACCTATTATTAGAGGGTACAAACCTCGCAGCTGAGGTGGCTAACAAGTCAGCTGCTGCATTCTTTAATCTAGGAATTGATACAATATTAAATGCATAAAAACCTTTTAGCAAATACCATACTTCATTTTGATAAGCTTTTAAATGAGGGGAAATGCAATGTATATGATTTCGAATTTGTTTTACAATTATTTCAAAATCCCCATACACTTTCATATTTTCTACTTCTAATTCAATCGCTTTTCTTATTTCCTGAACTAATGCTTCATATTCGACTGTGTTATTGGTACATTCAAACTCTAACCTACATGAAAGAAAATGTTTATTTTTTTAGGATCAATCAGGACACAGCCAGCTCCTGATCCTTCCGAAGTTTTAGATCCATCAAAGAAAAGTGTTCAAAAATCATCTATTACTATTTTACATGAATCAACATCTACATCTAAAGCTAAATCTACTATTTTACAATCAATTTCATCAGCCTACGAAAACCGAAGGAGATCAGGCTGGGTGTCTGATGTACTGCTGGCTTCTTTCGCTTGGTAATTTCCTAGTTCTAGCCCAATGAAGTAGTTCCCCAAAATAGAATTCACAGGTTCATTCTTACCTTCTAACTGAGTGACATTGTGTTTCATGTGGGGCTCTCTTATAACTTTAATTTTATTTGGGATTCCTTTATAAGGTAACCACAAATGTGACTAGTCTGAAGCAAAATATCCATTCAGCTTTGCTGACCAATCTCTACTCAAAACAAGCCCATATGCCTCAGGTATGTCTGCTACTACAACATCAATGAACTAACATACATTTTCATTTGAAGATAATTGAATTAAAACATCCTCCATTTCCCCAATTACCTTCACATTCATTCTGTCTAACTGAAGAACCTGCCAGGTAGATGGTTTAGGATGTCCATTTATCTTTTTGCAAACTGATAGTTGCAGAACATTTAATGATTCCCCCAAGTCTACCAGACAATTGTGCACATTATGATTGAAATTTTCAAAAGTAAGGAGGAAAGGTGGAGTTTTGCATTTAGGCTTTCCTCCCACACTTGCTTCACCAATTTCTTCCTCTTGGGGTTGATTGTTAGTGGGAAGCTTCTCCTCTGGCATTTCAAGTGCTTTCAATAACTTTTCTTTTTGTTGCGGCACATTACACATCTCAAATAGTGAAATATTTTCCTTTACCTTTTTGATATCCTCCACAATGTCATACTCCATCTTATGTTCTGTGAGATTCGTTTTTACATTATTGATCTTCTCTTCAATGGGATCAGTAGGCATGTTGAACTGCTTCGGATTTTGACTGGCAATGGTAAACTCAGGAATTTTATTAGCTATGGTGCTTTTCTGAAATTTCTTTACATTCTTCTGGAGTCTCTTAATTTTCAGGATTATTAACCTGTCTTCTTTAATCAGCCCTTGGCTTCTCATTGTCACATTTGCTTCTGATACGTCCTCATGTATCAAAACACTTTCCTTTTCGGTATCAAACATCGATACACAGTCCCATAAAACAATGGCATGTGCATCCTCTTGCTTTTCTGTTGATTTATTATCATTTTCTTCCTCATCATTTGCTTCTATTAATTTTGAATCCAACAGCTGATTCATTACTAATGTCATTGAATTTATCCACTAAGGACAATTTTTTTCAGAATGAGGCTGCTGGTGGAAAGTGCAAAAAATATCCATACCTACCTCCGTTAAGTTCATTGATGTAGGACTGTGTGGAGGAGGTTTAGACTAATTGTTGTCTTCTCTCTTCTTGTAATAAGGCTTATAAGACTTCTGAGCTTCCTTTTCCTTTTCCAAGTCTATTATTCTATTGGAAAGCTTCGGCATCATCTTTTCCATTCCTTCGAAATCATGTGATTGTTCCTCTTTAGGTTTAGTAAATAACAAAGCTTTTTTCCCAACATTTTTCTCTCCTGATTGCTCAGGATAGTCTTTTATGCTTTCCTTTTCAGATTCTACTCTCTCTTCTTCTTCATAAGTCTCTACGAGCGTAGGTTTGGCTTTCATCTTGGAAAACATGGCCAAATCGGCCCTAGGACTAAAGTATAATATTCAATCAGAACTTTATCTGAGGGCTTATCAGTTTCAGAAAAATTCTTAAGATAAGCTGCAAATCTTTGGGTAAAACTATGCACCTTTTCTTTTCTCTCTTTCTTTAAAGCGCACAGTCCTTTCATGAGAGTTGCATGAGTCTTTTGGGATGCATATTTACTTCTGAATATCCTTTGAAAAGTATCCCAATCTGGGATTGAGTTTGCAAGCTAGTAAAAATACCATGAGGTTGCTGCTCCTTTAAGGGTATGTGAAAAATGTCTGCAAACTACATCTTCGTGTTCTCCAGCTTTTAGTCCTTCTATGGCCAAGTAGAAACTTTGTAAATGGTCATCTACTAAATCCTTCTCACTTGGGTCAAACTTGGGCAACATCTTCTCAAAATCTTGAGGTAAGTCATGCAAAGGAGGTGCTAGGTTTAAAGGTGATTTGGCTTTCCAAGCAGGTGATGGATTTGGTGGGTTAGGTGGCTGATTTGCATTTACGCCTACCATGAATCTGGGTGTAGAGTGAGGTGGTGAATGAACAGGAGTATGAACTTGTGAACCGTTAGGTGTATTAGGGCCTACTTGATTCAAAGGCTGAACAACTTCCTATAAAGTTGTTTCTACAAGTTCTTCCCAATCTCCAACTAACACAGAGCCTTCCACTACAGGACGATCTTTCTTCTTGTACTCTCTTCTAGGCAAGTCAGGGATAATCAGTAATCCTCCAATCTTTTTCACATAAGCCCTAGTGTGTCTTCTCAAATCATTAACAAATTCATTGTCCACAGAATACAAATGTTCTCTATTTTCTTCAGGGATCGGATTAGGAAATGAACTGCCTTCAAAACTATCACTAGTGGAGTAATTTCAAGAAAATGGGTTTCCTCGGCCATGGATGAACTGGTGGCCCTCCTTATAGCATCAAAAACTATTGAGGCCTGGAAAATCGTAGGCAACAACAACAAGGGATTTTCCCCAGTCAACGTTCCCAACTAGCGCGTGACTGTTTGGTATGGGGAATCCTTCCGGTTTACGGACCGGCTACCATAGGTCAAGTAACAAAAATAAAGGGTTTTACCGGTTGCGGCCTGGCCCACCATGTATATTTTTGTGTTTTAAATTTAAGTATGATATGCAAGTTCCTATCTAAAAATGCAGATTTGATAAATAAAACGAGGAACAGTCACAATGTTATGTGCAGGTTCTTACCTCTCGTCTTAAACTCTCTTGCATCTAAATCACACACGACAAGAAATAAAACTAACTAAACTGTCCCTAGGGACTGAGATTATTATTTAATGAGCAATGTATTACAGTTCGTGCATTAAAAAAAATCACAGGTAGTTGTTCTTTGATTCAAAACACATAAACATGAATAGATAGATGAACAATAAGATAGCTCATTGTAGTGAAAACATTCATTACTCATAGTGGAAATTATCATAAAATAAACCAGAGAACATTCATAAAAGAACATAAGTTCAACAAGTTAGAACGATCTCACGGTTGATGAATAAAATCTGAAAATGAAATAGTTCCCCTTCAACAACATCCATTGAACAACATTTGAACATTCCACCAAAGCTTTGTCCAACAGGAAAAATTATAATTATATATTGCAAAATGAAATAGTTCCTCTTACAATGTGTTCTCACAAGTCTAACTGGGAAAAATTCCCTCTCCCCTCTAACTTTCCTATATTTATACAAAAACCCAGCAAAACCTTCGGGTTGCCCCAACCGTTTTAATCTCATAGTTTTGTCATTTTGTGAATGCTCATGATTCATACAAACGTTACATTTCAGATAAACAATTTTATGAAAAGGGACCAGCTTGGTAACTGAAAAAATACCCAGGCCTGAGCCTCTGCTCTTAATGATTACGCTCTATAATTTGTTGGTCCTTTTGAGATATTGTTGGTCTTAGCCTTTTGCTCTCTTCTTTTCCTCAAGCAACATCTCTGTTTCTTTATGCTTTAACTTATTCTTTCAAAGTTGCTCCTCTTGTGCTTTTCCTTTTAGTCATATATTCTTTGCAGCAATCTTCCTATCCTGAACATATCAGATCATTAGTGTTTAACAAGGTAACACAAACTAGATCAATACATGCATCCTATAATATGAATTATAAATGTCAAGACAGAAGAGATCCCGCAAGTTTGTGCTTAAACCCCTGTTCAAAACTTAAACTTGTGCCTGATAAAACAAAATTTTTCTCCCAATCCAGGCCACATCTGCACTAGAACAAAAAAAACCAACGAAAACCAAGACCAGGACAAAGTAACTACCACTCTTCGAAACACCCAACCCCAAAACCACGTTCTTCAACTCAGACAACCTTAACATCGACCTGTGCCCACGAGAAACCTCTGTCGTTACATAGAAAAATGTAATACACAACAAAACGATGGGAAAAACTCCATGAACAGTACTAAGCATTGGGCAGATAAAAACCTCAGTAGCGGATGGAAAACTAGGAATGGGCGATTAGCCCGCTAAGGAGTCGCAAAGGTGGGCGATGCACATGCTAAGGGTTCCGCAATACAAGAAAACAATCGGCAAAAATCAAACCAAAAGTGAAAAATAGAACAACCATGTCGGATGGTTAGTCCGCTCCAGAGCCGCGACGGTGGTATTTAAAATAGACTATGGCTTCCACCAAGATATGAAACCATCGGCGATTGGAACAGTTAATACCTAATCCCCAATCAAAAGTCCAACACAATTTTGATAGCAAAAAGAAAAAAAACGATAAAATATGAAATCGGTGTGGGTAACTCTAAATTGTCGAAACGTTTGTTATTGATCCTCTGAAATAGCGGCTGCAAAGAGGACTAGTGCCTTGATGGTGATAAAATAAAACAAAAGTGCATCGGTGGAATACAGGGTTTTGAATCGAGTCGTTATTCTATTGAGCCTCTGCAACGGAGGCTGCGTAGGTGACTATGGCCCCGATTCACAACTCAAACAATTTCCGTTAGCGAAATAAGAAATCACCGTAAGTCACAAATTAAGTCAAAAGTAAGGATCAGAATAAAAGGATATTCATTCAATAATCATTCTAAAAAAATCAAAACTCGCAATAAAGTTAAGCAATCCCAACAAACTAAGCAAGACAAAATTTAAAAGGAGGGTCCCAATTTTTTTGAAATTTGGGCAAATGTTGCAGCTGCAACAAACTGATTTAGACGTCTCGAGTTATACTAGTGAGCTTCGATAATGATTTAGAAACACCTAGTTACCGATTTAGTAGACTTTAGTTAGATATTGAGACAGCTTGAGATGGTAGATTCAAATCCTATCCATGGAATTCGAATTCTATTTATTGGATAATCACTTTATTATTCATTTAATGAACAAAGATTAATGTTGTGATTAATTGATTAATACTTGTCCATTTTATCTGAAAATTGTGGCATGAGTTTTATTGTTCAATGTACATTTTCCTTGTTGATTCAACTGCATAGTTTCCCTTCTCAATTTCTTTCATTTTCCTATAGATCAATGGTTCAATAATTTAACCGCTTGAAATTCATACTGATATCAGGTCCAAATGGGACTTGTGATGCTTGAGCCAACAACTTTGAATTATGTAAAGTGAAATCAGGTCCAAGCAAATATGACATTTTTGTAAACTTTGAACCTGAAAAGGTTGTAGCAGCTCCAAGAGTGATGAAGAAAGGTTCCAAAATATTTTTGGACATGAAATCTGATATGAAATCAGATCCAAAATAGGTGTGATCAATAGTGTGTGTCAAGACTTTGACAGTGTCTCCATGTTCAGTAGAATTTTGAAACAATGTTCTAGTCAACATGTAGGAATAGGTAGAACGAATCATATTTGAATCAACGAGTGCATTTTCAGCTATATCACACTTTGATTCAACCTTCAAAATATCCAAAATATCAACAATTTTCACATCATATTCAACAGAAGTATGCACATGATGTTCATAAACTGTTAGATTTTTATCATTCAAGCTAGCATTATGTTAGGATCTTTAACTGAGAGAATAACAAGTACAACACTCAAACAGAAGAGACAATGAACACAATGTTTTTCCTCAGGGAAACCAGATATGGAGAAAACCCTGCAACTTCCTTAGAGATAGAATCAGCACCAAAAGTAAAACCCCAAAACAGTAAGATGATATCCCGAAAGCAGTAGCCTCTTTCTTTCTAGCCCCAACAACTTCTTCTCTCTCAGTTATGCGCTACAACTGAGTGTGAGTGAGTGTGTGATAAATAGAGATGCTCACTCTCTATTTATATTAATTCCTGACTTGACAATAACTCACTAGGACCAACTTCTCTAGGAGAGTCTAATAACCCTAGGGCCCCGAAACTACGGGGACTTTAACCCTTGAACAATAGGAGGGTTACCCACAATGACTTGACATGGCTTGTTTACATTATAGAACCTCCCAATAGGAACATTAGGGCATGACATGACTCAATTACATTACAGATACTTCCCAGAATAAAAATCGGGCTACAATACATGAAACATACAAGTGAATACCTTCCAAAGTTACATATACATAAAAAATCCCTCTTAACTAGGAAGGTATTCTCTTGACACCATTTTTCAGTACTGGTCTTCTTCTCTAGATCATATCGTCATATGCATCTTCAAGTCATCTTCATCTTGGATCGAGATCATCACTCGATCTGGATCATCATCACTAGATCTAGATCATCACTGGATCTGGATCATCACTGCTGGATCTAGATCATCACTCAATATGGATCATCTCGGAGACATCATTACTGGATCTGAATCATCACTCGATCTGGATCATCACTGGGTCATCATCATAGGTGTTATCTCATGATTCTTCTCGTCATAGGAATTTCTACAGAGCCATCCCCTTTTCATGTTGGTTGTGGGTCTAGCCTCCCTGTAGGTCTTCTTTAGCACTTATATATGAACCTAAGTCAGAATGGCCAGCACTCACATCTAACCATGAGAGGAACACATCCAATACCATGTCAGAAAGGCACAACACTTACATTCACCAGCATGATAGTACACAACTACTATCATCTGTGAAAAGGAATAGCACTCACATCTACCAGCATGATAGGAGACAACTACTATCATCTGTGGAAAGGCACTACACTTACATCTGACCTTGACTCATCAGAAAGGCACAACACTTACATTCACCAGCATGATAGGACACAACTACTATCATCTGTGGAAAGGAACTGCACTTACATCTGATCTTGACTCGTTAGAAAGGAACTCAGTCCGAGACTGGGGGTTCTTGGTAACTGATCAGGTGGCTTCATTCAGAGAATGGAAATAGCCCTTATATCTGATCATGTAGGAACCAATCCTACAGTCACATAAAAAAGGCTCAGCACTCACATTTGACATGGAAGGAACCAATCCTCTCACCATGACAGAATGGCAACAACCCTTATATTTGATCAAGTGGGAACATATCCCTCAATCACATCAGAATGGCCCTGCACTTATATCTGATCATGTGAGACTACATCCCATAGTCATATTAGCATGGACCTCAGTCCTAGACTGAGTATTCCTGGTAACTGACTAGGTACCTCCATTCAGATAATGGCAATAGCCCTTATATCTGATCATGTAGGAACCAATCCTATAGTCATATCTCACATGGAAGGAATCAATCTTCTCACCATGACAGAATGGCTCAGCCCTTACACCTGACCATGGAAGGAACCAATCCTCTCACCATGTCAGAATGGCTCACAGACTCATCACTTCCCCTTGGGGGAAACCTTGATCTGGAGAACACCAAGCTTCTCCCTGAAGTACTCAAACTTCACTCTGGCTAATGGTTTCATCAACACATCAGCTATCTATTTGTCCGTCGTAACATACTGGAGCTTCACTGCTCCTCTCTCCACCATATCCTTGATATAGTGATACTTGATCTCGATATGCTTCTACTTGCCATGGAACACCGGGTTCTCCGACAACTTCACACAATTATGGTAGTCACAATATATACAAGTAGCATCTAATCAAAGATCAAATAGATCAAACAGTAGCTTCCTCAGCCATACTGCCTCACAATTAGCTGAACATGCTGCAACATACTTTTCTTCAGCTATACTCAGTGCCACACAGGATTGCTTCCTGCCAAACCAAGAGATCACACCTGATCCCATACTGAAGCAACACCCTGAAGTGCTCTTCCTAGCGATGGCACTGCTAGCCCAATCAGAATAAACATAACCCTCCTAGTTAATCTTTTGATTCACCTCATACTTGAGCCCATAATAAATTGTACCCTTTAGGTACCTCACAATATGCTTTGCAGCAATCAAGTGAACATATCTTGGATCTATCAGGAACTGGCTCAAGGTGTTCACAGCAAAGCAAATATCTGGTCTTGTGTTCGTCAGATACATCAAGGACCCAGTAATCTAACGATACATCATAGCATCAACCAACTATGATGAAGCATCACTCAATAGCTTCAGGTTTGATGCCATAGGTGTGGTCATGACCTTGCAGTCCATCATCTCGAATCTCTTCAGGATCTCTACCATATATTTCGCTTGCCCCAAGTAAATTCCATCTGCATTTTGCCACACCTCCATGCCTAGAAAATAATGCATCATACCCAAGTCCTTCATTTCGAACTCGGAAGGAAGCTTCCTCTTCGTATCAGTAATCAACCCACCCATACCTGTAACAAACATATCATCTACATATAGTAGAAGTATTAATGGGATGCCATCTTCAACCTTGTAGTAAAGGTTGGAATTTTCTTTACTCATGGTAAATCCCAGACTGGATAGAAAGCTGACAATTCTGTCGTACCATGTCATGGGTGCCTGTTTCAAACTGTATAGGGCTTTATTCAATATACACACATGATACTCCCTGTCATGTGTCTCAAAAATGAGTGGCTGCTCCACATACACTTCCTCTTCCACTACACCATTCAAGAAAGCAGTCTTGACATCCATCTGGTGTATCTTCCATTTCATCACTGCAGTTAGAGCAAGTACTGATATAATGGAAGTGTATCTGGCTATAGGTGCAAAATTTTATTCATAATCTATTCCTTCTTTTTGGGAGAATCCACGAGCCACAAATCTTGCTTTATATTTTTCTATGCTACCATCTACAGCATGCTTGATCTTGTAGATCCATTTGGAAGTTACAACGGACTTCCCTTCTGGTCTTGGAACAACATCCCAAACATCATTCTTCATGATCGATTGATACTCTTCGATCATAGCATCCTTCCATTCTTTCCTTTCTGCCACTTCTTCATAATTGGAAGGTTCTTTATCGATGAAATCACATAATAAGGCTACATAATGAGAGCAGAACCTAGTTCTTTTTCTTTCTGAGTGATTTTCTGCTGGAGCCCCATATCTTTTTGCACCTTGGATAACTTCTCGTACCCAATCAGGTTTCATATTATGAGGATTATTCTCCTGAGGTGGATCTAAAGGTTCTTGAGGTCTTTCAAATTATCAATCTTCTTCTTGAATTTATTCGTTCATGGTTGTGTCGTGAATTCTGGGTGCTTCTGTTTCTTCAGGTTCTTCAACAGGTATTTTTTGGATTTGTTGTAAGCTAAGTCTTCATCAAATGTTACATCCCTTATGTTGCACCTGAAACAATTTCCCAAAATTCTAAAAATTTTAGGACCCTCCTTTACTTTGAATAAGTTTGTTTTCTTCCGGTTTCAGCCTGGTGACTTTTGGTCTATGGATTTTTGGAATGTTTTACAACTTTTTGAATTGATATCAATCGATCTGTTTTGCTCCTTTAATGCTTTAAAAATGATCCCTTCCATTATCAAGCTCATCGTTGTTTTTTGCATACCTTCAAAGTCTTGCTGAATCGGGAGTTAAGTCATTTGTTTTGCCCACCGTTGCGGAGGTTGGCTTCTTTGTATTTCACCGTTGCGGGTGGTTTTCGATTCTCCACTGTTTCAGGTGGCCTTTTTGTTCCGCGTCAGAAGGGGATGAATACCTCTGTGGCCGACGTTGCGGACGGGTTATGGTTTTGGACTCCGACGTTGTGGACCATTTGGACTTCTGAGTTTTCGTTTTCCCGCCGATCCATGTGTATCAGAGCTCTTTACTTTCTGTTCCCTCCGCCATTGCGGGCGGGTCTGAATTTCGCCTTTCCAATAAAGACTCTTCGGGTTGGCGATGTGATTTTACGATCATTGCTTTATCGGGCTTCCTACTGTTGCGGACGAAGCTCATCTTACAGACGCCTGACATTGTGGAGGAGTCCGAGTTGTTGCCCCCCAATCTCGATCCCCGCCGACGCTCGATCGTCGTTTGTTATTTATTCGCGCACTGGGTTCGACGTTGCGGATGGGGTAAGGCTGTTGACTATCCGCCATTGTGGATGGGCTGGAGTTCTCGCCGCTCGATTCATGTTCATCCCACGACCGATTCAGAGCACGTCGCACGTGCGAACCTTTTATATATTCGGGGGGCGGGGGTTTGGTTTTTTTAATGTTATTTTGGGCCCGAGTTGTCGTTGTCCTCTCCGCGCTGTCGACCCTGTGAACTTTGTAAAGCTCCATGCTTGTACCCGTGTCCAGGTGTCGGTTGGAAGCTCAACCGTTGTTGCCTCACCAGCTGCGCATTACTGCCAGGTAGGATCGTTACCGCCTTACCTTTGCTATTCAGGGTTTTTGACTGGGTATTGTTTGTTGTGGTAAGGGTATTACTAGGATCGTGTACACATTTCCCGTTTTTCCTGCGTACATAGTTTCCCCGCGGCTAGGTTTACCATAGTTGTTTTTCTCGCTCACCCGACGTTTAGCTCTCTTATCTTGAGAATTTTCGGTTGGGATAGCTATTTACGGTTAGAAGAGGGGGGAGTCGTTTTTCTTTATAGAGCCCGCGCGTTTTATTTGCACCTGGTTTTTTTTCTTTGCAATAATGATGTTCAGGGAGAAGTTTCGATGGGGGGTTTTTGCTGGTGATTTGTGATGATTTCCCTGCTGGTCAGTTTCCCTAATATATATACCCGTTTTCGAGCCCCAACCTCTGCCCGCGCTGTCCCGCGCGTTTCGTTGTTTTCGGCTGTCTAAAACCCCAGGAATGTGCTGCTGTAGTGTTTACGATTTGAAGGTTGCATGGATGGTGGTTCTGGTGAGAGCGCCATGTACGAAAAATTGTTATTGATGCCCGCTGTATCTAGCCGCACCGATGTAACTATCTTTCCGCGAGCCGCATAGGCTATTGCCATTTTTACCCTTGATAAAGCCATGTCGTCGTAATGTTTGATGCATTTTCCCTTCGCTTTCATAATCCATACATTTGCATTTGCGATTTATTGTAATAGGAGAAGCGGCACCGCGAGATGATTGCTCACTATATTGCGCCGGATTTAGTTTAGTTTTTAGACAGTTAGGGCATTGTTGGATTGGGCGTACATGCATGGGTTTCTATGTTTTCTTTCACTTTAAAAGGCACTCTGCATATGATGTACATATTTTGCTTCAATATATTTCTATCTTGAGAAAATGGCACGTCACATAATGGTAGATTTAATGCTGTCTCAAACATAGTTGATAAGCTTGATATCAGAACTGTGTATGCTTCACATAAATCAAGTCATGAAATATTGCACCCTAGTCTCAAGGCATTATAGATCTGTGCAATGCATGTGTTTGTTGCACAGATTATTATCATACTAGACATAGGATGATAGCACATCGCACAGTATTGCATGCTAGTTCAATTCTTCAGCCTGAAGGGATTATGTCTTATTTTCATGACAGTCATAATACACTTAAGAAAGAATAAAATGCTGCACAATGTTCGCAAATTCAAGTTGCTTAATGTCATAATGTTATACATGGAAGGAAGAGCTTACAATGTCCAAAAGGTAGAAAAAGAAGGCCCCTATGGCTGAAGAACAATCAGCAATAGAGGTCATCACACAGACATAATATATATATGAGGACACCCAATGTGTCTCAGGTGTTGAGCCTGAGTATAAATGGGATGAGATATACAGATTGATTTTCTGCAAGGAAGTCCCAGACATGGGTCTCGAAGAGGAGCCCATTTATGCCAACATAGAGAAATCCGCCATTATGAAGGTGGATACCAGACCAGAGCTGTTCCCATGCTCTGATGTTATGAGATGGATTCTGCCCCACACAAACAGCAACACAATGATTATAGGAAATGTCGAAGGTCAGGGCTATGCTGCATTTAGCCCAGGATATGTGGCGCTGGCTTACCACCTGCCAGAGCCTCAAATCTTCCTGTCAAATGATTGGTTGGATAACCTCAGGATGGATTTAGTGGAAACTTTGAAGAGAATGCTCTTGCCAGGAAAGCTCTATCGACATAGAGCAACCGAGGATTATGATACAGCGAGCTTAAGAGCTCCTTACAGATTTTGTAGCTCTGATTCTAAACAGGATCTTTGGTAGGGCCAGTGGCAGACTCTTCAAATTTGAATGGGTCCCTATTATGTTCCATGTGGCGACCCAAGGAACAGTATTCAACTGGGCCAGCCTAGTATCAAGTAGTCTATCTTCTTGCGTAGCTGCAGCCTTGGGAGGATGAGAAGCCCAGAAAAAATTTGAATTTTATATGAGTTCCATTTTGATAGACTACATACTATGCAGCCAGCCTTTCCCCGGTCTCAAGTGTGCCTGGGATAGGGAAAGAATGCCCATATATGCAGCTTACAAACCTCTGTGGACTCATCGGTACCACAGTTATTACAGAGAAGTATGTGAGCATTTCATTATGCCACTATACAAGCTTATCTTCCGGAAGGAATGTGACTGCATGTCGGAAGATGCTATGCAGGTAATAGAGGAGTATGGAGATTATTTCTTGACAGACAATGGTATGTACCTTAGAATGTATGGATGCCCAAAGACACCTTATCTGCTGCCAAAGTATGCAACGGATTATGTAATCCATAAAGAGGCGGTCAGACAAGTGTTCATTGACGGAGTTGGTCATTTCCTGTTCCAGCATAAGAAGGCTGCATATCCCCCTTTACCTTTCAAGTTAGGTAGCTGCAGATTCGCCAATGTGAAACAAGCTGCCAAATTTATAGAGGAACTAGGGAAGTTCCATTTTGGGGAGATGCCTTTCCGACGCAATGACACTCAGGGTAAAGTGGCTGAGCACTGCAAGAATCATAAAGTGTTCTCTGAATATACCCATCATTATGATAAGGATGAATCTATTTTTCAGAGAGCTCCGAACATGACGGCACTCAGCAGAAGATTCAAACCAAAGAACCCCACCAAAGGTGGAAAGGGGGCAGAGCAGGCCAAAGCTGAACAAGCCAAAGTTGATGAAGCAGCCAAAAGGATAAGAGAGGAAGCTCAGAGGTTGGAAAATGAGGTTGTAGAGTGGCTGCAGAAGGAAGAAGAAGAGAAAAGGAAAGCTTCCCAGGAAGCAGCTGAGCTAGCAAAAGAAGCAACCAGAGAAACAGAAGAGGCAGCCAAGCAGGCAACCGAAGAAGCACAGAGAAAACTAAATTAAGAGCTCCAAGGGCAGGAGGCTGAACAGATAGAGTTAACACAACAGTCAGCCTCTGAAACACCAACATAGTAGAGGCAAGAAGAGGAAAACCCTGAGGTGCAAATCCTTCAAGTACCTACTGCCAGCACTCCTGTAACCCCTATACTTCAAATAGTGCCTTTCGTCCAGAAGAAGGGGGAAGAAGTCCCGGACTTCAGCACTGTCTATTACGACAGGGCCACCAAAAGAATCATGAGGAGGATGGAAAAGAAGGTGGAGGAAAAAGATCTATCAAGAAAAATGGTCACAGATACAACAATCATGCTAGGGACAGACAAAGATCCCATGCTCACGATAAGAGTCGGGACTGCACTAATTGATGCCTCCGCTGATAATATAAAGAAGGTGATGATTGAATTAGAATCAGAAAAGAAGACCACTGCTCAGCTAAAGGACACACTGAGGCAGGAAAGAGGAGAGGGTAGCAGACTTAAAAGGAAGTATGAACACATGCTAAGGGAAATGGAATCCACAAAGGGTGAAATCCATGCCCTGCAAGCAGAGGCGCAAGCCAAGGAGACAGCACAAGAGGCTCTAGAAAATGTACAACAGGAAGTCCAAGATCTGAAAAATGAGAAGGAACAGTTGAAGGCAAAAGTGGAAGACCTAGAGGTGCAGCAGCATATTATCTATGAATCCAATACTACATACACCCAAGGACTGAAAGAGCAGCTGGCTTCTCTGACTGCTGAAATGGAGACGGCAAAGGAATAGCAAGTCGATCTACAGCCATTTAAAGAATATATCCTAGCACAAAAGGCTAAAATGCTGCAGCTGCAGACTGCTTTGGAAGAAGAAAGATGCAAAGTTCTTCAGATGGACAGCAGGTTGGAGGAGATCATAGAAACTTCCTCCTATTTCGTAGACAGGTCCCAAGATGTTCTTGAGGTCTTGAACGCCAGAATGGCAAGACTAGAAGATGATGCCGAGATCCCAGCAGAGCTATTAGTCAAAGATCATCAAACTCTCAGGAAAGATCACAACCTGGTAGAGTTTTCCATCAGCACTGCTGAAGATTTTAAGAATACTGTCAAGAGGACACAGGTAGCATGCTCGGAGTATTTTAAAAGGTTCCTCAATGCTTACAACCACTTCCAGACAGAGGATGAGCTCATATTCGAAGAGTTCCTAGATCATGAGGCCTTTGTGGAAGTATTGCAGAAAAGACATCAAGATGCGGAGGCCAGGACGCAGCAGATTCAATCCATTGATGCCATGGTACTGAAGAATGAAGTGGGCCACGCAGCCATTAGCATACAAATTCTAGAATACCAGCTTCGGTTGAGCCCAACAAGTATTGAGGCCATCAGGAACTAGGTCGAAAAGTTTGAGATTAACATCCAGTTCCTAGAGCCATGAGCTTTTGAGGGCCTCGCTGGTGAAGCAGCAGCGTGGAAAAAATTCTTTGAAAACCAAGCAGGTTCCTCCTCATAGAGGACCGGTCAACTTTTATTAATGTAATATTTTTTGTAAAAGTTATGAGAAATGAAGCGTTGGGAAAGCAAAAGTTTGGGAAGCCCAAAGGTCACTTTGGGCAGCCCAACCATTTTGACTTTTTGTATAAAAGTAGGAAACATAGAGAAGAAAAGGGCTTTTTTCCCCAGTAAGACTGGAAGGTTATTGTAAGAAGAACTACTTCCTTTTGCAATAAAAATAACAGTTTTCCTATTGAAAGAAGATCGGTGGGATTTCAAATGTTTTGCCATGGATGGTCGAAAGATGAACTAATTTGTTTTTCAGCATTGTATCCGTGAATCGTGAGATCGTTCTAACTTATGACCTATGTTTTGTCTAAATGATTTTTGATTTATTTTATGAAATAACCACCATGAGTAATGCATGCTTATTATGAAGCGATTGGTTAGCTAGTTGTGGAAATATCTTTCATTTTTCATGCCTGTAAAAGTAAATGTCAGCTATCTGTAATTGCTTTTATCATGTGTGTACATCCGCATTGCTCAGATTTATTAAATATAATTTGGCTCCCAGGGGATAGGTAGATAGAGATAAATAGGTAGACAGATAGCTAGGTCAGTGCATAGATGCATGTGTGATTCTGGTGCCGGTGAGCCTAAGACGATAGGTAAGAACCTGCACATCACATTGTGACTGATCCCCACACCCTTCACCACCCTGCATGTTTAGTTAGATTCTTGCATATCATTCTTAAGTCAAAAATACAAATTCCGGTGGACCGGGCCGCAACCGGTAAACCCTTGTTGTTACTTTGACCTACGGTAATCGGACTGTAAAACCAGACGGATTCCCTATACCAAACAGTCAATGGGCTAGTTGGGAACGTTGATTGGGGAGAATCCCTTACTGTTTCCGCCTGCGAATTTCTAGGCCTCAACAGTTTTGGCGCTAGAAGGAGGGCCGCCAGTGAAGGCTGGCCGTGGAACTTAATTTCCCAAAACCATCCTACCAGCAGATGTTTGAAGTTTTCAACCTAACCCAAGTATTTGCAGCTTCCGGTGCTATCCTTGAATGATTGTTTTTCCCAGTGGCTTATCTGTTTTCCTTTTCTCATGGCTGGTAATCAACCCAACCCTCTGCTGGCTTGGAGAGCTAGGTCACCTCTGAACCTGACTCCTCCTTTGCATAACCTTCCTCAAGCCTTTGACAAGCTCTTGCCCAAGTTTGACCCTGTGGAAAATATCGCTGTAGATGATCACCTTCAAAGCTTCTACCTAGCATTAGAAGGGCTAAGGGCTGGGGAGTATGAAGATGTGGTTTGTATACTTTTTCCGCACACTCTGAAAGGAGCAGCAGCATCTTGGTACTTTGGGATACCTTCAAATTCCATTCCGAATTGGGACACCTTTGAGAGGGTTTTCAGAAGTAGATACACAACTTAGAAGACGCATGCCTCGTTGATGAAAGGGCTTGGTTTGTTAAGAAAAGAGAGGAATGAAAAAGTACTTAGTTTCACTCAGAGATTTTCACTGTATTTAAAAAAAAATTCCTCTATGAACAGACCTTCAGATAAAGTCTTGATTGAGTATTATACCTCAGCCTTAGGACCTAAGCTGGCCATGTTTGCCAAGATGAAACTCAAGCCTACACTGGTAGAGACTTATCAAGAGGCTGAGAGGCTGAAAGTGAGAGTGTAGAAGACTATCCTGACTCACTTGAAGAGAAGACCACTGTAGGAAGAAGCTCACTGCTATTTAAATCTAGAAAAGATCAACCACATGATTATCATGAGATGATGAAAGTGCTTCAGAAAATGTCCAACCGAATTGTAGATCTAGAAAAGGAGAGGGACATTCAGAAAAAAAATAAGCCACGCTATCCAAAAAGGGAAGATAACAACCAATGGAAAGTCCCACCTCCTAATTTGGCATCAATAAACATAACAGAAATAGGAGGGGATAATTTCTGTACCTTTCATCAACAACATCACTCTAAGAAGAAGTGTCCTCAATGGTTACATTCAATGACATTGGTGATGAATAAGTTGTTGGATCCAGAATTGACTAAGGACAGTGGTGAGGAAGAAAAGGAGAAACAGATCATAAGCAAGCCAGAGGATGATAATATGTTCTCATGGAATGGCATTTCACTGTTTAACATTGAAGATGACACTCCTAAATCTTAATGCACATCCATAACTAGAAGGGACAAAATTTTCACCAGCCAAGACAATGCAAAGATTTCTAAGGTTAACAGTTTGCAGGAGAATGTTAAGAAACTGGACGAAGGAAAAGCACATCAGAAAAATACCCTCAACCAGAGTACAGAACCAACCACTAAGACTGTCGATCCTGTAGAGGAAAAGATAGGGATCAGTGGGGAGAACTCTGATGAAACTCAAGAGCTAGCAAAGGATATACCTATTCAAAACCAACCAGGAGAAGAAGACCAAAAACCAGGTTGGAAAGAAAACCTTGGCACCCCTCCTTTTCTCTTGACTCTAGAGATGCTGAATTACAATGTGCATAATTGCTTAGTAGACTCTGGAGCAGCAGTAAATGTGATGCCCCTTGAGATTTGTAAAAGGATTAATGGACAGCTAGAGTCCACACCTCGTGAAGTAACGCAATTAGATCGCACAGGAGTCAAGGTAGTGGGTGAAATGAAGAATGTCCTCGTTCGTTTGGCTGCAAACAACAAAATATGTCAATTTATTGACATAATAGTGGCTGATATACCAAGGGGATATGGGCTCATTCTCAACCGAGATTGGACTGCCAGGCTGAAAGGATATTTTGCTTCAGATTGGTCTCATCTGTGGTCGCCTCTCAAGGGTACCCAAAGTCATATAAAATTTTTGAGAGAACCATATATGAAGTATACTGTCACTAAGTTAGGAGAAGGCAATGAGTCTGCTGATTCTATCCTCGGAAACTATCTCACTGAGCTTAAGCTAGACCATCATACCTCAAAAGGGGCCAGTCCTATTCCGCACACTCAGCCTGAGCTCCTTCAACTCCCTCAGGCTGAAAGAAATGATTTCAGGATCTTAGATATGGGTTCCATTTCAATAACAGCACAGTTGGACCATGGTTAGGTAATCCATGTCTAAATCCAGCTCATTCCTTTGTTTTTATTTATAATTTTTCAGGAATGGGAAATTTTTTTTGTTTCTTTTGTACATAAATAAATGGCTTTATTGCTTATGTTCTTTTCTTATTTCAGTACTTTGAGGTTTCTTTCTTTTGACTACTTGCTTTGCTGTTGTTTTCTTTATGGTACTTTGCTAGTTTTCCTTTTGTTTTGAATAAGAGGCAAACTTTTGGTCGCAATGGAAACATCAGGGTTCTGTATTAACCAAAATCTTGAGTGAAAGACTGTGCTTAAAGGTATAGAGTGTCTTCTAGTAACCGTATTCCTAACTGGCAGAGCATTCATTTGAAGTCTTACTTAATCCATGTAAATAACTCAAGAGTGAGAAAGGTCTGAAGTACTATTTCGAGGCTCCATCCATTTCACATCTTAAATACCCAAGGAAGTGACAGCAAAAGACCCACGGAAAGGAAGTAGAGTGGAACAGTTTATCATATATAAATGATCCCAGGCCATAAATTAAGAAAATGCTAAAAGATATTAAGAGTCAAAGCTCCTGAAAGAAACAAGACATATCAAAGAAAAGCTCGAAAGGCATTAATCTCGAAGCGTAAAGTATCAAATGGCCACAAGATCCTCTCCGTCTATGAATTGAAGTATGAAATATATCATTCACACAAAAGGACACTATGGGATAGAGGATCCTGAATTAAAATTCAGTAAGAAAGGCCTGCAGAAGACTCCTATCATAAGAACTAAAGTTCAGAAGGTACAAAAGTGCAAAATGGCATGGGAATGAGGAACAAAAGGATAATGTTGTTACTCTCTGTCACAATCCTGTGGTGTCTAGGATGTAACTACCAAAGGGCAGGTAAAAAAACCTCATCCATTTGACCTCAAAAGAGTTATTCAGACCTGAAATACTGCTGATGTTACCTTCTCCCGAAAAGATGGGCTTCTTCTAAGTAATTTAATGCATAAGTGGCCTTGCTTAGGAATACAGACATCTAGAAGATTTCGATTTTATTCAAACAGTCTTAAGCTAGGAGAGAGAGTTAATTCAGAGATCTAGGGGTTCACCAGGTAGTCGCCAATTGTTGCACCTACAACAATTTCCCAAAATTCTAAAAATTTTAGGACCCTCCTTTACTTTGAATAAGTTTGTTTTCTTCTGGTTTCAGCCTTGTGACTTTTGGTCTATGGATTTTTGGAATGTTTTACAGCTTTTTGAATTGATATCAATCGATCTGTTTTGCTCCTTTAATGCTTTAAAAATGATCCCTTCCATTATCAAGATCATCGTTGTTTTTTGCATACCTTCGAAGTCTTGCTGAATCGGGAGTTAAGTCATTTGTTTTTCCTGCCGTTGCGGAGGTTGGCTGCTTTGTATTTCACCGTTGCGGGTGGTTTTCGATTCTCCACTGTTTCAGGTGGCCTTTTTGTTCCGCGTCAGAAGGGGATGAATACCTCCATGGCCGACGTTGCGGACCATTTGGACTTCTGATTTTTCGTTTTCCCGCCAATCCATGTGTATCGGAGCTCTTTACTTTCTGTTCCCTCCGCCGTTGCGGGCGGGTCTAAATTTCACCTTTCTGATAAAGACTCACCGGGTTGCCGATGTGAGTTTACAATCATTGCTTTATCGGGCTTCCTACTGTTGCGGACGAAGCTCAGCTTACAGACGCCCGAAGTTGCAGAGGAGTCCGAGTTGTTGCCCCCCGATCTCGATCCCTGCCGACGCCCGATCGTCGTTTGTTATTTATTCGTGCACTGGGTTCAATGTTGCGGATGGGGTAAGGCTGGTGAATGTCCATCGTTGCGGATGGGCTGGAGTTCTCGCCGCCCGATTCATGTTCGTCCCGCGGCCGATTCAGAGTACGCCGCACGTGTGAACCTTTTATATATTCGGGGGGCGGGGGTTTGGTTTTTTTATTGTTATTTTGGGCCCGAGCTATCGCTGTCCTCTCCGCGCTGTCGACCCTGTGAAATTTGTGGAGCTCCGTGCTTGTACCCGCGTCCAGGTGTCGGTTGGAAGCTCAACCGTTGTCGTCTCACCAGCTGCGCATTACTACCAGGTAGGATCGTTACCACCTTACCTTTGCTATTCAGGGTTTTCGACTGGGTATTGTTTGCTGTGGTAAGGGTATTACTAGGATCGTGTACACATTTCCCGTTCTTCCTGTGTACATAGTTTCCCCGCGGCTAGGTTTACCGTAGTTGTTTTTCTCGCTCGCCCGACATTTAGCTCTCGTATCTTGAGAATTTCCATTTGGGATAGCTGTTTACGATTAGAAGAGGGGGGAGTCGTTTTTCTTTATAGAGCCCACACGTTTTATTTGCACCTGGTTTTTTTCCTTTGCAATAATGATGTTCAAGGAGAAGTTTCGATGGGGGGTTTTTGCTGGTGATTTGTGATGATTTCCCTGCTGGTCAATTTCCCTAATATATATACCCGTTTTCGAGCCCCAACCTCTGCCCGTGCCGTCCCACGCGTTTCGTCATTTTCGGCTGTCTAAAACCCTAGTGCTATGCTGCTGTAGTGTTTACAATTTGAAGGTTGCATGGATGGTGGTTTTGGTGAGAGCGCCGTGTACGAAAAATTGTTATTGATTCCCACTGTATCTAGCCACACCGATGTAACTATCTTTCTGGGAGCCGCATAGGCTATTGCCATTTTTACCCTTGATAAAGCCATGTCGTCGTAATGTTTGATGCATTTGCCCTTCGCTTTCATAATCCATACATTTGCATTTGCAATTTATTGTAATAGGAGAAGCGGCACCACGAGATGATTGCTCACTGTATTGCGCCGGATTTAGTTTAGTTTTTAGACAGTTAGGGCATTGTTGGATTGGGCGTACATGCATGGGTTTCTATGTTTGCTTTCACTTTAAAAGGCACTCTGCATATGATGTGCATATTTTGCTTCAAAATATTGCTATCTTGAGAAAATGGCACGTCACATAATGGTAGATTTAATGCTGTCTCAAACATAGTTGATAAGCTTGATATTAGAACTGTGTATGCTTCACATAAATCAAGTCATGAAATATTGCACCCTAGTCTCAAGGCATTATAGAGCTGTGCAATGCATGTGTTTGTTGCACAGATTATTATCATACTAGACATAGGATGATAGCACATCGCACAGTATTGCATGCTAGTTCAATTCTTCATCCTGAAGGGCTTATGTCTTATTTTCATGACAGTCATAATACACTTAAGAAAGAATAAACTGCTGCAAAATGTTCGCAAATTCAAGTTGCTTAATGTCATAATGTTATACATGGCAGGAAGAGCATACAATGTCCAAAAGGCAGAAAAAGAAGGCCCCTATGGCCGAAGAACAATCAGCAATAGAGGTCGTCACATAGACAGAATATATATATGAGGACACCCAATGTGTCTCAGGTGTTGAGCCTGAGTATAAATGGGATGAGATATACATATTGATTTCCTGCAGGGAAGTCCCAGACATGGGTCTCGAAGAGGAGCCCATTTATGCCAACATAGAGAAATCCGCCATTATGAAGGTGGCTACCAGACCAGAGCTGTTCCCATGCTCTGATGTTATGAGATGGATTCTGCCGCACACAAACAGCAACACAATGATTATAGGAAATGTCGAAGGTCAGGGCTATGCTGCATTTAGCCCAGGATATGTGGCGCTGGCTTACCACCTGCCAGAGCCTCAAATCTTCCTATCAAATGATTGGTTGGATAACCTCAGGATGGATTTAGTGGAAACTCTGAAGAGAATGCTCTGTCCAGGAAAGCTCTATCGACACAGAGCAACCGAGGATTATGATACAGCGAGCTTAAGAGCTCCTTACAGATTTGTAGCTCTGATGCTAAACAGGATATTTGGTAGGGCCAGTGGCAGACTCTTCAAATTTGAATGGGTCCCTATCATTTTCCATGTGGCGACCCAAGGAACAATCTTCAACTGGGCCAGCCTAGTATCAAGTAGTCTCTCTTCTTGCGTAGCTGCAGCCTTGGGAGGAGGAGAAGCCCGGAAAAAATTTGAATTTTATATGAGTTCCATTTTGATAGACTGCATACTATGCAACCAGCCTTTCCCCGGTCTCAAGTGTGCCTGGGATAGGGAAAGAATGCCCATATATGCATCTTACAAACCTCTGTGGGCTCATCAATACCACAGTTATTACAGAGAAGTATGTGAGCATTTCATTATGCCACTATACAAGCTTATCTTTCGGAAGGAATGTGACTGCATGTCGGAAGATACTATGTAGGTAATAGAGGAGTATGGAGATTATTTCTTGATAGACAATGGTATGTACCTTAGAATGTATGGATGCTCAAAGACACCTTATCTACTGCCAAAGTATGCAATGGATTATGTAATCCATAAAGAGGCGGTCAGACAAGTGTTCATTGACGGAGTTGGTCATTTCTTGTTCCAGCATAAGAAGGCTGCATATCCCCCTTTACCTTTCAAGTTAGGTAGCTGCAGATTCACCAATGTGAAACAAGCTGCCGAATTTATAGAGGAACTAGGGAAGTTCCATTTTGGGGAGATGCCTTTCCGGCGCAATGACACTCAGGGTAAAGTGGCTGAGCACTGCAAGAATCATAAAGTGTTATATGAATATACCCATCATTATGATAAGGATGAATCTATTTTTCGGAGAGCTCCGAACATGACGGCACTCAGCAGAAGATTCAAACCAAAGAACCCCACCAAAGGTGGAAAAGGGGCAGAGCAGGCCAAAGATGAACAAGCCAAAGTTGATGAAGCAGCCAAAAGGATAAGGGAGGAAAGAGGCTAGAAAATGAGGCTACAGAGTGGCTGCAGAAGGAAGAAGAAGAGAAAAGGAAAGTTTCCCAGGAAGCAGCTGAGCTAGCAAAAGAAGCAACCAGAGAAACAGAAGAGGCAGCCAGGAAGGAAACCGAAGAAGCACAGATAAAACTAAATGAAGAGCTCCAAGGGCAGGAGGCTGAATAGATAGAGTTAACACAACAGTCAGCCTCTGAAACACCAACAGAGTAGAGTCAAGAAGAGGAAAACCCTGAGGTGCAAATCCTTCAAGTACCTACTGCCAGCACTCCTATAACACCTATTCTTCAAATAGTGCCTTTCGTCCAGAAGAAGGGGGAAGAAGTCCCGGACTTCAGCACTGTCTATTACGACAGGGCCACCAAAAGAATCATGAGGAGGACGGAAAAGAAGGTGGAGGCAAAAGATCTATCAGGAAAAATGGTCACAGATACAGCAGTCATGCTAGGGACAGACAAATATCCCATGCTCACGATAAGAGCCGGGGCTGCACTAATTGATGCCTCCACTGATAATATAAAGAAGGTGATGATTGAATTAGAATCAGAAAAGAAGACCACTTCTCAGCTAAAGGACACACTGAGGCAAGAAAGAGGAGAGGGTAGCAGACTTAAAAGGAAGTATGAACACATGCTAAGGGAAATGGAATCCACAAAGGGTGAAATCCATGCCCTGCAAGCAGAGGCGCAAGCCAAGGAGACAGCACAAGAAGCTCTAGAAAATGTACAACAGGAAGTCCAAGATCTGAAAAATGAGAAGGAACAGTTGAAGGCAAAAGTGGAAGACCTAGAGGTGTAGGAGCATATTATCTATGAATCCAATACTACATACACCCAAGGACTGAAAGAGCAGCTGGCTTCTCTTACTACTGAACTAGAGACGGCAAAGGAACAGCAGGTCGATCTGCAGCCATTTAAAGAATATATCCTAGCGCAAAAGGCTAAAATGCTGCAGCTGTAGACTGCTTTGGAAGAAGAAAGATGCAAAGTTCTTCAGATGGACAGCAGGTTGGAGGAGATCATAGAAACTTCCTCCTATTTCGTAGACAGGTCCCAAGATGTTCTTGAGGTCTTGAACGCCAGAATGGCAAGACCAGAAGATGATGTCGAGATCCCAGCAAAGCTATCAGTCAAAGATCATCAAATTCTCAGGAAAGATCACAAACTGGTAGAGTTTGCCATCAGCACTGCTGAAGACTTTAAGAAGACTGTCAAGAGGACACAGGTAGCATGCTCGGAGTATTTTAAAAGGTTCCTCAATGCTTACAACCGCTGCCAGACAGAGGCTAAGCTCAGATTCAAAGAGTTCCCAGATCATGAGGCCTTTGTGGAAGTATTGCAAAAAAGACATCAAGATGCGGAGGCCAGGACGCAACAGATTCAATCCATTGATGCCATGGTACTGAAGAACGAAGTGGGCCACGCAGCCATTAGCATACAAATTCTAGAAGACCAGCTTCGGTTGAGCCCAGCAAGGATTGAGGCCATCAGGAACTAGGTCGACAAGTTTGAGATTAACATCCAGTTCCTAGAGCCATGCGCTTTTGAAGGCCTCGCTGGTGAAGCAGCAGCGTGGAAAAAATTCCTTTGAAAACCAAGCAGGTTCCTCCTCATAGAGGACCAGTCAACTTTTATTAATGTAATATTTTTTGTAAAAGTTATGAGAAATGAAGCGTTGGGAAAGCAAAAGGTTGGGACGCCCAAAGGTCACTTTGGGCAGCCCAACCATTTTGACTTTTTGTATAAAAGTAGGAAACGTAGAGAAGAAAAGGGATTTTTTCCCCAGTAAGACTGGAAGGTTATTGTAAGAAGAACTACTTCCTTTTGGAATAAAAATAACAGTTTTCCTGTTGAAAGAAGATTGGTGGGATTTCAAATGTTTTGCCATGGATAGTCGAAAGATGAACTAATTTGTTTTTCAGCATTGTATCCGTGAATTGTGAGATCGTTCTAACTTATGATCTATGTTTTGTTTAAATGATTTCCAACTTATTTTATGAAATAACCACCATGAGTAATGCATGCTTATTATGAAGCAATTGGTTAGCTAGTTGTGGAAATATCTTTCATTGTTCATGCCTGTAAAAGTAAATGTCAGCTATCTGTAATTGCTTTTATCATGTGTGTACATCCGCATTGCTCAGATTTATTAAATATAATTTGGCTCCCCGGGGATAGGTAGATAGAGATAAATAGGTAGACAGATAGCTAGGTCAATGCATAGATGCATGTGTGATTCTGGTGCTGGTGAGCCTAAGACGATAGGTAAGAACATGTGCATCACATTGTGACTGCTCCCCGCACCCTTCACCACCATGCATGTTTAGTTAGATTCTTGCATATCATTCTTAAGTCAAAAATACAAATTCCGGTGGACCGGGCCGCAACCGGTAAACCCTTGTTGTTACTTTGACCTACGGTAGCCGGACCGTAAAACCGGATGGATTCCCTATACCAAACAGTCAACGGGCTAGTTGGGAACGTTGATTGGGGAGAATCCCTTACTGTTTCCGCCTGCGAATTTCCAGGCCTCAACACCTTCTGATATCAATATTCTTGAATCCTGGGAAGTATATTTTGTAAGCCTTGGAGCTTTCATAGTATACCCTTCCTTCCTGGAGGATCTAGCTTTGTCCTCTTTTCTTTTGGAATGTGTATGTACACTAGACAGCCGAATATTCTGAGATGGATGACTTCTAGTTTCTTGCCGGAAAAGACTTCTTCAGGTGTCTTGTTCTTAAGTAATCTGTGTGGAGTACGGTTCTGTACATACACCGTTGTTTTGGAAGCTTCTACCCATACATGCATGGGAAGATCTTGATCATGAAGCATAACCCTTGTAGATTTCATGATCATTCTATTCTTCCTTTCTGCAACCCCATTCTATTGTGGATTATATGGAGTAGTTAACTCCCTCTTAATCCCTGAATCTCTGCATAATGCTTTGAATTCATTTGATGTGAATTCTCCTCCATTATCTGATCGAAAGGTATTGATATTCTTCTCTGTGTGGTTCTCTGTAAAGGCTTTGAATTCCTTGAACTTGCTGAATACTTCATCTTTGTTCTTCATGAAGTAAATCCATGTCTTCCTAGAAAAATCATCAATAAAGGAAACATAGTATACATACAAGATTAATGAACTGGATGACATCGGACCGCATACATCGGAGTGAATGATTTCCAAGATTCCTTTTCCCTTGCTCTCGCTGCTTGGAAATGTTTTCTTTGTATTCTTTCCTTTCACACATCCTTCGCAGACTCAATCATGTTTTGCCTGAATTTCTGGAAGACCTTCAATAGCTTTGCTTGGAAGTGGTAGTGCTCTATAATGCACATGTGCAAGAATTCTATGCCAAAGTTCATTTGGCTCTACTGTGTCATGGACCAAAGCTTGTTCTGGATGGCCCTTCAATTTGTATAGACCTCCCTCTTGTTCCTCAATCACTACTGCATCATTAATAGTCTTTCCCTTTGGCCACATGATAACTTGGACATCTATAAATGCAACTCTCATGCCTTTTGCATCTAATGCAGATATGGAGAGGAGGTTCTTCTTTAGTCCTGGTACAAACAATACATCTTGCATCTTCATAGACTTTCCAGAGTCTAGCTTATAGGAGGATTCCCCACTACCTTTTATTGGATACTGGTAGTCATCTCCAAGTTTCACCTTGTGGGGTGATTCATGTTCTGGAAGTTTCACAAAGGACTCTTTGAATCCTGTCATATGTTTGGAAGCCCCACTATCTATAATGTAATCATTGCTTCCATGTGTGATGTTTCTCATGAGAGCAGAAATCAAGACATATTCTTCATCACTTGAAGAATCATCACTTTCTTGTCTGATTCTCTTTGTGGAAGGTTCATCATCATCTGCAGCATGAGCATGATGTCTTGCTTTGTTTCCCTTTTTCTTATTTCATCTGTTTCTAGAAAAATATTTTCTAGTGTTATTTTTATGGAAATGCTTACCTCTGGAGTGATGAGAACTTCTTTTGCTTTTCTTGGAGTGAACTGTGAGAGCTTGATCTTCACTTCCCATATTTTATTCTCAAGCTGCTATCCGAGCTTCTTCTTGAGAGCATTCTTCCCATAGTCTACTAAATTTGACGAACTTCTTTCTGGCACAGATCCCTTGAATAAAGGAGTCCCATGATCTAGGGAGACCATTCAAGGTGGTCATCATAATCTCTACATTCTCCACTTCTTCAGCTACTGCTTCCAGCTATTCCTTGATCTGAGAGACCCTTGTAAAGTAAGACTAGATGGTCTCTACATTCTGGATGTTTACATTCTTCAGTTGGTTTCTCAGAGTCATCTTCCGGTTTATGTTCTTCCCTTAAAATAGGTTGGTTAGGGAATCAAACATAGAGTTAGGTGTATTTAGGGAGGACACCTGTGGTATGAGGTGATCCTTGATTGAATCAGCAATAATCCTCTCAGCCATGACCAACTTCTTCATGTGTAAGGCCTTAGCCTCATCTCCCTCTGGAATTGGAACCTCCTCATTGATATAGGAGTCCAACTCATTTTCGTCTAGGACCAGGGAGATCCTATACTTCCAGGCTCAGAAGTTATCAGCTCCCTCAAGATTTTCATCAAGCTTGGTATGATGAGACATCTTAACTGAGAACCTCAAGTGGAAATACAAAAGATTTAGATATTACCAGGTCAAGATGTCGGATTTGAATCTGGAGTTGAATCTCTGGAGTGTTGGTTCAGAAGAAGATTAGGGTTTGGCTTTCCTGGAGTTCTATCCAACCAAATTCTTTGATCTTGATCTCTAAACTTTGATTTTGAGGAGGCGATCAATCTAGGCCTGGGCTCACTCAAAAATTCCACTTCTATGGAAAGCCCTAATATCCAGCAGCAGTGTCGGGTCAAAAACTGAAAATGCTCAGAATCAGATTCTGCTTCGATAGAAAGATGCGCCCTAGGGAGGAGCATGAGTGCAACCTTCTTTTGCTGAAAATATGTGGAGAGAGATCCAAAAAGTAGGAAGCCCTAGTCTCCACAGCTGCACAGTGTCTTCTTCTTAGGTTAGCTTTGATACCATGTTAGATTTTTATCATTCAAGCTAGCATTATTGTAGGATCTATAACTGAGAGAATAACAAGTACAACAATCAAACACAAGAGACAATGAACATAATGTTTTTCCTTGGGGAAACCATAAATGGAGAAAACCCTGCAACTTCCTCAGAGATAGAATCAGCACCAAAAGTAAAACCCCAAAATAGTAATATGATCTCCCGACAACAGTAGCCTCTTTCTTTCTAGCCCCAACAACTTCTCTCTCAGCTATGCGCTACAATTGAGTGTGAGTGAGTGTGTGATAAATAGAGATACTCACTCTCTATTTATACTAACTCCCGACTTGATAATAACTCACTAGGGACGACTTCTCTAGGAGAGTCTAATAACCCTAGGGCCCCGGAACTGTGGGGACTTTAACCCTTGAACAATAGGAGGGTTACCCACAATAACTTGGCATGAATTGTTTACATTATAGAACCTCCCGATAGGAACATCGGGGCATGACATTACTCAATTACATTATAGATACTTCCTAGAATAAACATTGGGGTACAATACATGAAACACGCAAGTGAATACATTCCGAAGTTACATATACATCAACATAAACTAGCAATTCACCTTAAAAATCAGCATTTGAATATCGAATGGAGAACAATTGATGAAAGGAGAGTTATTCTTCAACAATGGTAATGGAAACTCCATTAGTCACTTATTTTTCATCATTAGCATCATAAGAAGATGAATTAGGATCTTAAACTTCAAGAGATACAAAAAATATGGCTCTTCAATATTTGCTTATTGATAGAATAAGGAAGCATTCGAATCAAAGAGAATGGTAGCAACAAGATCTATATGAGATACTTTTTCATCATGAAAAAATTCTTCAGATACTATACGGGATGAGACATATTGAAAAATATCAAGCACAAAGGTGCTATATACACTCTCAAAATTTCTAGATTCATCCTTATTGTGCTTGCCCAAATATCTATCCAATTATGTCCATATATCCTTATTGGGTTTACAAGTAGTTCAGTTTCCAAGTCACAAAGGTGTGGTACATGTATCTTCCTCAACAATGTATTAGGGCATTCAATATTGGGTAACTTCCCTTTCTTCCACCTTGACAGGTGGATCAAAATATTAATCAGTATTAAGTTTAATAAAATCATTTGTTTAGTAGAGTATATCAAAATATATTCAAACAATCCTAAAGGAAACTAGACTCAACAAAAATCAAAGTGACCATAGATATAAAAAATTCCTAAGAAAATCAACAAGGAAACTTGTTTACAAAGAACCAGAGATCAGTGAAAATATGGATTAGAGGGCCTTCCAAAACTAGTAGCTTTTGAGGGACATCAGGCCTTAACAATTACTAAATAGTGAAGGTATGAGAAAGATTATAATGTCCCTAAATTCCGTAAATAAAAAAAAAATTGTAGGACTAATAATACTGCTAATATCTTAAGGGACATCTTATTCTTAACTATGGAATTATAAACTTGATAAGAACTATGCCTAAGTTCTGGTTATGTTTTCCTTTTAGTATGATTTATATTTTATGATGATGTTTAATGTCATTCTTTTATATTCTGATGTACTAGTAGTTATGTATATTTTATCTTGTTTACTGATGTTCTGATATTGTGTTATTCATGTTTGATTACATGTTACGTTATCTAGTTTCTTAAAACGATGAGGTTAACTTACCTCTGTATCTAAAGGGGAGGAGTGGCGGGATTTTTCCTAACGACTCACTTGAAGAGGTACAGAAATTTTGCAAAATTGGGATTACTTAGTTCTCACGAACTAATGCATGTCATATCTATATTTATTGTAGGTATTTTAGCGCTAAACCTATGCTACTTGTGCGTGAAGGAAAAAGTGAAAGACTTAGCACCTAAACTTGTTAACCCTAAACACTAAGGGTTGTTGTATAGTATTAAAACTCTACAAAAAATATTGGGACTTAAACTATAGAAGGTGGGTGTAAATATCAATTGTAGTGGAGGATAGTTGGCATAGTAAATGCACCCATGTGAAGGGTTGTGTGGCTCCTCCACGATGGCACAAGCCATAATACCTCTACTAAGGTTTCACAATCCACCTTTGCATAGTGTTTTTGTTGTTAGTGAAGGAGAGTGAGCTCCATTATTGAGCTACACTGATAGAGGCGAGGTTTGCATTTATTAGAAAAATGGTTTAATAGGTATGATGTTTTGGTTATGGTTTAAAATCTGTTTTATGCCTTCATTTTTGAAATGGGTAATAGCATACTTCATATGTCATTGATGGTTTCATTTTTCAGGGTTTGGACGAGAATGGGGAAGCTCTACATATGTGGAAAGAAAGAAGGATGACAACTCATTATGGGTAAGCCCATAAGATGAGGGCCTTTACCCAACTGATTGGTCATTTATGAGGTTTGCAGGGGTTCTCCATGGGAGCTTTGTAGCCATCTTCCCAATTGGGATTCTCCAAGGTTTGAGGAATTAGTGACGATGAGCAGTCTTTAAATCATGGGTTTGGATTTTGTGATTCTCATCCCATTCGAGCGTTTGTAAATTGGACACTACTATGTAAATTAAAACCTCAGTATTGGAAATTCATAATGGTGTTTCGTTTGATTTATTTCAGCTCTTTGTTTGTTGTGAGCACTTTGTTTTAAATCTATATGAAGGTTAAAAGTTATATCTTTGCAATGGCACTATGATAATTTTGTTTTGGTAGTTTATTGTTGACTTTGGATATAACTTGGGTTTTAAATCTAAAACGTGTTTTATGGAATGGTTTGGCGTTTTAATTGGGTTTTACCTCTCTTAAATGTTTTTTATTTGGGAATTTCTCTCTATGTATAAAGACAAAGGGAAAATACCTAGCTTCATGCTCGATTTGGTTTCATGGTAGATTCTTGTCTGCTTGTTTATATTTTCATTGTATCATTTATTTGAATGCATTCTATATGTTGCCGAGGGAAACCCTAGCTATGTTCATAATTATATGTTTTGATATATTACTTGGTATAAGATAGTTATGCTATCGTTGTTTTGTTTTAAAACTGTGGTTTTGATGGCGACCATATAAGGGTGGCCCATGCTATCCTATATGGCATAGCCTCTGTGTTTGTAGAGTTTATAACTTATTTCATGTCTTGACAGACATATGGTAATTGTTTAATCGATTCGATAATTGGTTTATAATTTAATTTTTATTATTTTTTTTAAATAATTCCAATGCTCCTAACTGGAGGTGATCGAATTCGATAGTTGATCTGTAATATTTTGTTCAGGTTATTATTTTTCATAGATAAACGATCACAGTCATATATTTACAAGATTCGATGATGGGTTTAATTATAATTTAATTTCAGTTATCGTTAGAGCCATCTCACCAATCATTAACAAGATTCGATACTGGGTGAATGTATAATGTGTTGACTATGTTTATATTTTGGTTTTTCCTCTTAAGGACATTGACAAGCTCTCATCCTTTGTTTTAGAGGAATGATGATGATTATGTTGGTGATTTACTTATCATATTGTAGTGTGGATAGTTCATATGTATTTTTTTATTTTTGTTGATGGAAAATGTAATATGCCAGCATTGAAATAGTTTAGCCAATCCTTTGTATAGGATGGCTAAGGATTTGATCCTTGGTGAAAAATGATAGTTCAATCGATATTCTAGATGATTGTATTTTTACTTGTTTTAAAGTGTAATGCAGCAACTATTTCACATCCTTCATATGGTTTTTGGTTTTTTAATGGATTCGATCCATGGTTATTGATTATGTATAATTGTTATCTTGTTTATTAATTTGGTTAAGTTATCTTTAAGCAGTGATTGCTCAGTATATTTTTATATAGTAAGTTTTTAGTGATGTTGTAATAATGATCATACAATGAGTCTCTAAGGGACTTGATCCATGGTCCATGACTCTGTTTAATAGTTTGTTTGATGGATGAATTTATTAGATGAGGTGTTATTATTTTATTAAGGTAGTGGACCCTTGTGAATTCTCTGTAATTTTATACTTAAGGATTTTGTTTTTACTATCCTTTATAAATGAGACTGGTATTGTGATGTAGGGTTTAGTTTCAGTATAGTTTAAGAAATGTATGGTTATTAAATTGATTTAGAAAACATAAAGGTTGTATCTAGACTAAACCCCAACATATAATATACACTTTTGAAACTAGTTTAATATAAACCTGATAGGAATTTTACCCTAGAATCTATATAAGAATTAAAAAATAGGATTCTAATTTTAACTAATATAACAAACGTGAAACATTTATTCAAAATAATGTCTATAATTACAACCTACAAATAATAATTCAAATAGCTTGGAAATGTAGAAACCTTTTACCTACAACTATGTAGCTTGTAATGGTTAAAAAACCCTGCACACTTAAACACCCTAAATTAATAAAACACTAGGTATATTTGACCTTAAGAATGATAACCGGATAAATTTGGAACTACCATGTTACTCCCAACCACGACCCGGAACAGTTCTTGGTTCTGATTCAAATCCCCTGAAGCTGGCTCCAACATGCAAGTGATCTAGAACTCTTAAAGGTGAAGCTGCTCCTAGTTTTAAAATCAGGCTCTGTATAAGAATGTTTGGTTTTGGAAAAATTCTCTCCAAATCTATTCAAGAATAATAAATCAGATCCCTAATCCTTCTCTTGGCTTGGGTCTTATATAAAATATTTTAGGAAAGGGAAGTTGGTTTAAAATTAAGTTGAATCAAGAATTCATTACTTTCTTGAAAATAATATTTAATTTGATTTATATGGAATTAATAGTTATTTTGTTTAACTAGGAACATTTTACTAGTTCCTACTCGAGCTTTAGATTAGAATATTTATTTAATTATTTTAGTTTATAATAACTACATAGAATCTCACTTATTATTTTAATTATCTTTGTTTCTTTATGTGTGTGTGTGTATAAACTTTACATATTATTCTTAATATTTATTCAACCATCATATATCAGAGTTTATTTATTTGATGTTTCCCTTAGTTTACATTATTTATTTTATCAAGGCCTCAGGTAAGGTTTGATTAGTCAACTAGGCTAGGTAGCTCTTGATCCTCCTTGCATGTTGGGTTACCTCATATTTTTGTCGTAGTTCTTACATTCCTTGATGAGAAGTAGATTTGAAATTTCATTTAATCAACTTAAAATAAGTTTGATAAGAGTCGGTGCTATTCAGATTCATTCTCACACAACACACTTAATTTCAATAACCCCTAGCGTTATTCAAAGCCTAAGTTCAACACTATTGATTCGGTGTTACACTAGTGTAATTCCAGATCCTCTCACTCAACACTAATACTAGGATATACTTGTATAATACACCTAGGGATACAATGGCCAAAGATTTGATTCTCCAAAAATTATGCTCAACATCGATTTGGAGTGCCCGACGGCTTATGCCCAACACTTCCAATCTTATAACTCATGTCCGCCAGAGATTATGATCAACACAAAATCTCATAACTCATGTGCTCTAGAGCTTATGATTAACAAAAAATATCATAACTCATGTGCTTTCGGTCTTAAACCCAACACATTATAGAAATCAATCATGCCTTCAGTATTTTGCACAATACATCACAAAAATAATCTCAGTATATGTGTTAGGGATAATCACATGATAATAAATCTAGTACATCGTACCATGACAATAGTCTAGACCATCACGGCCTATGCCCAACATGTCACATACCCCAATTTTGTAAAATAATGTTAATTTTTTTAATTTGATTTCCTAAGACATTATGTTAAATTTAATGCTAAGTGGGAACTGATGACTCAGCAGAGTCAAAATAAGTGGAATGTAATTCTGAATATTTTATTATTAATAAATAAAAAGTGGAGACAACAGCTTGGGAGAGCTGTTAATAAGAGTGTTACTGGTCAAACTGGTGGAAGGAACTAGGTGGAGAGAAAAAGACAAGTGGTAGCATCCTCAAACACTTCCTATGTTGCAGGTGGCAACTTCCCTACATTTGGGGTCATGATCCCCCAAGAAAGTGGGATCAGAGCAGGTGGCTCAATAAATGACAACTAACCCAAAAGAACTAGGCAATCTTTTAAAATTACCCAATGAATAGAGCTGAGGCTGCTGAGATATTTTCCAGGAGAAGAATCATTCAGGAGGAATGCACTTCAGGGAATTCATTGGGGAAAAGGGAAAATTGTAAGGAAGGTGTTTTTGAGAGATAATCTGCAGTAACTTGGTCTGACACAGCTTGCTAGCTGAGAGAATTTACTGATAAGTTCAGGATTGGTATTGAGTCTGAAGACTGGTACTTGATTATTGCTGCACCTAGTTCCAGCCAGGGATACCAGAGCAAGCTCAGGGGTCCTGAGGAGTCGTTGTTTGAGCGCCCTCTAGGAGTTGGTAGGGAGGAACGACCTCCCATTGCTGTTGTCGTCCAAGCTTAAGAACAAGTTCTGTTATTTATTAATTTTTGTGTATTATCTGTGTGTGATTAAATGATGCATTGTAGCCTATGATGTAAAGATTTAGATGGTTTAGTAATGAAGTTGTTCTTAGTTTGTTTAGTAATAGAATCATTTTGATGAGAAATAAAACCCTACCTGTGTTTTTCCTCATCTGGAGTGATCCAGACCGTACTCCAGCACAGGTGGTGAAATTATAAATAAAGATAGTATGATGAAAATGCAGAATAAAATGTTAGTGGACTTATAAAATATTCCTTTTATTTTGTTATCAGAAGAAATGTCTTTTATACCAGGAGTAGTGTTGAAACCTGGACTGAGACTGTCAGTTTATTAGAAACTGAGAAAAAAAAGCTATATTATTTACTGATAGTAGTATGTGTGGGTAGATAAAACAGTTTTTTTTTATACAGTATTTAGCTTCAGTAATCTTATGGCTTATTTGAATTCAAGAAAAGGGTATAATAGTTAAACTAGAGTAGGGTTAAGCTAAATAAAAATGATTTACAACTTTACAGTTTACTTCAGTTTTAACTACTGCATGTATAATAGTCAAATTGAAAGAAAGAATAGCTAGAATCTTGATTTACTTCTATGGAAAATTTAGTTGGTATCAGAATTTACTTATGGGTAGTAATGTAAGTTATTTATTCATTTTGTTCTATCTAGTTAAGCTTAAACAAAAATCTACAATTACTAACCTATTCTTTTTAAGATATCAACAAATGCAGATCATAGTTAGTTCTTATTCTTTTATTTTATAAATATTAACATTGTAATATAAACAAGATAATCTAGAATACAGAGAGTACTTTCTATAAATTATTTAGTGCAGTAAGTAAAGAAAACAATAATAAAATACTATCTTATTTTATGATTATAAATAAATAAGGAACAAGGGTAATAAATATATAATTATAAAAATAGTATTAATATGTAGATAAAGCAATGTTTTATTCCATTATAGTAAACAATAAACAGAATATAATTTCTGTACTCAAAAGCTGTATCTAACAGATACATAAATACTTCAGTAAAAACATGGAGTTCTTATATCTCCGAAGGTTAAAAAAAAATTATATAACAACCTTTTACAAATCCTTTTGTAATAAAATAAGTTATTATAAAAACCCTGTACAGTAACCCTAGTATTTTAAAAATTAAATAATATTACAGGGTAAATATCAAGTACATTAACGCACAAAAAATAACCATCAGAGTAATATCATGCTCAACCTACTGAGCTTAACCAATCACTTCACATTATAAATAACAATTAAACAATTTACAGTAGCACATTATAAATTAAAGATAAATAAAGAAGTTGTAAATATTATTAAATACTGTCAAGTTAGGGTAAAACCCTACTAATCCAAAATATACAACAGTGTTAACAACTGGAGTCTAAATTCAGTATTTCTACTCACGTTCGTAAACAAAATCCACAGAGTGAGGCTTTTACATCCCTTCCACCATTTATATATATATACACAGTAACTAAACAAAACTAGAAATTACAGTGATGGTCGAAGCCGGAGCACCCCGCTTAACGCAAGGGTCTCATCTTTCACTTAAAAACAACAAACTAAGTAACAGGATAAACCAAAACTGTAAGGGTTGCAGGAGACGACACACCAACCCACAAATGTCCCAAAGGGACCAAGCAAGAAGGAAATTGCATGGTTAAACCAGGCTTACCCGTGAACCAGCAACTGCTGCCGCAGTCTCACACAAACCACGCAGAGAGGAGAGATGACACCTGTAGTCAACAGAGAAGCGATAATGTTAAAACTCGTTTACAAATTAAATAACTGGGTATTGAAAATAAAACTGCAATGATAATGATTTTATTAAAATAAAGATTTCTTACCTTGATCTATACCGAAGCGCGACACCCACGAGTAGTAAAGCGACCACTAGCGTGAGGAGGGATTTTCTACTCAACAAATACCTACATCGACGGAGGACACGAACAACAAGTTCAGCTGGAAATAAGCTTGGGTTACAACCACTCTCAACATAGAACCGTAAATACTACAAACCCTAAACACCGACTACTATGGTTAAGCAAGACTTCGACTGTCATCACTGAGCCAAGAAAGGAAGGACAGTACAGTAATGGAATCCAAACTGAGCGAACTGCGATGGAGAAACCCTAAGGGAAGTAACACAAACTTAAACCCAAGTAACTATCAGTTTTGCGACAGCACTTCTCTGTCAAGCATTCAGGATGAGCTTCGAGGAGAAACAACAAGCAGGGAGACTGCCAACATCAAAGGCAAGATACAGTGTAGACAAGGGCATGATAGCAGAGCGGCCAGAGAGCCCAAAGGTGACGGAGACAATGCCTATATAGGGTTCGAGGGTGCCTTATAACCACATGATGGTTGGCCACAGTTAAGCCACGTCTCCAAGAAAATTATTTGCATGCAATGGGTATTTTTCCATAGTCTCGATGAGCAATCATGAGAGGAAGACATTACCAATCATTTTCGCTGTTTTCAAAGGTTCTACTATGATCCTCAGTCGAAGTCAACCTATTATATGGAGCATGATAACAAAAAAAAATCGTTATTATATAAATTATGCTTTAAATCTTACCAATGTCGTGAAGAATTAACGACTCATCAAAATACATTATGGTATACCATCGTTTACACAATACAAATCGATATGTAACCTCATGTTCATCGTGGGCATAGTCAACACTACGACCTAGCACATTATAACATGTTATCTCTTTACTTAACAATCAATCGATCAAAAGAATATACCCTTATAATATAATAAGAGAATTCTAGAAGTAAGGTATAGCAAATACTATTCTAGTAGACATTTGTTTGTGTAATCAAAAGCATATAATCTAACAAGAGTAATAAATTTATGACCTAGCATTTTATACAAGCTTGGGATGTATGAAATAAAAGATTATAAGATTTTAAGGGTTAAACCATAAACTTTTCATGGCATGGTCTTTTTTCATGACCTCTCCATCTAGGTATGAAATTATTCTTTCATCAAACAGTTACAATCTTGATAAAAATATGTTTTGTAACATTGTTATAGAAGGAAATAATAACATATATGTTTAAGTAAGAATATTGCTTACAACAAGTACTCGTTCAACCAACATCTATAATTTTATTATAAAATTATACTAATGGTTGATATTAAGGAGGTTTATAGAATCAAACTATGGAAAATATCCTATTATTAATGTTAACCCCATTGACCTTGTTGTATTTATTAAAATAGTAAAGTTTGGTAATAAGATACAAAAGAAAATAATAACATTTATTTTGGTGAATGCATTGCTTAGAACAAATGTTCTTTAACCAAGAAATTGTAACATAACAAGGGTTAAGATACAAATCTTTTTTACAAAAGATTCACCAACATAAAAGTTAGATCGTAAAACTATTATGTTATGCATTCTTTCAATGATTATAGTCCATTAAGGACATGCTCCTTTTATATCTATGGAAGGAATTGTATAAAACCGGTTCACGATAAGATATCCATCTTAAGAGAATAACTCTAGTTGTGTTATGGAGTAATTGCCGTGTAAACCCTTAAGCTGATAGACAAAAGTGCTAAGCATTTCAATAACTATCAGATTTGACAATAAGTGACTTTTTAATGACTTAATAACTCTGCCATTCTTAAAACTGCTTGTAAAGAAACATTTAAGGCATTTTTACACATGAAGATTATGATAGACGTCGAATAGTTCGGTAAGCATTAAGAACTATAAATTTACATCTACTAGAAAGAAGGAAGTTATAGTTATTTACTGATAGAACTAAATTGCATTCCTTAGAGTTTAAAAAGGAAGACAGTTTAATGATTTTACCTGGATAAGCTTTGGAAATTGATTAGCAATTATATTATGTACTGAGTTATTATTGTGCGACGAGCTTATATCAGAATGCTTTAGAATTAATGACAAGTAGTACCCGAACTTCTTACCTGTAAGTCTGTAAGCACAGGAAAACTTTCTGCGTTAGCTCAAAAGCTAAGTAAGCCCAGATTTTTCATGACAGTTCCACCTTGTGGTCGCAAGAAAAACAAGTCACTAAACTAAAAAAGAAATCATTCTATAAGATAAACATAATCAAATAGATAACTCAGATAATGAATTCATTAACATTTAACTAATCAAATAACTAGTTGACTGCATCTATGAAATTTATCTGTATTTTGAAAATTTTAAATGTTTCAAAAATTTTGGGTCTTGACATGTGGTATCCGAGCATAAGGTTCAAACACTAGGCCTTGATGCAGCCCAATTAGCTTCCATAGAACAGTAAAGAAAAATAATATACTAACATATATTCTTTTTTATGCAAAGAACAGAAAATTTCTTTTTATGAAGATTAACAGGCAGGTATGGAAAAGTTGGGAGAGTATGCTCAGGAGGAGTCTCCAGACACAGAAACAAGACAATTGCCCAGAGAACCTATGTTAGAAGAGGTGACTGCCAACTCTTCAGACATGTTGCAGACTGTAAAGGATTTGAAGACTGAAATGGAATCAGTCAAGAGGGAGAATGAGAGGATTTTGAAGGCTCAGGAAGAAATGAACCAAATTTTAATAGAAAAGTTCCAAACTGAAGGAAGGAGCAGAAGATCAGAATCTGAGGATGTTAGTCATCAAAGAAGATCTAAAAAGATGAAGCTAGCAAAAACTGAAATTAGTTCATCATCTGAAGGGTTCGGTGAATGACAAAGTTACCATACTACTAGTGACAGTAGTGAGGCTAAATTGTATGACAGAAAGAATAAATACAGACCATATGAGGAAATTTCAGGGGAGTTTAAAAAGATAAAGCCCCCAACTTTTAATGGAGAGACCGAAAAAAGGGAGGAAGCAGAGTCCTGGTTGTCCGGGATGAGGAAATATTTTCATATATATAATTACTCTAATCAGCTAAAGGCAAGGATGGCAATATATAACCTCTCCGGAAAAGTTGATATATGGTGGCAAGATCTGAAGAGAGTCAAGGGTATCAAAGAAAAAGAAGTTAATTGGAGTACCTTTAAACGGTATTTCAAGAAGAAATTTTTGTCCAAGCAATATTACGAAGAAAGAGATAAAGAATTTTATGAATTGAAGTTAGGATCAATGACTATGAAGGATTTGAACAGTAAATTCTTAAGCTTGCTTAGGTATGTACCTTACCTAGTAGACAAGAAACCTAAAGTACAGCGATTTCTCAGCTTTCTACCGTATCATATCAAGGACAGAATTGAGTATGATAACCCAAAGACTCTGGAGGAATCCATGAGGAAGGATAATTTTTGTTTTGAGAAGAACCGGAAGAAGGAAGGCTTAGCCAACTGGAAGGCTAAGAAAAATAACAATCAGCCTGTGTTTAAGAAGAAGGAATTTGTACCCCAGAGGAATTTCAAGAATAATAAGAATAAAAATTATTCTAACAATAAGAATTTCCGGGGAAATAGAAATGGTACTTCCAATAATTCAAATAATTCTAAGGACAAGGAAGCTGCAAATAACCATGGGAATTTTACCAAGAGTTTTGAACGTAAGGAGCCTGTTACGTGTTGGGAATGTAATGGCTCGCACTATTCCTCGGTCTGTCCAAACTAGAAAAAGTCAGTCAGCAATATTCATACTGTGCAGGAGGAAATGACCGTTGGAGAACTAGCGAGGACTATGCCCAGAATAAATGCAGCTTTGGAGAACCACCAAGCTGACTATCAGACTTCCATGGTGGAAGTGGAAGGTATGATTAATCAAACCCCTGTAACCATTTTAATCGATCCAAGAGCTAGTATTAGTTACATTGCACCTAAGATAGTGGAAAAATGTAAGTTGTCTGTCGATAAGTTTGATAATTCTTGGTTAGTTCAATTAGCCACTGGGGCAAAAAGAAAAGTAACCTGTTTTGTGAAAGAATGTGCTTTACTTAAGGATGAATTTAAAACTACAGTTAAGCTTAATGTTTTGCCACTTGGCTCATATGATTTACTGATTGGCATGGATTGGTTAGAGCATCATAAGGTAGTTTTAAATTATTACGATAAAACTTTCATGTGTTTAAATAGTGATGAACAACCAGTAAATGTTAAGGGTATTCCTAGAAAAACTACAATCAGACAAATTTTTTCTTTACAACTTAAAAGAGCTGTTAGAAAAGGATGTAAAGCCTATGTAGTAACTATTACTAATGAGGCAAGTATAACTGAAACAGATAAATTAAAAATAGAATATATTCCTGTTTTAAAAGAGTATACTGACGTATTCCCAGAAGAAATTCCAGGATTACCTCCAAGGAGGGAATTGGATTTCACCATTGAGATGGTACCGGGTGCGGTACCTATCTCAAAAGCTCCGTATCGAATGAATATTTTAGAACTTAATGAGTTAAAGTCAAAACTAAAAGAGTTAATAGATAAGAAGTACATTCAACCTAGTGTGTCTCCTTGGGGAGCATCGATCATTTTTGTTAAAAAGAAAGATGAAACCATGCGATTATGCATAGACTACCGTCAGCTAAACAAGATGACTATTAAAAATAGATATCCGTTGCCCCGCATAGATGATCTGTTTGATCAACTACGTGGAGCCACGGTGTTCTCAAAGATAGACTTGAGGTCAGGATATCATCAGGTAAGAATTAAGGATGAAGATATCTTGAAGAAAGCCTTTAGAACAAGGTATGGACACTACGAGTTTGTCGTAATGCCATTCGGGCTTACCAATGGCCTAGCTGTCTTTATGTGCTTAATGAATAATATAATGCATAAATACTTAGATAAATTTGTTGCCGTATTTATTGACGACATCTTAATTTACGCTAAAACGGAAGAAGAACATAAAGAACACCTAAAGATAGTTTTACAAGAGTTGCGAGAACAACAACTCTTCGTGAAATTTAGTAAGTGTGATTTCTTTAAGGATGAAATCCAGTACTTAGGTCACGTAGTGACTAAGGAAGGGATTTCAATTGACCTTGAAAAGATTCAGGAAATCGAAGATTGGCCAGTTCCAAAAGATGTAACGGATGTTAGGTCGTTCATGGGAATTACCGGTTATTACTGGAGATTCATTGAAGGCTTCTCAAAAATAGCAAATCCGATCACTTCCTTGCAAAAGAAAGGAAAGAAATTTGATTGGAACTCAAAGTGTGAAGAAATTTTTAAGAAATTAAAAACCTTATTGACAAGTGCACCTATTCTAAGAATAGCAGATCCTAATAAGGACTTCGTAGTATGCATTGATGCCTGTAATGATGGCTTAGGCGGTGTTCTAACTCAAGATGGGCATGTCATTGCCTATGAGTCTAGGAAGTTAAAAATTCACGAAAAGAATTACGCAACTTATGATCTAGAACTTGCGGCTGTTATACATGCCTTAAAAATGTGGCGACATCATTTAATAGGCAGGAAATTTATTCTAATGACTGATAATAAAGGACTGAAATATCTTCTAGATCAGCCTAATTTAAATGCTAGATAAGCAAGGTGGTTAGCCTTCTTGAGTGAATATGATTTTGAAATCCAGCACATAAAGGGTAAGGAAAATAATGTGGCTGATGCATTGAGCAGAAATGCAAAGTTGAACTTTACAGTAGCAATCAACACTTATGCTTCTGATTTAAATGAACAGCTTAAAGAAGGGGTAAAACAAGATAAAAATTATCAGAAATTGCAAATTACAGCTAAGGAAGAACCTACAGAAAGCTTAATAAAATGTTATATTTTAATTGAAAATGGATTTTTATTATTTAAAGATAAACTGTATGTGCCTAATGTGCCCAAGGTTAAGTTGTTAATTCTAGATGAAGTCCATAAAACACCATATTCAGGACACCCAGGTTATCAAAAGACTGTAACCATGCTAAGAAAAGAATATTTTTGGCCTAATATGAAATATGAGGTAGCTGAATACATTGCTAGATGTTTGGACTATCAACAAGTGAAAACCAAACACCAACATCCAGCTGGTTTGATACAACCTTTACCTATTCCTAGTTGGAAATGGGAAGTGATTAGATTAGATTTTATTACTGGACTGCCCAGAAATCATAATCAAAATGACTCTATTATGGTGGTGGTTGACAAGTTAAGCAAGGCAGCACATTTTATTCCTATCAAAACTTCTTACAAGGCTGCCAATATAGCTGATATCTTCTTAAAGTAGATTTTTCGGTTACATGGAGTACCGAAGGTTATAATTTTAGACAGGGATCCTAAATTCACCGAAAATTTTTGGAAATCCTTGTTTAAAGGATTAAATACAACATTGAATTTCAGTACCTCCTTCCATCCTCAAATAGATGGACAGACTGAAAGAGTGAATCAGGTGCTGGAGGATTTATTAAGGATGTATGTTAAAGATCAGCCAGGTAAGTGGCAAGACTACTTACATCTAGCAGAGTTTGCATATAATAATAACTATCAGTCATCAGCTAAATTTAGTCCATTTGAAATTTTATATGGGTGTAAATGAAACACTCCTATATCGTGGAATAATCCAGTAGATAGATTGGTGTTAGGACCAGAATTATTGAAGAAAATGGAGGAAATTGTGAAACAAGTGCAGGAAAATTTGAAGGTGGCACAGGATCGGCAAAAGAACCGAGCAGACTTGAAAAGAACTCCCAAGGAGTTCCAGGTAGGTGAGCATGTATTTATAAAGGTAAGACCAAAGAAAATCTCTCTAAGACTGGGGAGTTGTGCAAATTTGGCACCACGTTACTGTGGTCCGTTTGAAATTTTATGTAGAATTGGACAAGTTGCATACCAGCTAGCATTACCACCTAACTTGAAAGTACATAATGCTTTTCATATCTCTATTTTGAATAAGTATGTTCATGATGCTACTCATGTGGTTGATTGGAATGTTGTACAGGTGGAACCAGAAGGAGAAATTCTGGTGGAACTGGACTGTATTCTCAGGAGGAGGGAAATTACTCTGTGGACCCGCACCATTGGAAAAGTGAAGGTGCAATGGAAGCACCTTAGTCCTAAAGAGGCCACCTGGGAACTGGAAAGTAAGATGCAGGAGGCATACCCGAATCTGTTCCAGGAGATTGCAGAGGATGAAGAATAAGTAACATCGAGGACGATGTTACATTTTAAGGGGGTGTGTATGTCACATACCCCAATTTTGTAAAATAATGTTAATTGTTTTAATTTGATTTCCTAAGACATTATGTTAAATTTAATGCTAAGTGGGAACTGATGACTCAGCAGAGTCAAAAGAAGTGGAATGTAATTCTGAATATTTTATTATTAATAAATAAAAAGTGGAGACAACAGCTTGGGAGAGCTGTTAATAAGAGTGTTACTGGTCAAACTGGTGGAAGGAACTAGGTGGAGAGAAAAAGCCAAGTGGCAGCATCCTCAAACACTTCCTATGTTGCAAGTGGAAACTTCCCTACATTTGGGGTCATGGTCCCCTAAGAAAGTGGGATCAGAGCAGGTGGCTCAATAAATGACAACTAACCCAAAAGACCTAGGCAATCTTTTAAAAGTGCCCAATGAATAGAGTTGAGGCTGCTGAGATATTTTCCAGGAGAAGAATCATTCAGGAGGAATGCACTTCAAGGAATTCATTAGGGAAAAGGGAAAACTGTAAAGAAGGTGTTTTTGAGAGATAATCTGCAGTAACTTGGTCTGACACTGCTTGCTAGTTGAGAGAATTTACTGATAATTTCAGGATTGGTATTGAGTCTGAAGACCGGTACTTGATTATTGCTGCACCTAGTTCCAGCCAGAGAGACCAGAGCAAGCTCGGGGGTCCTGAGGATTCGTTGTTTGAGTGCCCTCTAGGAGTTGGTAGGGAGGAATGGCCTCCCATTACTGTTGTCGTCCAAGCTTAAGAACAGGTTCTGTTATTTATTAATTTTTGTGTATTATCTGTGTGTGATTAAATGATGCATTGTAGCTTATCATGTAAATATTTAGATGGTTTAGTAATGAATTTTTTCTTAGTTTGTTTAGTAATAGAATCATTTTGATGAGAAATAAAACCCTACCTGTGTTTTTCCTCATCTCGAGTGATATAGACCATACTCTAGCACAAGTGGTGAAATTATAAATAAAGATAGTATGATGAAAATGTAGAATAAAATGTTAGTGGAATTCTAGAATATTCCTTTTATTTTTTTATCAGAAGAAATATCTTTTATACCAGGAGTAGTGTTAAAACCTGTACTGAGACTGTCAGTTTATTAGAAACTGAGAAAAAAAAGCTATATTATTTACTGATAGTAGTATGTGTGGGTAGATAAAATAGTTTTTTTTTTATATAGTATTTACCTTCAGTAATCTTATGGCGTATTTGAATCCAAGAAAAGGGTATAATAGTTAAACTAGTGTAGGGTTAAGCTAAATAAAAATGCTTTACAACTTTACAGTTTACTTCTTTCCAGTTTTAACTACTGCATGTATAATAGTCAAATTGAAAGAAAGAATGGCTAGAATCTTGATTTACTTCTACAGAAAATTTAGTTGGTATCAGAATTTACTTATGGGTAGTAATGTAAGTTATTCATTCATTTTTTTCTATCTAGTTAAGCTTAAACAAAAATATACAATTACTAACCTATTCTTTTTAAGATATCAACAAATGCAGATCATAGTTAGTTCTTATTCTCTTATTTTATAAATATTAGCATTGTAATATAAACAAGATAATCTAGAATACAGAGAGTACTTTCTATAAATTATTTAGTGCAGTAAGTAAAGAAAACAATAATAAAATACTATCTTATTTTATGATTATAAATAAATAAGGAACAAGGGTAATAAATATATAATTATAAAAACAGTATTAATATGTAGATAAAGCAATGTTTTATTCCATTATAGTAAACAATAAACAGAATATAATTTCTGTACTCAAAAGCTATATCTAATAGATACATAAATACTTCAGTAAAAACATGGAGTTCTTATATCTCCGAAGGTTAAAAAAAATTATATAACAACCTTTTACAAATCCTTTTGTAATAAAATAAGTTATTATAAAAACCCTGTACAGTAACCCTAGTATTTTAAAAATTAAATAATATTACAAGGTAATTATCAAGTACATTAACGCACAGAAAATAACCATCAAAGTAATATCATGCTCAACCTACTGAGCTTAACCAATCACTTCACATTATAAATAACAACTAAACAATTAACAGTAACACATTATAAATTAAATATAAATAAAGAAGTTGTAAATATTATTAAATACTGTCAAGTTAGGGTAAAACCCTACTAATCCAAAATATACAACAGAGTTCACAACTGGAGTCTAAATTCAGTATTTTTACTCATGGCCGTAAACAAAATCCATAGAGTGAGGCTTTTACAGCTCTTCCACCATTTATATATATATACACAGTAACTAAACAAAACTAGAAATTACAGTCACAGCCGGAGCCGGAGCACCCCACTTAACGCAAGGGTCTCATATTTCACTTAAAAACAACAAACTAAGTAACAGGATAAACAGAAACCGTAAGGGTTGCAGGCCATGATGCACCAACCCAAAAATTTCCCAAAGGGACCAAGCAAGAAGGAAATGCCATGGTTAAACCAGGCTTACCCGTGAACCAGCAACTGCTGCCGCAGTCTCACACAAACCACGCAAAGAGGAGAGCCGACACCTGTATTCAACAGAGAAGCGATAAGGTTAAAACTCGTTTACAAATTAAATAACTTGGTATTGAAAATAAAACTGCAATGATAATGATTTTATTAAAATAAATATTTCTTACCTTGATCTGTACCGAAGCACAACACCCACGAGCAGTAAAGCAACCACTAGCGCGAGGAGGGATTTTCTACTCAGCAAATACCTATAGCGACAGAGGAAACGAGCAACAAGTTCAGCTGGAAATAAGCTTGGGTCACAACCACTCTCAACACAGAACCGTAAATACTGCAAACCCTTAACACCGACTACTATGGTTAAGCAAGACTTCGACTGTCATCACCGAGCCAAGAAAGGAAGGACAGTACACTAATGGAATCCAAATTGAGCGAACTGCGATGGAGAAACCCTAAGGGAAGTAACAAAAACCTAAACCCAAGTAACTATCAGTTTTGTGACAGCACTTCTCTATCAAGCATTTAGGATGAGCTTCGAGGAGAAACAACAAGCAGGGACACTGCCGACATCAAAGGCAAGATAAAGTGCAGACAAGGGCCTGATAGCAGAGTGTTCAAAGAGCCCAAAGGCGATGGAGAGAATTCCCAGCTAAGTTTCGAGGGTGCCTTATAACCGCATGACGGTTGGCCACGGTTAAGCCACGTCTCCAAGCAAATGATTTGCATGCAATGGGTACTTTTCCATAGTCCCGATGAGAAATCATGAGAGGAAGACATTACCAATCATTTTCGTTGTTTTCAAAGGTTCTACTATGATCCTCAGCCGAATTCAACCTATTATATGGAGCATGATAACAAAAAAAAAAATCGTTATTATATAAACTATGCTTTAAAGCTTACCAATGGCGTGAAGAATTAACGACTCATCAAAATACATTATGGTATACCATCGTTTACACAATACAAAGTGAGATGTAACCTCGTGTTCATCGTGGGCGTAGTCAACACTATGACCTAGCACATTATAAGATGTTATCTCTTTACTTAACAATCAATCGATCAAAAGAATATACCCTTATAATATAATAAAAGAATTCTAGAAGTAAGGTATAGAAAATACTATTCTAGTAGACATTTGTTTGTGTAATCAAAAGCATATAATCTAACAAGAGTAATAAGTTTATGACCTAGCATTTTATACAAGCTTGGGATGTATGAAATAAAAGATTATAAGATTTAATGGGTTAAACCATAAACTTTTCATGGCATGGTCTTTTTTCATGACCTCTCCATTTAGGTATGCAATTATTCTTTCATCAAACAGTTACAATCTTGATAAAAATAAGTTTTGTAACATTGTTATAGAAGGAAATAATAACATATATGTTTAAGTAAGAATATTGTTTACAACAAGTATTCGTTCAACCAACATCTATAATTTTATTATAAAAGTATACTAATGGTTGATATTAAGGAGGTTTATAGAATCAAACTATGGCAAATATCCTATTATTAATGTTAACCCCATTGGCCTTGTTGTATTTATTAAAATAGTAAAGTTTGGTAATAAGATACAAAAGAAAATAATAACATTTATTTTGGTGAATGCATTGCTTAGAACAAATGTTCTTTAACCAAAAAATTGTAACATAACAAGGGTTAAGCTACAAATATTTTTAACAAAAGATTCACCACATAAAAGTTAGATCATAAAACTATTATGTTATGCATTCTTTCAATGATTATAGTCCATTAAGGACATGCTCCTTTTATATCTATGGAAGGAATTGTATAAAACCGGTTCACGATAAGATATCCATCTTAAGAGAATAACTCTAGTTTTTTTATGGAGTAGTTGTCGTGTAAACCCTTAAGCTGATAGACAAAAGTGTTAAGCATTTCAGTAACTATCAGATTTGACAATAAGTGACTTTTTAATGACTTAATAACTCTGCCATTCTTAAAACTGCTTGTAAAGAAACATTTAAGGAATTTTTAAACATGACGATTATGATAGACGTCGAATAGTTCAGTAAGCATTAAGAACTATAAATTTACATCTACTAGAAAGAAGGCAGCTATAGTCATTTACTGATAGAACTAAATTGCATTCCTTAGAGTTTAAAAAGGAAGACAGTTTAATGATTTTACCTCGATAAGCTTTGGAAATTGATTAGCAATTATATTATATACTGAGTTATTATTGTGCGACGAGCTTATATCAAAATGCTTTAGAATTAATGACAAGCAGCACTCGAACTTCTTACCTGTAATTCTGTAAGCACAGGAAAACTTTCTGCGTTAGCTCGAAAGCTAAGTAAGCCCATATTTTTCATGACAGTTCCACCTTGTGGTCGCAAGAAAAACAAGTCAGTAAACTAAAAAATAAATCGTTCTATAAGATAAACATAATCAAATAGATAACTCAGATAATGAATTCATTAACATTTAACTAATCAAATAATTAGTTGACTGCATTTATGAAATTTATCTGTATTTTGAAAATTTTAAATTTTTCGGAAATTTTGGGTCTTGACACAACATATATAGTCATATACAAGACAATAAAACATGTGCATTGGCTCACGCCCAATATATCTATCTAATTATCATAACTCATGTGAAGTGGGGCATACGCCCATATATAGACATAACCATAATAATTGAAGTACATCATATGCAGTGGGGCTCATGCCCAATATAGTCAAGGTCAAAATTTAGTATATTACATCCCTCCCTGCTTAGAACAAGATTGTCTCGGTGTTATAGGGACTAGAAATGAAGTCATGAAACAAGGTGGGGTAATCCTATTTCATGGTGGATTCATTCTCCCATGTGGCCTCATCTGGCCCAAAATGCTTCCATTGCACTTTCAGTTGGACTATGGTTCGCTTCCTAACCTGTACTTCTCTTTTGTCCAGAATGTGAAGAGGCTTTGGCATAAACTGCCCTTTAGGTTCCACCTGTAGCAATGACCAATTAATAACATGTTTAGTATAATATGCATACTTCTTTAATATAGAAGTTTGAAAAACATTATGAACCTTTATATGAGTGGGTAAAGCTAATTAATACACCACTATCCCTCTCTTGGCCAGTATCTCAAAGGGTCCACAAAATATCGATGCCAACTTTCTACACCTTCCCAAGCTCAATGAGCTTCTTTTTGCTTTTAATTTTAAATAAACATGTTATCCGATATGGTAATATTTATCTTTTCTTTTCTTATCCGCATAAATGTTTTGGCGGTTTTTTGGTTCCTTGAGATTCTGTTGTACTTTGGTGACTAACTATTCTAGGTAGTTCAATAAGTCTGACCCTAACATGAGCCTATCCACTGGGCTATCGCAAGTGCCCAATGACCTACACTTTTTGCCATAGAGTACCTCCAATGGACTCATTTTGGTGGAGGTCTGGTATCTATAGTTATATGCAAACTCTGCGAGGTGCAGATAATCCTCCTAATTTGTGGGATTGTTCATCACGTACACTCTAATTATGTCCTCCATAATCAAATTTACCTGTTTTGTCTGCCCTTCTATATGCAGGTGGTAGGCGGCACTAAAATTCAGCTGTGTCTCTAAGTCGGAGAATAAATATCTCCAAACGCTATTGGTAAACTTTGTATCTCTATCTGATATGATTTCCTTGGGTATCCCATGCAATCGAAATATGGGCCTTTAAGAATATGTCAGCAATGTTAACTTCCTTGTAAGTTGAATTAACTGGGATAAAGTGTGCCTCCTTAGAGAACTTATCAACCAATACAAATATGGAATCATTCTCCTTCTTTCTCTTTGCTATACCCGTAATAACATCCATACTAATAACCTCCCATTTCCATTCTGGAATGGGTAGTGATTGTAGTAACCCTGAAGGATGTTGGTTCTCAGCTTTGACAAGATGAAACTCTTGGTATTTTGCGACGAATAATGTTATGTCGACCTTTATCTTAGGCCAGAAAAAGTGTTTCTTTACTGTTGATATCATCTTTTGATATCCTAAATGCCTGGAGTAGGGATTTTGATGAAACTCGGCTAGGATGCTAGACCTGATGTCTCCTTCCTATGGAACATATTGTCTCTCTTTGGACCACAATAGTCCTATCTTATCTACCTTATATTCTTTCTGTTTTGAAATAAATTGTACTCCTAAATATTTTTGAGGATTTCAACATAGAAATGGTCAACTCTTCTTTCCATTATGATCCTATCGTGAAAATATGAATTAGTTTGGCTCAAAGGTATATCATATAACATATGAGCTCATTGACTTAAAGCATCGACGATTTTATTCTCCTTTCCCTGTATATGATTTAATTCGAAGTGGTAATCGCTAAGGAAGGAAAACCATATGGCCTTCCTGGTATTTAGATATGGCTGGTCGAACAAATAGTTCAGGCTCATGTTGTCTGTCTTCAGGAGAAACTTCTTCCCCATGAGGTAGTTCCTCCACATCTTCAAGGAATGGATAATGGTCGCTAGCTCAAGATCATGTGTGGGATACTTTTGTTTGTGTTCCTTTAATTTTCGTGACTCATAAAATATTGCACAATCATTTTTCTTGAGGACTCCACCAATTCCTACCTTGATCACATCTGTGCAGAAAATGAAATCCAGGTGCAATAGTCAAAAGTTGTTTAAGCTTCTGGAATCTTTCCTCACACTTGGTTTTCCAAAAAAAATTGTTTTCCTTCTTTTGTAAGGAGGTCATGGGACAAGAAATCCTTGAAATTTTTTCAATGAACTTTCAACACTAACCTACTAATCCAAAAAATTACCTTATGTCTGTGAAACGAGTAGGGGTAGGCCATTCTTCGATGAATTTAATCTTTTCTATGTCGACAACTATCCCTTCCTTGTAAATTATGTAACCTAGGTATTGTATCTGTGGTTTGTAAAAATCACATTTGCTAAACTTAACGTAAAGCTGGTGTTCCTGTAATACTCGTAGTACTATGCAGAGATGTTCCTCATGTTCATATTTACTCTTTAAGTAAACAAGTTTGTCGTCTATAAATACCAATATAAACTTATCCAAGTATTTACTAAATATATTGCTCATCATGCAAATAAAAATTTTGGGTGCATTAGTTATCCCAAAAGGAATTACCACAAAGTCGTAATGGTTGTATCGAGTCTGAAAGGCCATTTTGTGTATATGTTCATCACGGATTTGTACCTGATGGTATATGGATCGCAAATCGATCTTTGAAAATATCTTTACTACTCCAACTTGATCGAATAAGTCATCGATCCTAGGGAGCGAGTAACGGTTCTTGATGGTAATCTTGTTGAGTTGTTGATAATGAATGTACATTCGCATCATATCATCCTTAATTTTTATGAAAAGTATAGGTGCTCCCCAAGGGGACACACTAGGTCAGATATAACCCTTCTCTATCAACTCTTGTCACTGTAACTTGAGCTCCACCAATTTAGGTGCACTCATACGGGATGGGGATTTTGAAGCCAGTACTGATCCCAATGTCAGTTCTATGTAAAAATATAAGTGTCATTTTCATGGTAATCCTAGTATTTCCTTAAGAAATACATCCTTAAATTCGACGAGAATAGGAAAGTGCTTAATTTGTTGTTCTCTCTTAGCTTCTACATCCTAGATATTACCTGCAAAAATATTTCATCCCTTCCTAATACATTTCTTCGCTTGTATGGAAGATATCTGTCTAATGGAAAGCTTCTTGGGTATGCCTTGAATCTTTGTTTGATTCCCTAGGCTATCTGTGCACAAGATTGACTTCTTTAGACAATCAAGCATGACATGGTGTTGTTCCAACAATTACATGCCTATTAGTATGTTGTACGATCCTAAGGGTAGGATATTTAGATCTACCTTAGCTAGAAAACCGTTCATGTCTACCTCATAGTCTCTTACTAGTTTTGAAACCTTTCTTTTTGTACCGGTGGCTAGTTGTACTAGTCATGGTTTCTCATGTTTCACTTTGTTAAGTTTATACATGTCAACGATCTTGTGGGAAACATACTTTCAGCAAGCACTGAGATCAATCAAAATAGAAATAGAAGTGTTGGAACCTTACCTTCTATTTCGACCATAGTGGCCTAATGGTCTGTGTAGTGAGAATTTCTCCTCACTACAGGAGAAGGAATGGCTCCCTTGTGCCTATAGGGCACAAGGGTAGGTTCCTACCCTTTGAAAATAGTAAAAAATGAAATGGAAAATAGCACAAACAGAGCAGTGAATTAAACTAAGCTAATATAACCAAGAATAAGCAAATGGAAACTACTATAAACTAGATCTAAGAGCTAATAACAGAAAATAAAGGGAGAGATGAAGCCCTTGTGAACCCCTCTACATAAAACGGGTTAGGGTTCCGCCTCCTTGAAACCTGCAAACAACCTAAGCTACTACAATGGCAAACTTGCAAACAATGTAAATGAAAATCTTGCAAACAAAAATGAGGGTTAGAAAGAAAAACAAATAAACAACCATGAAAAGAAATTATACCTCACTTAGGTGGAAATGTGCCACCATGCCCTAGCTCATGGGAGCACCTCTCTCTCTTGGTTGGGAAGCAATGGCTTGATGAGATGGAGATGGAGGAGAGGGAGAGTGGGTGGTTTGAGAGGGAAAGGTCTCAAAGCATCCATGGGCAGCATAACAATAGGTAGGTGAGGAGTGTTTTGAGAGTGACCCCCCACCCTCCTTTTACAGTTTTTCCAAGGGATTTTAGGGTTTTAAGCCCTTGGTCAGGGCTTTAGCCCCTTTTTGAGGGCTTTAGCTCCTAGGGGAGGTATTTTGGGATCCTTTTTGGGGTTTTTATCCCTTTTCTTCATCCTTGGGATCTTTTGGAGGTGTGGGGGTCAAATGGAAGGTCTTATGGAGTGAAATGAGTGTTGTGAGATGGTGTCCTTGGGTGGTGTAGGCCATAGAGATCTATGTGGGGGATTTTTGGGTTAACAGAATGCCCCCTGATGTGTGAGGGCAGGAGCTCAATGTATGGCTGATGGACATCATAGGATTTGCTGTGTAGAGGTGGTGCTTCCGAAGCTGGGGCATGGTGGATTTTGGTTTTTGTATTAATTTGGTTCTCATCAATGGGTGAGATACAATAAATGTGTGACATGTATATGGACGAGGCAGGCATTCCCATGCTCGTGACAATTCAAAAAAATCATTTGATCTATTCTCTAAAATACAAGAGCCGATCATATACAACTGATGTTACAGTGATGGTTGCCTCTCATGTGAGGATGAATACAATACTAATCTGGTACATTGGACCCATGGCATTCTCATGGAATGCTACATATTCATGACTGACGGTCTGCTAGATCTGGAACAGTACATAACTGTATGGACGTGCTGATTGAGATTCAGAGTCTCTGTGGTACAAGTATGATGCATCAATCATAAAGGTATACCGAAGCACTGCTGGGGCTTCTGATCACTGTCTCTAACGCTACCCAAAAATCACAAGGATCATAACTTGTTTAGGTCCCTCAAGTGGACTCACCAATGTGCTAGAGTCAGGTGACATCCAGGGTCTTTGACCAAGTACTGTGTGGAACAAACCCTGTACGAATCTCAACGGTGTGATGATGGAGTTGAAGTCGAGCATGTGAGAAACAACCATCCCAAGAGGCACTAAGGACTCCTCTCAAGTGGTCCAAGGAACTCATCAATGATGTTAATGAAACCAAGGTACAAGGACCTCTGGGTCTATCCTTTGGAATATATGTGTTGGTGTCGACAGAGGGAGACCTATCCCTAGTCAAGGCAATGATGTTTCCTTGACCATGGACGCGAGGGATAACTGAAAGGTGTGAAGCAATCTGCAGACTGACTCACTAAATTGGGGGGGAGGGGAGGGAAGGGAAAAACTGAACAGGGGCAGGGGGGGAGTGGGAGTCTCAAACTTCTTTTGTTCATAGTATGATGGCAAGGTGGACCAAGCAGCAAATGAAACTTAACTCATGGGAATGGGATCATAGCTGTAATACCAGGAATGTCGCTGCAGATGGAAAATACTTGGAGGCAGAGGACACTTTTGATACTGATGGGGTCCAAGGAAGACACATTGAAGAGTACTCTAAACAAAGGTGACCCAATGTGGGGATGATGCCAAACTGTTTTTTGTGGGGTGGTGTTTAGGGACACCATTGTGGTACGATCTTGTGGATTTTTGGCAAGCCCGAGAAGGTAAATGTTGGATGGCGCTTTCAATTTTAGAGAGTCTGAAAGCACGAAGAAGACTCCAATGGGGGCTCTTTTTTGTTGGTAGTCTCCTGTGCCCAAAAAATGATAAAAGTATACATAGGAGAGCTCACCCATCTTAGAGGGGATGAGAGACTTCTTTACCGTTGGTAGTCCAATTAGGCCAGAAAAGGTTAACCTACACTGACTGGATGGTCATTCAAATAATTTTACGAGCATGAACGAAACCAAGCTTGCTCAACGATCTTTTCTTATTGAGACGGCTGGAAAAGAGTTTAACGACAACCGGTGGTGGGATTTTTCATAAAGTGCGGCCCCTCTACCCAAGAAAGCACAAAAGTATGCAGAGGGGAATGATCCTGGATTGAGTGTACCAAGGAGGTCCTTTTCATGAGGTGGTCTACATTTTCCATAAAAGGAGGTAAACGAGACGATGTAGACGCCATTTCCTATACTTTAGCGAGCGAGAAAGGAAGCAGCTATTCTAGGCAATATTTTCATTGTGTTAAGGAGCTAGAAAAGATCTTAAACGAAACTCCAATGTGGCCAACCGATGGTGGCACGAATGATGCCCCCTTGTCGGGACAGTGGACAGAGGTCGACAAGTCATCCATGCAGTATGGATGGAGCAAGAGCCTCTCAAACATACCAATACATGCGTGGGATAGATCGCGGCAGAAGCCTGCGAGACGGTGCGGCAGAGGAACGCAAACCGAGGTGGCTCTCAGACGGAGGTCAGGAGAGTGTGTGTGTGTTGCAGTGGAAGAACTTCATGACTACATGCGATGTGAGTGCAAGTCCGGGGGAACTTTATGCCAAATACGTGCAAGAAAATAAATCATTTTGTGGACAGTGGTCCAAAGGTCCGCTTAAGGTGCGGTGAAAAAGACAATTATAAATACAAAAATAAAAGTATGGTACAATCCTCAATGGGTAGCGGCCCGAAGACACTTCTATGTCAAATACATGGAAGAAAAACAAAGGGTTTTGTAGATGATGGTCCAGATGTCCGCATAAGGTGTGGTGAAAAAGAAAATTATAAATACAAAAATAAAAGTATGGTACAATCCTTAATGGGCGGCGGCCTGAAGACACTTCTATGTCAAATACATGGAAGAAAAATAAAGGGTGTTGTGGATGATGGTCCAGATGTCTGCATAAGGTGCAGTGAAAAAGACAATTATAAATACAAAAATAAAAGTATAGTACAATCCTTAATGGGAGGCAGCCCGAAGACACTTCAATGTCAAATACATGGAAGAAAAACAAAGGGTTTTGTGGACGATGGTCCAGATGTCCGCATAAGGTGCGGTGAAAAAGACAATTATAAATACAAAAATAAAAGCATAGTACAATCCTTAACGGGCGGCGGCCTGACAGCTTGCATGAGTAGCAGTCGGGAAGTGTGATATGAGTACCGGTCTGTAGACACTCGCATCGTCATGTCTTGGCTCGTGAATCGAGGTGACTTGTGGGAAATGGTCGTGAAATTAATTTATTAAACATGAGACGATGGTGTCATAAAGAGATATAAATTTGAGCCCGGAGGTGTGAGAGGTGTCTCGAATAGGTTCCGAGTGACTTTTGACGTAGCAACTAAAGGTGTTGCCCCTGATTTGTGGTGAAAAACGTTGAAAAACAAGAAAATAAAATGAAGCAACTCATTGGTGATGTTAAGCGTAAAATATCTTGAGGTAGAGCCCATTGCGGGGGTTCTCCAAGAGTTTTCCATCAGATTCAATAAGGGTGTATGCCCCTTTGTCGAGATGAAGGTCATTGGCAAGGCTGGGTGATGGAATCTGGTCTTTTATGGAAAGAATTGATTCCACACTATGGTTTAAAGGGAATGGGGTAAAACCAGAGGTGGTCTTATAGATATCTCCATCATCACGTAAGTGGTGCCAGGATAGATCAGGTGGATCTTCCACGACCGACGAGAGGGAAGGGAAACTAGTGCTAGAGACCATGTAGATGGTACTGGTTATGAATTTTGTGGCCTTGCCCATAGTCTCTATTGGAGGAAGAGTGGAATCCCTTGAGATAGAAGGAGTCTTTAATGGACCTAGAGGTGGGTGCAACATCATCTCAATTTGCTGGACATGAGTCAACACATCCTGGGGCCTCAGAGGTAGGGTAGGTGGTTTAAGGTACCACACAGGATCTCCCAGTGTGAAATCCTGTAGATTACGGGTTTCCAAGACAGTCTTGCTCATGATCTTGGATGGTAGGAAAAGGAAAAGGAAAAGGATCATGTTGAGTGGGAACGAAACCCATTGTTTCCCTAGTAACTAAGCTTGAGGTTGCAACTGAGGTTGTGGTTGCAACTAAGGTTGCAGCTGCAATTGAGGTTTCGGCTGTGGCTGGGGAAGCAATGGAAGAAACAGATCTGATGGACCGTCGGTGATGGTGAAGACAAGAGGGTCTATAGAACTAGACATCATGTAAATGGACATGGTGTCTGAGGAAGGCGATGGGGGGTGAACTTCTTCAATCATGGTGATCTCAGACTTAAGGGAATGGTGACGGAGGTCAGCAAGAGCCATTCAAAATTCGGGTAGGTCTTGGAAATGGTGGGAGTAATGTCCATACAAGCCACAAAGGGTGCAAGCATGGTTTTTCCTCAATGCCTTGTTCTTGACTAGTGGTGCGGTTGCGAGTTCAACCATGGGGATGTTTTCATTCGTATCCATGGCATCCAGATGCGGACGGATCACTGGAATTTCAGGGCAATCTTGAGTTGGATGGCCCTGTTGTTCGCATATGACACAAGGTGGGACTTGTCATGGTTTTGCGGTGGCTTTGGTGTTCTTTCCCCTATCCCTTTTAGTTTGGGGCAGTGCGGGTGCGGGTGCGACGGTTGGCTTATGCGGACCGGGTGGGGGGTGAGACTCAACCGCAATAGGTTGCACCAGAGTTAACACAACCTGGGTCATTGCTGGTTGAGCTGGTGGATCTAGATACCACATTGGGATCCCCAACATAAAATTGGGTAGGATTAAGGTAGCCATTATCGACTTGCTCATCACACCAGGTGGGGGAAAGAGGAAGGGAATTGTGTGGATTGGAAATGAGCCCACAAAACTCCCAGCTGGTTGCATGTGGGGGTGAGGTTGTGGTTGCAGTTGCACATAATGCTGCTGCTGTGGGTGATGTTGTGGATGTTGTTGGCGTTGCGACTGCGGACGATGTTGTGGTTGTGGTTGGGGATGCGGCTGCAGTTGTTGTTTGGGTGCAGCGGTGCTTGATGAGACCATGCACAAGTACGCAGTTTTCTTTTGTGTCGATGGTGGTGACACCAACGGGAAAGGAGTCGTCATGATGGGATCGGTAAACAATCCAAGGCCCACATTCAATAGTGGGGAGGCTGGTGTGTTTTCAACCACAATGTTGGTTACAGGGATGACGTTAGCGTGTGTGGTTTCCCCTTGCGGCTCAACGGTGGTGATGGTAGGGATAACGTTGGTAGGTGTTGTTAACCGTTGCGGATCATGGTAGGTGAGTTGGTCAACCGTCACAATATTCCCTTCATGGGGGAACATCATGAGGTGGAAGACAGTTGACGTGACAGCTCGCATGTCGTACATGTAACTCCTCCCAAGGAGGAGGTTGTAGTCTAGTTGAGCGTTGATGACTTCGATGTCCATCAGGACTGTCTTCTCGGCTAACATGATGGGGACATGGGGGAGGATTCCTTGGGCTTTAGTGGGGTGTCCATCATAATTCTGCAGAGTCATGGAGGACAGTTGCAGAATTGGTGATCCCAGCTTCTGCCAAACCAAGGTAGGCATGATGCACGTGGATGCCCCCTCATCCACTATGCATCGGTGCACAACCAAGTTTCGGATGGACACCAGGATTTGGAAGGCGATAGTGGAGGGCATGCACGACTCTTTGTTCTTTGTGTCAAACATGATTAACTTGGAGTCGGAAGGGTCTACTTCCCCTAGAGTGGCTAGTAAGGCTTTATGATGCGTTGGGAACATTTTAAGTACCTCAAGAGCGGACATGGCAGTTGGCATTTGGGCCAAATCATCCACAATGCTATAGCTGACTACAGCTCTAGCTGTGGCATTATTGGCGATTCTACGTATGGGGGGTCACGGGAATAAGGGTAACTGGAGAGGTAGGTTGGTTGTCTTAGACGTGGATGCTGCTAATGAGTCGGCAGGTTCAATGGTGGTACCGTACTAATTTTTTCTAGTCTGTAAGTTGACCTCTTCAGTGGTCATGGTCATCAGGTGGTGAACACCTGTTTCAGGCTTGGGCAGTGCCCCTGGAGCATTGGGATTGGCCTGGGGAGGGGGAGTGTTTGCCACCAATCCTTAGACTAGTAGTGGGTTTTAAAGCACCATGGGAGGAGGTCCTTGTGGTGCCTGGTTGAGTTGGGCTTGAGTGGCGGCATTGGCGAGCTGTTGGGCCTCATTTTGAATGACCTGCTTAGCGCGAGCCATGAGGGGACACTCAAATGTGTAATTCCGATAAACATCACAGAGTGTACAAGGTTGGTTTGTGCGTAACGGTGCGTTGCATCTTGGTGGATTCTGTCGTGGGGGGTTTTAGGCTGGCCGGTTAGCCGTGGCATTATTGGGAGGGTTCGGTTGTTGACCGCCTCCCTGTGGTTGGTTATTGCCTTGGTTGCAGGGTCGGTTGTTTCTATCTTACCCTTGTTGATTATTGGGGGCAAGCTGGTTGGGACGGTTTTGTTGTGTGAACACTTGTCCCAACGGAGCGAGTGGAGCGGGGACGGGGGCTTGAACTTGATGCACTGGTGGTGCATAGTATATTTGTGGGCGTGGTGGTGCCACAAATGTGGGAATTTTCCCCACATACTATTGTGTTGGCCAAGCCATGGCCTGAGCCTGCTGCGGTGGTGCAGGTTGTGCATAAGAGGTTGTTGCTCTGGACTGGGACATCATTCTAGCATAGTCCAGAGCTTGGTTTTGGTAAGCAACATTGACAGTGTTTCTTGGTTGTGGTGCAATGGTAGGTGGTGTTGGTCGAGGCTGTGGTTGTTGGGAGACTGATCCTATGATGTTGTCCGCTGTGTGGGATGCCCCCGATGCGTCGCGGTAAGAGGTACTTGGACGGGAAGCATCTGGAATGACAGTGTATAGGTATCTAGACTAGGCATAAATGAGATCAAATTGTTGGGCCTTCAGTATGGCCTCTTCTTTAGATTGGGGATGTTCATATGCGAGGTCCTTTGCGATGGGTGGGAGCAAAGTCTTAAGGAACCAAACCAAGAAGATTTTGTCGTCTAGTTGGATTTGTATAAGTTGCGGCGTCGCTGCCACTCATCGATATGGTCAGTTATGTGAGTGGCGGTGCTTTGGCAATAGGATAACAGGATCTCCACCCCCTCGTCATATCTGACAGGGAGTTGGAAATACTATAGGAACATGAAGGCTAGGGAGTTGAAGTCGGGGTACTTGGCTTGTGGCAGCTCAATGTACCATTTGGCTGCAGCACCTGTAAGGGTGCGTTGGAATAGCCTCAGCCTAATTGATTCATCTACGATGTTTTTGGATGAGCACCATAAATGGAATGTCATTATATTATTTTGGGGACATTCCCTGGCTTTTCCTTCAAACTTTGGGACACGGGGACTTCACTTAGTGAACCTCTCACATAGCACATGCGATCGTGGGATATTAAAGAATACCCTTAATTTCGAGAGATATTGACCCAAAATATTTTTGTTGAAACCCACTCCCAATACTTAAAACCTCCTCCCCACCCATTTTTATACCTCAATCCTTATAAACCGCCCTATCCACCCCCACCTTAAACCCCTCATCCCCCCAATACCTGAAATATATTGGTTCAATTTTTTATAATTTTAAAACCCACAATATGAACTAAAGTGATAGAATATTGGCCAACAAGTGAAGCCCCCATGCTTTGGGATGTCTGATGGCAGCTTAGTTGGCATGGGTGTGTTAGTTTTTCAACATTAAGCTAGCATTATTAGGATCTTTAACTGAGAGAATAACAAGTACAGCAATCAAACACAAGAGACAATGAACACAGTGTTTTTCCTTGGGGAAACCATAAAGGAGAAAACCCTGCAACTTCCTCAGAGATAGAATCAGCACCAAAATAGTAAAATCCCCAAAACAGTAAGTGATCTCCCGACAGCAGTAATCTTCTTCTTGACTAGCCCCAGTAACTTCTCCTTCCTCAACTATGTGCTACACTTGAGTGTGGATGAGTTGTGTAATAAATACAGACTCCAGCTCTCTATTTATACTAATCCCGACATGACTAAAACCCTACCAGGGCCGACCTCTACTAGGAGAGTCTAATAACCCTAGTGCCCTGGAACTGTGGGGACTTTAACCCTTAGACAATCAGAGGGTTACCCACTATGACTTCACATGACTTGTTTACATTATTGATCCTCCTGATCGGAACATCGGGGCATGACAATATGACTCAATTACATTATAGATACATCCCTGAATAAACATCGGGTTACAATACATAAGATACATGGGTGAATGCATTCTGAAGTTACAAATACATCAACACTCCCTCTTAACTAGGAAGGTATTCTTTCTACACAATTTTCAGCACTGGTCTTCTTCTCTGTATCAACTGGATCATCTCGTCATCTACATCTCAGGTCCTCTGAGTCTTCAAGTCATATTCATCTTCAATTCATCGGATCTGGACCATCTCTCGATCTGGATCATCATGGGACATCGTCACTAGATCTGGATCATCACTCGATCTGGATCATCACTGGATCTCGATCATCACTCGATCTAGATCATCACTGTTGGATCATCATCACTCGATCTCGATCATCACTCGATCTGGATCATCACTGCTGGATCATCATCACTGGCTATCATCATTGGATCTCGATCATCACTCGATCTAGATCATCACTGGTGCTATCTCATGATTCTTCTCGTCACAGGAAGTTCTACAGAGCCAGCCCTTTTTCATGTTAGTTGTAGGCCTAGCCTCCATGTAGGTCTTCTTCAACACTTATATCTTACCTACTCGTCAGAAAGGAACTCACATCTGATCATATAAGAACCAATCCTATAATCACATCAGAAAGGCCCAGCACTCACATTCACCAGCATGATAGGACATCACATCACTAACATCTGTGAAAGGGATTCAGCACTTACATCTGACCTACTCTTCAGAAAGGCACAGTACTCACATCCATCCAGGCTAGAACACATCCTGCTCACAATGATGGAAGAGTTCTGTACTCCCATCTAGGCCGGAACACATCCTACTCACAATGATGGAAGATTTCCTCACTTTCATCTAGGCCGGAACTACATCCTGCTCACAATGATGGAAGAACTCTGTTCTTCCACCCAGGTCGGAACCACATCCTGCTCACAATGATGAAAGACTCTCATCTAGGCTGGAACACATCATGCTCACAATGATGAAAGATTTCTACACTTACATTCATTCAAGCGGGAACACATCCTGCTCACATTGATGAAAGGGCCTGCACTTACATCCATCCAGGAGGGAACACATCCTGCTCACAGTGATGGAAAGGATTGCACTCACATCTGATCTTGTAGGAACCAATCCTATAGTCATATCAGAATTGCCCCCAGTCCTCCTCGACTGAGCTACTTGGTAACTGACCAGGTGCCTCCATTCTCCTAGAGAATGGCAGTTGCCCTTACATCCGACCTGCTCGTCGAAATGGCCAACACTCACATCTGACATGGAAGGAACTTAATCCTTTAGCCATGATATAATGGTTCAACCCTTACATCTGATCAAGTGGGAACACATCCCTCTATCACATCAGAATGGCTACTCAATCCTAGACTGAGTGTTCCTGGTACCTCACCAGGAAGATCCATTCAAAGAATGGAAATTGCCCTTACATCTGTCCTACTCGACAGAATGGCCAGCACTCATATCTGACATGGAAGGAAGCAATCCTCTCACCATGACAGAATGGCTCAGCCCTTACATCTGAACTACTCGTCAGAATGGCTACTGATCTCAGCACTTATATCTGACATGGAAGGAACCAATCCTCTCACCATGACATAATGGCTCAGCCCTTATATATGACCATGGAAGGAACCAATCCTCTCACCATGTCAAAATGGCTATGGGACTCATCACTTTCCCTTGGAGGAAACATCGATCTGGAGAACACCAAGCTTTTCCCTGAGGTACTCGAACTTCACCCTAGCCAATGGCTTCATCAATACATCAGCTATCTGTTCCTCCATCGCAACATACTGGAGCTTCACTGCTCCCTTCTGCACCATATCCCTGATATAGTCATACTTGATCTCGATATGCTTCGACTTGTCATGGAACACTGGATTCTCTGACAACTTCACGCAACTCTGGTTATCACAATGCAAACAAGTAGCATCCAACTGGAGATCAAATATATCAGACAGTAGCTTCCACAGCCATACTACCTCACAACTAGCTGAACAAGTTGTGACATACTCTGCCTTAGCTATACTCAGTGCCACACAGGATTGCTTCCTGCTAAATCAAGAGATCACTCCTGATCCCATACTGAAGCAACATCCTAAAGTACACTTCCTGTCAATGGCACTGCCTGCCCAATCTGAATCAACATAACCTTCCAGGTTAATCTTTTGATTCACATTGCACTTGAGCCCATAATCAACTGTACCCCTCAGGTATCTCATAATATGCTTTGCAGCAATCAAGTGAACATTTCTCGGATCTGTCAAGAACTGGCTCAAGGTGTTCATAGCAAAGCAAATGTATGGTCTCGTGTTCGTCAGGTACATCAATGATCCAATCATCTGACAATACATCATAGCATCAATCGACTCTGATGAAGCATCGCTTAATAGCTTCAGGTTCGGTGCCATAGGTGTGGCCATAGCCTTGCAGTCCATCATCCCAAACCTCTTCAATATCTCTATTGCATACTTCCCTTTCCCAAGGAAGATTCCATCTGTACTCTGCCACACCTCCATTCCTAGAAATTAATGCATCATCCCCAAGTCCTTCATTTCGAACTCAGCAGCAAGCTTTCTCTTTGTATCAGCAATCAACCCATCCGTCCCTGTCAGAAATAGATCATCTACATACAGTAGAAGCATCATTGGGTTGCCATCCTCAACCTTGTAGTAAAGGTTGGAATCTGCTTTACTCTTGGTAAATCCCAAACTAGATAGAAAGCTGTCAATTCTGCCGTACCAGGTCCTGGGTGCCTCTTTCAAACTGTACAGGGCTTTCTTCAATCTGCACACATGAGACTCCCTATCATGTGTCTCAAAACCAAGTGGTTGTTCTACATATACTTCCTCTTCCACTACACCATTCAAGAAAGCAGTCTTGACATCCATCTGGTGTATCTTCCATTTCATCACTGCAGCCAGAGCAAGTACTGATCTAATGGAAGTGTATCTGGCTACAGGTGCAAAGGTTTCTTCATAGTCTATTCCTTCTTTCTGAGAGAAACCCCGAGCTACAAATCTTGCTTTATATTTTTCAATGCTACTGTCTGCAGCATGCTTGATATTGTAGATCCATTTGGAACTTACAACTAACTTCCCGTTTGGTCTTGGAACAACATCCCAAACATCATTCTTCATGATCGATTGATATTCTTCAATCATAGCATCCTTCCACTCTTTCCGTTCTGCTACTTCTTCATAACTGGAAGGTTCTTTATCAATGAAATCACATAGTAAAGCTACATACCTGGAGCAGGATCTGGTTCTCTTTCTTTCTCTGTGATTCTCTTCTGGAGCCCCGTATCTTTCCGCACCTTGGATAAGTTCACGTACCCAAGCAGGTTTCCTCTTATGAGGATTCTTCTCCAGAGGTGGATCTACAGGTCTTTGTGGTTCCTCGACATCTCGATCTTCTTCTTGATCTTCTTCATTCATGGTTGTGTCATGAATTCTGGGTACTTCTGTTTTTGCTTCTTCAGGTTCTTCAGCAGGTCTCTTTCTGGATTTGTTTTAAGCTTTGTCTTCATCAAATGTCACATCCTTGCTAATGTCAATCTTCTTGTATCCTAGGAAATAGATTCTGTAAGCCTTCGAGCTTTCAGAGTATCCCACAAATATGCCCTTCTTTCCTGAAGGATCTAATTGTGTTCTCTTCTCTTTTGGAATGTGTATGTACACAGGACAGCCGAATATTATGAGATGGCTGACTTCTGGTTTCTTGCCAGAGAAGACTTCTTCAGGAGTCTTGTTTTAGAGTACTCTATGTGGAGTTTGGTTCTGTACATACACCACTGTTCTGGCAGCTTCATCCCAAAGATGCAGAGGAATAACTTGATCATGAATCATTACTCTTGCAACTTCCATGATGGTTCTATTCTTCCATTATGCAATCCCATTCTATTGTGGATTATAAGGAGTGGACAACTCCCTCTTAATCCCTGATTCTTTGCATAGCTCTTTGAATTCATTCGAAGTGAATTCTCCGCCATTATCTGATCGAAAGGTCTTGATCTTCTTTTCAGTATGGTTTTCGATCAAGGCTTTGAATTCCTTGAACTTACTGAATAATTCATCTTTGTTCTTCATGAAGTAAACCTATGTCTTCCTAGAAAAATCATCAATAAAGGAAACATAGTATGCATACCCGCTTAGTGAGTTTGATGAAATTGGACTGCATACATCGGAGTGGATGATTTCTAGTATTCCTTTGGATTTGCTTTCGCTGCTGGGAAATGTCTTCTTTGTATTCTTCCCTTTCGCACATCCTTTGCAAACTCCATCATGTTTTGCTTGGAATTCTGGAAGACCTTCAACATCTTTGCTTGGAATAGGTAGTGCTCTATAATGCACATGTGCAAGCCTTCTATGCCAAAGCACATTTGGCTCTACTGTGTTATGGACCAAGGCTTGTTCTGGATGGCCCTTCAATTTGTACAATCCTCCTTCTTGTTCTCCAATCACCACTGCATCATTGATAGTCTTACCTCTTGGCCACATGATGACTTGACCATCTATGAATGCAACCCTCATTCCTTTTGCATCTAATGCTGATATGGAGAGAAGGTTCTTCTTGAGTCCTGGTACAAACAATACTTCTTTCATTGTTAGAGACTTACCAGAGTCTAGTTTATATGAAGATTCCCCACTACCTTTTATTGGATATTGGTAGTCATCTCCTAGTTTCACCTTGTGAGTTGATTCATGTTCTGACAGTCTTACAAAGGATTCCTTGAATCCAGTCATATGTTTGGAAGCCCCACTGTCTATAAGCCAATCATCACTACCATGAGTAATGTTACCTGTGAGAGTGGAGATCAAAACATATTCATCCTCACTTGAAGAATCTTCACTTTCATATCTGGATCTCTTCTTGGATGGTTCATCATCCTCTGCAGCATGAGAATGATGTCTTCTTTTGTTCCCCTTCTTCTTATGAGAGTGGTTCTTGTTCTTAGGATAGTCTTTTACAAACTGCCCTATCTCATCACATGTATAACATCTTAACCTAGATGGGTCCTTTCTATTATTATCTCTATGATGAGGATTCTTACCTTTGAAATGATGAGGTTTTCTTCTGTCTCTCTTGGAGTGAACTGTGAGAGCTTGATCTTCATTTCCCATTTTCTCTTCTTGAGCTGCTATCCGAGCTTCTTCTTGAGAGCATTCTTCCCATAGTCTATTGAACTTGACTAGCTTCTTTCTATTACAGATTCCTTGGATGAAAGAATCCCATAACCTAGGAAGGCCATTCAAAGTAGTCGTCACAATCTCTCCATTTTCCACTTCTTCATCAACAACTTCTAATTGTTCCTTGGTCTAAGAAACCATTGTGAAGTAGGACTGGATAGTCTCTGCATTTTGAATCTTTACATTCTTCAGTTGATTCCTCAGAGTCATCTTCCGATTTATTTTATTTCCTTCAAACAATTTGGTTAGGGAATCAAACATAGCTTTATGTGTCTTGAGAGAGGACACCTGTGGGATAAGGTTATCCTTGATAGAATCAGCAATGATCCTCTTTGCCATAACCATCTTCTTCTTATGTAAGTCCTTTGCCTCATCCCCCTCTCGAACTGGAACCTCCTCATGAATGTAGGAGTCTAATTCATTCTCTTCCAGGCTTAGAAGTTGTCAGCTCCCTCAAGATTTTCATCAAACTTGGTATGATGAGACATATTAACTGAGAACCTCAAATGGAAATACAAAATATTTTGGATCTTACCAGGTTCAATATGTCGGATCTCAAACTTTAGCTAAAATCCTACAGAGTTGGTTCAGGAGCAAATTAGGGTTTTGCTTTTCCGGAGATTTGTCCACCCAAATGCCTTGAAATTTGTCCCTAACTTCGATTTTGGGGAGGAGATCAATCCAGGCCTGGGCTCACTAAAAAATTCCACTTCTGTGAAAAACCCTAATTTCTGGCAATAGTGTTGGGTCCAAAACTAAAAAACCTCAGAATTGGATTCTGCTTCGACAGAAATATGCGCCCTAAGGAGGATAGTTATTCCACCTTACTTTTGCTGAAAATATGTGGAGGAAGATCCACAAACTAGGAAGTCCTAGTTCCTGCAGCTGCATAGTGTCTTCTTCTCAGGTTAGCTCTGATACCATGTTAGTTTTACAACAATAAGCTATCATTATTAGGATCTTTAACTGAGAGAATAACAAGTACAACAATCAAACACAAGAGACAATGAACATAGTGTTTTTCCTTGGGGAAACCATAAAGGAGAAAACCCTGCAACTTCCTCAAAGATAGAATCAGCACCAAAATAGTAAAAGCCCCAAAACAGTAAGTGATCTCCCAACATCAGTAATCTTCTTCTTGACTAGCCCCAGTAACTTCTCCTTCCTCAACTATGTGCTACACTTGAGTGTGGATGACTTGTGTAATAAATAGAGACTCCAGTTCTCTATATATACTAATCCCGACATGACTAAAACCCTACCAGGGCAGACCTCTACTAGGAGAGCCTAATAACCCTAGTGTCCTAGAACTGCGGGGACATTAACCCTTAGACAATTGGAGGGTTACCCATTATGAATTGACATGACTTTTTTACATATTGATCCTCCCGATCGAAACATCGGGACATGACAATATGACTCAATTACATTATAGATACATCCCGGAATAAACATCGGGTTACAATACATAAGATACATAGGTGAATACATTCCGAAGTTACAAATACATCAACAGGGTGGCCAAAAATCTTGGTGGAAGATGGGGTCATTTGTTAATCTAGCCAAGTCAGGCAAGTTCAAATGAGTCATGAAGGGTATATTTGACCCCAAGTTGATGTGGGATGGGGCTGCAATGGGGGTGGCGTTTATAGATGCATAATGCATCTACATGGCTGGGGGTGCTTGTGGTGGCACCATGGTGGATGGGCCAATGCCCCTAAGGGCCGTGTGGGGGGCGGTATGGGTGGCAGGAGCATTTCCCCCTTACATGAAAGTAGGGGCAATGTAGGTGGATGGTGCACTGCCCCCCTGTGTGGCAAGAGGGGTAGTGTGTGTGGAGCGGCCACTGCCCCCATGTGTTACCACTAGGCCAGCTTGGCTAGTCACTATGGGTGGCGGAAATTGGCTAATGACAGTCTACATGACTGTTCTTTGACCGCTTGCCAAGTTGTGGGTGACTGGTTGTGATGTGGACATGGGTTTACTTGCTAAGGTTAGGCTGAAAAATGGATTGGGTTTTCACTAGCCATGGGGCTTGATGGTGCCGTGTGGAGGTCTGGTTCAGACTGATATGGGTCTGAATCAGAATCAGAGGCTGTGTGGCCCTCTGAAGGTGTGGGACATCATTGAGAGCAGCTTCAACGGTGCCGATCAAGTGTTCCAAATGGTGGTGGTTTGCCTCTTAGCCATGAGGAAGATCGTGGAGGATCAATTGTGTTCGCTTTTGTGTATGAAACTATTGGGTATGAGATTTGGACCCTGGTTTCAATGGCTTCCTATTGGCTGAAGGTGATCTCTCGGCCACCAAGATTGCCAGAAGACAATGCTTGGCTTGTTCCTCATGGGTGCTTCTACTCAATCGGAAGGGGTCGTTGCCCGTTTCGCTTGGAAATTCCTCTCAGCGGCCAGCTACTTTGGGGTTCCTGTGGTACTCCTCACAATGAGTTTCTGGGCTAATCCCAAGTACTTCCCATAGTTGAAGCAGTCAGGGACTTATTTCCTCAAAGACTGCAGAATTGATTGAACTTAGTGTAAATTTGGTAAATTTTAAGGCTTACTCAGCGTCATGAACTGAGTTGGGTTAATTATTTGGTATGGTGTGTTGGTTTGCTTGTTTGTTCTGGTATTTGGTTTGAAATATGGTTTATGAATTCATGGTAGAGTTCATATCATGGTTTTGTATGCAAACATAAACAAAAATTTGTAAGCAAGTATGGTGATTAACCTTGAATTGTTGGCCTAACTAAATGTCTACCTCTCAATGATATCCTTATTCAACCAAGAGAAGGTGTTGGGCTCTCAACACAATGGGACTAAGCCCATCTGTAGATCCTCAGGTAACCTCCCAAGTTCTAGGTTGGTCAATAGGGAGGATTCTTAGCGCCATGAGAATCCCTCCTTCTCTACCCCTTCTACCTTCCAGGTCACCTAGTTTTAGTGGTTTGGGAAAAATACCATGGAGTGCCTAGAGCTATACGAGCTTATCCTTCGTCATATCCCAGAATACCCCGGAGGGTGATGACTGGGTAGAGGAGGAAAGGGGCAGCAAGATGGTTATTTTTAAGTTACTTTTAGTTAGACTAGTTCATTTTATTAAGCCTTAATGATTAATTTAGCATATACACATTGTTCATGGATTGATTTGCAGAAAATTAAAACTGGAATTGAAAGAGACCTGTAATGGTGGACAGAGGCGGCTAGGCCGCACTAACAGTCATCTAAAACTGAAAATTACTGTTAATTAAACTTAAATACAACTTCTGTGTGATAGGCCACACATTTCTGACCAAATCTGGCGAGGGGGCAGCAATATTTTTCCAGAAATGAGTGAGGGGGTCGCACAAAATGTGAAAACAGATGCAACCTGAGCTTCTGGGATGAAGTCGCGCATGTCTAAGGATTAAGTGCGCCCTGGGCGCACCTGTTCGCAAATTAAGAGTGCCCCAGTCTCACCTTTTCCCCCGATAAGAGCACCCTGCTCCGGAAAGGGGTTTTTTGGTGATGCAGGGTCAGATCTGGCCGACAGTAACTGGTACTGGGGTCAGTCTAACTCAGCTTGGCCTAGCAGAGGCTTTGGCACTGACTAAAATAGGAAATAAAGTAGATTTAAATAGATCTAACATAAGATTTCTGGAAACTAGGGTAAAACTGAAAAAAATTGAAAACTTGAAATGTTTGGCCCAGGGATCCTGTGGGATCGACCAAGTGGAGTCGCCAAAGCTGTAGTGAGAATTTATCCTCACTACAGGAGAAGGACTGGCTCCATTGTTCCTATAGGGCACAAGGGTAGGTTCCTACCCTTTGAAAATAGTAAAAAATGAAAGGGAAAATAGCATAAACAGAGCAGTGAATTAAACTAAGCTAATCTAAACAAGAATAAGCAAATGAAAGCTACTATAAACTAGATCTAAGAGCTAATAATAGAAAATAAAGGGAGAGATGAAGCCCTTGTGAACCCCTCTGCAGAAAACAGGTTAGGGTTCCGCCTCCTTGAAACCTGCAAACAACCTAAGCTACTACAATGGCAAACCTGCAAACAATGTCAATGAAAATCTTGCAAACAGAAATGAGGGTTAGAAATCAAAACAAATAAACAACCATGAAAAGAAATTATACCTCACTTAGGTGGAAATGGGCCACCATGCCCTAGCTCATGGGAGCACCTCTCTCTCTTGGTTGGGGAGCAATGTCTTGATGAGATGGAGATGGAGGAGAGGGAGAGTGGGTGTTTTGAGAGGCAAAGGTCTCAAAGCATCCACGGGTAGCATAAAAATAGGCAGGTGAGGAGTGTTTTGAGAGCGACCCCCCACCCTCCTTTTATAGTTTTTCCAAGGGATTTTAGGGTTTTAAGCCCTTGGTCAGGGCTTTAGCCCCTTTTTTGGGCCTTTAGCCCCTTCTGCCCTAACTTTAGCCCCTTTTAGGGTTTTAGCCCCTTTTTGAGGGCTTTAGCTCCTAGGGGGCTATTTTGGGCTCTTTTTTGGGGTTTTTATCCCTTTTATTCATCCTTGGGCTCTTTTGGAGGTGTGGGGGTCAAATGGAAGATCTTATGGAGTGAAATGAGTGTTGTGAGATGGTGTCCTTGGGTGGTGTAGACCATAGAGAGCTATGTGGGGGATTTTTGGGTTAACAGTATGCTTGTCGATCGTCAAGTGTTGCATTGATCCTAGGTGTACTAGCCATGTCCTTTACTATTGGGTCTTCTTTCAGGTTGTGTAGGACACCATTAGTCTTCTTTGGACAATCTTTGGCATAATGGGGCCCTTGGAATTTCCAACAGTTAACCTGAAGCGGGTCAACATTAGCTCCTCCATTTTCTATTGATCTATTGGTATTTGGTGCAGGCACATTTGGCCTTGCACCTATCTTGTTGAAATTTTTGTTAGACAAAAAACTATTGTTATGTTTTCTATATGGTAGTGGTTTAAAAACAGATTTTCTGTTGTCTGAGAAGGTCCTAGACTTTTTTCGACTTCTGTTCATATTTTCCTTCCCCATTTATCCATGCTCATAACAAAGTCTAGCTTTATGTAAGAGAGTTTCCAGAGTTTTGGGCATGTCAAACTCAATTCTCTCTCAAACATTTGGAGGAAGACACCCCAAATTTTTTTGTATATTGACATTTTTGTCCTTTATGTAAGGTACGTAATGTAATAGATCAAAAAATCCATTGATAAAGGTAGCCATGGTCATGGAGCCCATTTTTAGCTAATGAAATTCTTTCACTTTTCTGTCAAAGAATATTCAGACATGTATTTTTCCTGAAATATCCTACGTAAATTACTCCATCTGATTTCTTTTACTTCCTCCTTTTTAGTATGTTTTAGGTCTCTCCACCATCTAGATTATTTTCCATTTAAGTTGTAAATGGAATAGCCAGGATTTCATCTCGCTGGAGCAGTTATGTACTCAGAAGTATTTATTCATAACCAACAACCATTCTTCATTCTTCTCCCCATTATTCATTTCTCCTTCATATGTTGGGGCGTTGGTCTTTCGAAAATCTCCTTGAAGGTTGTCATCATCTTTCTATTTTTTTCTGTAAGGAGAGGGTGGACCATCAATGGAATAGCTGTGATATTCTTCTTTTGGAAGATCAGGAGTGTGTTCTTCTCTTCCCTCTTACTTTGAACTGCTAGTTCTTCTTTTATGATGATAATTTTCCTTAGATTTATTGTTTGAATTGGTAGGATTCCCACGAGGGTTTACTCCAGTCATATTCCAAAGTAAAGCCTCATTTATTACTTTCTGTTATTTTCTCCCATTCATGTTATCATATTTAAAGCTCTGTAAGTCTTCTTGCAGGCTTTGTATGGTATTCATTAGGTTAGAATTTAATTCCACCACAACTTCTGCTTCTCTTGTTGGGGAATTCAGGTTCCCTTGTAAACTGTTGTCTTCTTCTGTGTCCATGATTTGGACTAGTATTTCAATCTGCAATAAAAACATTAGTAATAATCTTCTGTTAGTGCATCACAAATACAGTTTTGAAATGTTTATTTCTGCAACAGATGTTTAGTAGCACCCATTCGGTCTCTAAGTGTTTGAAACTGGGCTCTGTTACCACTTGTAATGTCCCTAAATTCTGTAAATAAAAAAAAAAATTGTAGGACTAATAATAATGCTAATATCTTAAGGGACATATTATTCTTAACTGCAAAATTATAAACTTGATAATAACTATGCTTAAGTTCTGGTTTTGTTTTCTTTTTAGTATGATTTCTATTTTACGATGATGTTTAATGTCATTCTTTTATATTCTAATGTACTAGCAGTTATGTATATTTTATCTGGTTTACTGAGGTTCTGATATTGTTTTATTCATGTTTGATTACATGTTATGTTATCTAGTTCCTTAATTTACTAAACAGCCAGGCTAACTTACCTATATATCTAAAGGGGAGGAGTGGAAAATTTTTCCTAACGACTCACTCGGAAAGGCAAGGTAATCCTGTGAAATTGGGATTACTTAGTTCTCACGAACTAATGCAGGTTGTATTTATATTTATTGCAGGTATTTCACCACTAAACCTATGCTACATGTGTGTGAATAAAAAAGTGAAAGACTTAGTGTTAAGTCAGAAACTTGTTTCTTCAAATTTTATGTTTGATTGTCATTTTTATTTTAGCTTGCATATTTGCTTGAGTTTACTCTTTTACTTACTGTGGAAATTTTTAGATTTTTAGTGAAGTTTTCAATTTTTACCTTCAGATTTTTATTTAGTTTTGTTCTTTTAAGCTTTTGAAGGGTTCTAAAGGTCAATATATTGAATAATGGATTCACAAATCATATCATGAGTATAGTTTGTCATTTGAACTGTATTCAAAATGGAAAAAATGACTAAATAGCGCCAAAATTGAGTTTAAATTATTCTTGTAGCGCAACTGCCAAAAATTAACACTGCGGCGCTACAAGAAAAACGTTTTTTTCCAGAATGGTCATTTTTCAGTCCGATTTTTTGGGGATTTCGCTCCTAAAGTGTTAAATAAATCATTGGTCACATTTGATATGTGTTTTGCCAAGTTTTTTTATGTAAACAGGCGTCAATCTCATGTGAGGGAGATTCTGGCAACCGTTCTCGCAACTGGATGCAAATTTATGGCAAATGATGATAGTGAGTGAAATAAGGAAAGATTTTCGAGGAAGATTTTCTAAATTAAATATTATGGAGCTAGTGGAGATGCTGGAATGAAAACATCTGCCAAAAAAGCCATAGATTGTTGTTACAGAGCAGAGTGGGGGTTTTCATGGTTACATAGGAAATTAGGGCTTCCTGGTTTCGCCACCTGCAATCAAATTGGACGCTGAAGAACACATGTATAGCTAAACTGGACAATTAGACAGCACAAGGGATGGTTTAAAGCTTCTACAGCTCGACAGAAAGTAGGAAACAAAGATATACTGTTCAATACTTGCAAGGGGTGTCCTCTTCAAATGCATTTCCGAGAAAACATATGATTAATGCTTTGCAGGATTCAAACAAGAAACCGGATTCAGAGTCTTGTGTTTCTAGAAAAGAAAACAACGATCTTTCATAGACGAAAGGTACAAAACTGAAGAAAAACAAATATTACAAACACCATCCTTGCAGTGAAGCATTTAAATGCATCTCCATGCCCTCAGATGGTGATGATGTATCAGACATAATAGATTTGGAATTCTCTGATGCACATGACACTTCGGAAGATGAAGATGCAAACTATACAGCCTTCCTGAACTCCTTTTCAAAGGGACTTGTTAAGAATCAAAAGGCCGTGCTTGTCCAATTTCTTGATAAGTTGGAGGCTATGTGATTGCACGCTTTGGCCTTGGAGCAGTGGAACGCATTGCGTTTAAAAGAATGTTACAGAGTTTATCATGCCAGTGCAACAAATCTCATACATTATGTGGCATTGCGGTCCATAGATATTCATCAACTTCAGGAAACACTTTCCATTATCGGTCTTTCAAATATTGAGGGAGTAAATGCACACATCATGGCAAGTTTAACATCAGCTGTCCAAATCTTACCTAGTCTGACTCAATCACCCAAAACAAATAATGAATGGAAATTTGACAATGAGGTCCAATCTCCTGGTAATGAAGTTGCAATGGAAAGTAAACCTATTAGTGACCTGCAAAGCTCATTACTGTGTGCTAATGGGAAGTCTGAATAAATTTCATTACTTGCAATGAAAAACCATGCACGCTATAATGCAGAGTTACTTTTTGGACCAACTCTTGAGGGTAGGAATTCTCGTATTATGGTTACAGTTGGTAGTGAAGCTGCTGACAATGAGGACTTAACTTACAATCTAATTAAGTCTGGAGTTAATATAATTCGAATAAATTGTGCACATGATAATCCAGATATATGGAGGTGTATAATTGAAAATGTAAGAATTTCTTCTCAGATGCTAGAACAGCCATGCAGGGCGCTTATGGATCTTGCTGGACCAAAGCTGAGGACTGGTCCTTTTAAGCCTGGTCCAAATGTTAAGAATTCAAACCATTGAAAGATGCCAGAGGAGTTGTTATTTCTCCAGCATTAGTTTGGATTTCTCCTCCAGAAGTGAACCCTCCAACCCATAGATCTCAAGTTGCTGTGGTGCCTGTAGATGACAGTCTGTGGATCAGAAGCCTAGAGGTTGGTGATGTGCTAAAGTTTTGTGATGCAAGAGGAAAAATATGCTTATTAAATATTACTGAGAAGTTCCCCACCTCCTCTGATATTGGTTGTTGGGCTGAATGCTATGAAACGGCCTATGTGGAATCAGGGACAGAATTTCATGTCAAAGGAAAAAAAAACCTAAAATTGGAAATGGCAGAGTAGCTGAACTACCCACAGTGCAATAGTATGTTCAAGTTAAAAGAGGTGATTTGCTTGTAATAACAAGAGAGCCATGCTTGGCACCATCCACAATATCAAAAAATAATATCTTAGAACCTGCAAAGGTAACTTGTTCTTTGGGTCTCCTTTTTTATTCTATCAAACCTAGTGAACCAATTGAGTTTGACGATGGAAATATTCAAGCGGTGATTCGAGGTGTGAATATCTCGGAGATTTGTGTAGAAATTACACATGCAGGTCAAAATGAATCAAAGTTGGGTCCTGAAAAGTCAATTAATTTTCCTAGAAGTAAGTTGCATTTTGAAGGACTCATTGTGAAGGACTTAATGGATCTAAATTGTATTGCTGCCAACGCAGATCTGGTTGGTGTTTCTTTTGTTAATGATGTCAATGATGTTAGTATCCTTCAGCAAGAGCTTAGTAAAAGGAAACTCAAAAACTTGGGAATTGTGTTGAAGATTGAAACCAAGGGAGGTTTTGAGAGACTCCCACTTCTTCTGTTGCAAGCAATGCAGTCACCAAATCCACTGGTTGTGATGATTGCTAAGGGGGATCTTGCAATAGAGTGTGTATGGGAGAAATTAGCCGAGATGCAGAAAACAAAGTCTCAGCACTTATGAATGAAAAAAGGAGGTAGTAGAAACAAAATTCTGCTCTATTTTTCCTGTTTTGAGTTATTGAAGTCAAATGCATACCACAAGCTGATGGAAAGGAATTTTTGAAAACAAAAGGAGGTTTTTGTTCATAAGACACCCATATACAAAAACCTCTCTCATTTTTGCAACAGATGTCAAGTTTTGAAATATTCAATTTAATCTTTGCAGCCTATTTTTCAAGGATTCTAAATATTAAATATTTTCCTGTTTTAGTGTTAATTTTGCAGGGCATATTCTGATTGATTGGAGATGAATTTTTAAAAACCAAGATATTTTTTTGTCCATCATGGAACCGTTTACAAAAACCTCTCTCATTTTTTACACAGGTGTCACGAATTGAGAGATATGGAAGCTTCTTTGACACCTATTTTCCCAGAAATTCGCCATATTTGCCAGGAATCCGATTTGCTATTTTTAGTCAATTAGTTGAATTAGTTAGTTAATGTAACTGCTGGGTAGTTTCAATTTCGAAATAATGAAGGGGAGATAGAACTAATTCTTTGTAATTATAAAAGAGGGACAAAGGGACATAATGAGGGTTCGATTTTTGGGAGAGCTTCAGGAGGTCTTTAGACTTATTCATGAGCTAAGTATCAAAACTCTTGTATGTATTTGATGGCAAAATTATGAAATATATGCTCCATTTTACCCTTCAGTCTGTGTTTTGGCTTCATTTCTAGCTTGTTTAGCTACACAATTGGTAAATTCATTGCTGGTTTATGGTTTCTTTGCTTGTAATGCTTGCCTGTTGTGAATGAACTTCAAAGTTATGTTATGTTGGTACATGGTTATTATATTATGCATCTCTGTTCTTCTTTACTTGTGATTTAGTTCCTATTTGGCTTATGAATGTATTCCCTTCAGTCACCAAACTTTACAACCAGAAAAACCTTTCAAAACCCTAAAACCCTAATTTTATTTGATTGAATATTTGAGATTGTGTTGGCTTGTTTCTTTGTGGCTTGGAAACAATTTCTGGCACAAACACTTAGCACCTAAACTTGCTAACCCTGAACACTAAGGGTTTTGGTATGGTATTAAAACTCTGCAGAAAACCTTGGGACTTAAACTATAGAAGGTGGGTGCAAATATCAATTGTAATGGAGGATAGTTGGCATGGTAAATGTGCCCATGTGAAGGTTTTTATGGATCCTCCATGATTGAACAAGCCATAAAACCCCTACTAGGGTTTCATAGTGTTGGAGATATTTACCACCATACACACTCATTTTGGTCAATTTGGCCTAGTTAAACCATTATCGTAAGTTTTATTGACTTAATTGACATCAAAGGAGCACTATATGACATCAGCATGAGCACACCCACGCCTATATTCAATCAAGGAGGCTAACTAAGCCTTCTCCTTCATTTGGCGAGGATAACTGGAGCACTCCGAGGGTGATCTGAGTGTCATAAATGCACTTAATTGATAACTGATGGTTATAATTAGTTAAACAGAGTAGTGAAGGAACCTCCTTTCATTAAATTGATTATTTAATGAACTAGAGTCAACAAGGGTGCCTCCAACCACTTTTGATGGTCAGTTACACTTCAGTTAACCTCATCAGGGTTCATTGGAGTCATTGATGCACTAGCACTTGTTGGTTGGCTTGCAGTGACATGTGTTTGAGCTACTTTCAGTTAGAATCAGTCATTTATTTCACTCTGACTTCATTTAGGACTCAATTGAGTCAATTAGGGTTTTGATCAATGGTTAACTTGTGTTGACTATGGCTTACATTCAGTTAAGCTAGACACACTCATTCAATTCAAATGACCTCCTTGGGAATTCAAATTGTCTTGGAATTCATGCATCTGGCATGATGATTGTATTGTATCATCACTCTTTCATTTGATTATACAGATCTGCTACTTCCATTGCAGCACCATTTTGCCAATTTTATGCATATTTGTCTGTATTATTTGTGAGACTGTGTTTTCAGTTCCTAGACCAATGTAAAAAAGACAAGTGTTATATAAAAAGATATAACATAACATAATACAAT
>LPNX010973961.1:156614-176343 GCA_001517045.1 Pseudotsuga menziesii
ATACCGAACCCTCAAGTTGTAATACCATATCTTATCCTATATTCAATGTAAAAAAGACAAAAAATGTTATATAAAAATATACAATAATACAATATATATAAATATAAATAATAATAATAATAATAACAATAACAATAACAATAACAATAATTAATTAATAAAGAGGTTTAAAAAAAAGGTCTTATCTAAAAGACATGACCATTAGTAAAGGGTAGTATATATATCAAACCCTCAAGGTGTAATATCATATCTTATCAATGTTCCCCCAAGTTTCCGAGACGCGGGAGCGGGGAAACGCACATTGGGGACGTGTGGAGACCACCCCCAAATTTTAGTGAAATTCAAGGGGGCCGGGGGGACGTCCAGGTCTTAATAAAAATTAATATTATAAATTATTAAATCCTAGCAATAACAATTCAATGATTCATCCCATGTAAACTACTAAAAGTAAATAATAAATAGTAAATACCAAGTCTATCATTGTGCAATGTAAATCAGAATATAGCAAATTAATAATACAAACACCTTATACAACTCAACATGATAATTTTAAAATTTGTCATTTGAAGCTTGATATTCATATTTCTAATTTCAGTCATTGTAATTGAAAACTTGCATGCTAAAATAGTGAAATAGTAAATTACTATTAAAGACTAAGCCTGAAATAAAGACTAAATAACAATTATAATTGAAATTTTGTTTTTTTAGATTGAAATTGGGAAAATCGTGGGGTGCGTCTAGGATCCCCCTAGTTTCTGGAGGGGGCGTGTGGGAGCCCCCCTTCACCGGAGCACGCTGCAAAACAAGGGTATGTGTCCCCTTGTGAGTTTTCGAGAGTTTCCTGATTTTGGGGACGCTGGGAAACGTTTCCCCAGGAGCCCCCGGGGTGCAGGGAGCAAGGGGGGCGCATCCTCGACCCTGGGGTGCGAGACCACGTGTAACACTATATATTTTCCTATCATCTTTATTAAAATATTTACTCATGGATTATTTATCCTTTTTGAAATGGAAGATTCAGTAAAGGATTTTTAACATTTTAGTGGTATCAGAGTGATCCGACCCTTGGCCATTATTTACACTTTGTGTAATTTGGATTTTAGCCATTGTCCTAAGGGTTCCCTAAAATTGTGGTCTTTGAGATAAAAAAGAAGAAGAAAAAGAAAGTAAAAAGAATAAAAATAAAAATAAAAACATGTTTTAAAAGAAAACCACATGTAGTTTTTTATAAAGGAAGAAGAATTAAATTACTCATGGGAGAAAAGAAAAGGAATAGAAGAAAAATAAAGAAAAATAAAGAAAAAAAGAATAGAAAAAAACAAAGCATTGTTTTATAAAACCATACGTGGTTTTATTTTCCAAACATGGGTGGGGAAGTTATAACAGAGGTAAGAAAGAAAAAAAAGGTCAAAGGAAGACTAAAGTATTGAAAAAAATAGTATAATATATAAGACCAAAGTCTCAACAAGGCATCTTAGAAGGAAGATTGATGAAAATTGTGAGGACATGAAAAAAAACAATGGAGTCCACTAGTGGAAATAATTGAAGATTTCCTCAAACCTATAAAAAGTATGTGGGTGCCATATTATAAAGTCTATGGGATTGTTCAAGGAAAAGATGTTTGCATTGCTATTTATTTGACCACCTAGAAAAATCACATAAACATTGACCTAGTGAACAAATTAAAGGTTTCAGAGCTAGATGTAATTGAAAATGACACGATTTTTTTGATGATAAATTTGAAATTAAGAACCTATAACTATCTAGCGATACAAGGTCATAACTTAATTCAATGTCGTATCAATGCATCAAGACCAACCCGATATAATGATTGGGTCAGCTTGGATGGATTCATTGGGTACCGTCATGTTTAATACAAGGAAAAATTTTTTGACATTTCCTTGTAAAAAGAAGAAAATCACATTTCAGGATGTTACAATGAAATCTAATTCAGAAGTTGTTGTCTGAAGACTTCAAAGATATCTCAAAAGTGTTTTTGCAAGAAGATTAGAAATCAATACAAAAGATGCAAAAAGAGTTGGATAAAGTCATGATGGATGAAGAAGAAGAGGTCTCTCGTCTAAAAGATCATAATAAAAATGCTTTTTGAAATCAAGAAGGTGAAGGATAAAACACAATGCAATGAAAAGTGAGAAGAGGGAATTCAAGATCTCCAACAAAAATTATCTAGAAAAGATGAAGACAATTCCTCCGTGAGAAAGGTTAATCAAGAATTGTTAGAGCAAATAAAAACGTTAAGAGAAAGAGAACAAGAGAATCAAGATGCTCAAAATGAAGTCAACAATTCAAATTATAAGGAAGAACTCTTACGCTTAAGGAGACACAATCAAGACTTACTCTTACAAACTGGAAAACTAAAGCATGATAAGAAATCTTTACAAGAAGAGTTAGATCGTAAAAATCAATTGTCAACAAAGAAATGACGATTGACCCAATAGCAAAGTCATTAGACACTCAAATTCAAACACCCAAAAGGGAACAAATACACACTCAATTGAATTTTTATCAACCCATAAGTCGCCAAAAGCACAAAAAGTTGAAGTTTCTAGAAACACTCCACAAGCAACTGAAATACCTTATCATCATCTAAAGAGTCATTATGATCGACGACAAAGTCAAGAGGAAAATAAGCAGTACTCTTCTTACAGACAAACCAACTACCACATTGAAAAAGTATGAAGACAAAATCAACAACTTGTATGGAAGCATAAAATGAGAAGTTCTATCCGAACTATTGATCAACAAACATTTTCATTGAAGGTAGATCTTGGATGGACTACTTCACAAACGATGCAACACTTTTATTCAATGCTTAAAAGCATGTATTGTCTCATTTCGTCAAGCGTCACAACTACTGACACAAAGGATCACGAGAAAGTGTTACGAGCAAGAACAAGAGATATAATTAATCCATAATCATGCTTTGAGGACAATGCATCTCTAAGAGGAAGGCAATGTTATATAAAAAAATATAAAAAAATACAATATATATAAATATAAATAATAATAACAATAACAATAATTAATTAATAAAGAGATTTAAAGAAAAGAAGTGTCTTATTGAAAAGACATGACCATTAGTAAATGACTGTATATATATTGAACCCTCAAGTTGTAATATCATATCTTATCCTATCATCTTTATTAAAATATTTAATCATGCATTATTTATCCTTTCTAAAGTGGAAGTTTCAGTAAACGTTTTTTAACGTTTCAAATAGGTTAAAATACATAAAGGACAAATACTATATAAATAATGAATGAAATATATGATAAGTTGATGGTATATATACACATTAATGGGTCACGAGGTGACGTTTTTTAACGTTTCAAATAGGTTAAAATACATAAAGGACAAATACTATATAAATAATGAATGAAATATATGATAAGTTGATGGTATATATACACATTAATGGGTCACGAGGTGACCCTTAGTTATGTGATGCATTTTAGCTTAATTATTATTATAGTATTATTACCATTCATGCTTATTTATATAATTTTAATGTTTATTATGTTGCGTATCCCTTCAAGATACTTTGTCCTCAAGGCCTTTATGAAAAATATTTTTGTTTTGGCTTGCAATATTTGTCATAATTCTTTCATTTTTGAATTGGTGATGGTTGAGGACTGAATTGGTGATGGTTGAGGGCTTGATATGACATGACCTTCTAAGTGTTGAGCATATTTTTTGAATTGTGAAAGGATTTGAACACCCTAATTCAATACTTTGTGGCATTGCGTTGTTTTGGAGTTGCTAATGTGAATTTTTATGCTTGGACACAATTGCAACGACATTAATATTCTTTGGAATATAGACCAACTGCTTTCATTCAAAACAATGTTGATACATTGACTGGATACAAAATCGACTCTTATGATTTGGATGTCGATAAGGTGTCCTTGTAACCTGATCATTCTTTCTCATACTATAGTGTTTTCCTAATTCACATTTGGAATGTTGTCTTCTTCATAAACCTATGTTGCTTTATTGATCACTGATTTTTTATTATTAAGAACATTTGGATCTTCCATTGTTTCTACTTGACATTTGAAGATATCCTTACTTCCATTGGATTTGCATATATTTTCGTTGTGATGTTGGTTGGCTTTGTATTGGTTCCTTTCACTATGACATGGATTTTTACATCTAATGACTTTTCTATTTCAATTGGGTCAACCATTGATTTAATATCGACCACTAATTCTTTGTTTACATGTTAATCTAACTTTTTTGTTGTGTTTTCTTTTCATCTTTCTACATCTCGATTTGTGCAGGCAAATTTTGGTTATAATTCCTTAGGTGATAAAGTTCATAATTTTTTTGACTTGTTGAATTTTTTTTAAGATCTTGATTCTCAGGGTTCTCATCTCTTTACATTTTGATTTATTCAAGCAACCTTTGATTAAGGTTCTTTAGGGATGAACTTAATCCATCTTTTTTAATAATTTCTTCTTGAAATCTTGAATTTGTGAACTTTCATCATTTTGTTGATATTTTGCTATTTCATTATTGAGGTGCTTGTGTTTTTCTTTGGAATAATCTAATTTGTTTGTTAAATCTACATGTTTCTCTCCAAGGTAGATAAATGCATTAAAAATTGATGCATTGGTGTCTTTTGTCGTTGATGCCATGCTTACTATATGTATAATCTTCATAATAAGTGGGTGCACAATGTGCGAGGAACCCACTATAGATATTGAAACTCTAAAAAAATACCCTTTTCTTACTTTAGATTTCAAAGATACCTTTATAAGTGATGCTTTTTCTCAGCAATAATAAAACTTTTTCCTTAAATATGCTTAGGGAATTAATACCTTATAAATTTGAGAATTCCCTTTATGTTCTGAGTGTTGTATTTTTTATTTTTATTTTTAAATTTAACATTCCTTCTAACTTTATTTTAAATTATTCTTCTTAAATCAAGGGTTATAATTATTTTTGCATGTAATTTCTAATATCCTTTGTTCTCCAAATATAATATGGGCTTTAGACATAGTGTTCGAAATATGTAAACCTTCAAGTTTGTTTTTGTTGGATACCTAATCGTACGGTAATCGAGATTATGGTTGAATGTAATTATTGTATTGATGAGTCATAGGGAATCTAAAGAGTCATACGAGAATAACTAATGTGCATCTCGAATATGAAACCAAGGGTCACAACTTTGTATATTTATATGAGATGCTCATTATTGCTCATCCTAGCTTGGAGTTACCTAGATTTGTCAGTGGTATCAGAGACTTGGCCTTTTTTACAAATTCATGATCAACTTCATTTCATTTTCTGTCATCCTTTACTCTACCCTCAACTTGCTACCTTTGTTGCAGAATTGAGTACTATCTCCTTTGCATGTTGTACTGTCTCTTTGGACCAATCGACTTTCCTATGCATTACCTTTCCTTTGTTGTCATGTGTTTCCTTTGGTATTCGTTTTGGTGTCATTATTATTTGTGTAACCCTAATTCACCTAACTTTACTATATGTGGTTATTTCTATTTAGCTTATCAAGCTCACGACCTAGCATTGGCACCCAAAAATTTGTGTGATAGCCCACTTTCATGACCATCATATTCAATTGTGATTTGAATTCTACCCTAATGTTTCTTCTATGCATGGTGTTACCTTCTATGTTTGTGCAATCCACAACCATTTCTTTGAATTGCATTTTACCTCTTGCAACCTAGCACTATCTTGTATACTTTGCATATGAATTGGTGCTAACTTGCTTTTGGTATATTGTGTGCTTTGTGTGTTATCCTAGAAGCCATTCCCTCTACGTATCTTCACATTCACATTACGTTGGTCGTAACCCTAATCCTCCCATTCATCAAGTCTACCATTCCATGAATTATTAATTAGTTATTATTAATTAGACACTAATATATTTCAGCTCTCACACAAAATTTAGCTCTCCAAACTAGTGGAAAGGTGGGTGAACTATTGGTGCCAATGGGAGCCAAACATTTGATAGATGTTACCAGAGATTTGCGCTTTAACAGAGTCAGACAACTACAAGAAAATTTAAATAAACGAGTCCAAACTTGAGTATTTTGGTAAAGTAAATTATTTTTCACTTTAAATTTGTGAATTTTGAAACCATAGTAGGCAAGTTGTGGCCTTAATGGAGCAATAGTCTTGTGGTATCTTGATGAGAATATTGGTTTGCATGCTACTTCATGTTCAATGTTTTACTACTGAGTATTACCTTTCCGTACTTATCTTAAGCATATGCCATTGTTGTAGTAGAATTGCAGAGATGATATTGAATAGAGTTTGTATTGGAGAAGATAGTATTGCCATATTTGTATCTTCCACTTACAAACATGTTTGAAATGATTTACTATTGTTGATGCATTCTCTAGTTTCCATTGTTAGTGTGGTGCTCACTGGCAAGGACAACTACCTAGAGTGGTCAAGGAAGATCAAATACACCCTCATTTTCAAGGTGTATTTGATCTTCCTGAAGATCCTAAAATAGACAAAGAGCTTGCCATATGGAAGAATAGAGATCAGAAGGAATATGCATTGATCGATGCTATAGTAATGAAGAGTTGAGTCGACATTTTCATTTGCTAAGAATTGTTACGTTGCTTTGAAGAAGTTGAAATATTTGTATGTCTCATACTCAAAATTGGAGCTAGTTCCGTCGTTGTTAAAGCTCTTCAACCTAGAGTTGAAGGATGATGATCTTTGGCCTCTGAGATTAAAGACATTATACATGACATGGATTCTACTAGTGTGAAGGCAAACATTGCTCTCATTGCCTTCATTAAGGTCCTTTATCTCACATATTCCCACTATATAGAGTCACTTCAAGCTAGTGGATAGGTGAAAGACCTCAAATTCTTCACTTTGGTGGAGAAAATTGTACAACTAGAAAAATCCTTTGGAAAGAAAACAGTCCAAGCCACTGGAGAGGCCAGTTTCCCTTTCTTAGAAAGGGAAGAATCAATCACATGGGTCTTCAAGAGGTGATGGAAACAAAAGAGGACATGGAATAAATACTTTCAGGGGTAGGGGGGTTGACAAAACCATGGTTAGAGATCTGATTTTCAACGTGTCTGATACGGAAAGAAAGGACACGAGGAAAATACATGCATAATTCCATGGGAGAAGATCATAGAAAGAGCATAACGAAGAGAGAGGTAAATGTCATGAGTTTTGTACAGCTTCTGAATCTTCTCATTTCATCATAGGGGGGTTGACCAAACCATGGGTAGAGATCTAATTTTCAACATGTTTGATGTGGCAAGAAAGGACTTGAGGCAAAGACATGCATAATTCCAAGGGAGAAGATCATAGAAAGAGCATAAATAAGAGAGAGGTAAAGGTCACGAGTTTTCTAAAGCTTTCGAATCTTCTCATTTCATTGTTGGGCATAATTGAAGTTTTGTTCAATACTTCATTTGCATCTTGGAGAGATACTTGATTTCTTTCCATTGGTGCAACTTGCCACATGACATTTAGAAAAGACTTATTTGAAGAATTGAATGACAATGTAGATGGTGTAGTATATTTTGCAAATAAATCTAGCCTCAAACATAAGGGAATTGGCACCATCAGGCTCAAATTGCTTGGATTCCCTAACTTTTTGTTGCATAATGTTCCATATAATCCATAGTTATAGAGAAACTTGTTGCCTCTTATGCACATTCAATAGCAAAGCGATTCCATTCGCATATATGATGGGCAAGTTGAGATAAGGATCTCCTTTGATAACCAAGTCATCATGATTGGATGGAAAGATCTGAGGTTGTAGAAACTGAAAGGGACATTTGCAAGAGATTACAATGTTGCATACCACACTCAGCATGAAGGTACTTTATCATCTAGTCTTTTGTTGCTTTCTAGATATGGACATGTCAATTATGATAGCTTTAGAATGTTGAAGAAGAATGGTGTTTCTAGTTTTCCCACCATTCCAAAGGAGTTGAAATAGTGTGATGCTTGTATTCTTGGCAAACATAGTAAGCAACCTTTTTGCCATTCAAATTCCAGAGCATGTAGAAAATTAGAGTTGATACACTTTGACTTGTGTGGCCCCATGCATGTTGCTTTTGTGAATGGTGATGAATATTTCATGACTTTTATTGATGATTACACCAAGATGTGTTGGGTTTGTTTATTGAAGAAAAAATCATAGGCATTTGAAACATTTACAAATTTTCATTTATGGATTGAAAACGAAGCACAATCTCGTAATGACACTCTTTGTAGTGATAATGGAAAATACTATACCTCTAATGAATTTTAAAACTATCTTTGTCAACATGGGATTATGCATCAAACCAAATTTCCATATAATCCTCGACATAATGTTGTAGTAGACAGAATGAACATGACACTCTTGAATATGGTATGCTTCATGCGATTTTTAAAGAACGTAAAATTAATGTTTTAGGGTGATGGAATTCTGTGTGCAATCTATTTGAGAAACACAATTCCATCTCATGCTCTTGCCAACAAGACTCCATATGAAATGTGGTATGATTGCATTCCTCAGTGAGGCATCTCTGGGTCTTTGGTTCCACCTGTTATACCATAATTCCAAAAGAACAAAGAAATAAACTTGGTGTAAGGAGTTGAAAGTACATCTTCTTGGGGTACTCAAACACTACCAAGGTATATCGTCTTTACGATGAGGTAAATACAAATTTTATTCTTTCTAGAGATGTTATTTTTCTTAAAATTAATAAACATGCAAAGTTTGCGAAGTGGCAACTTGATCATTTGGATAAATTTACTCATGGAAAGACATATCATGAATTTGACAATGAGATTCCATATCTTGAAGAAAGGACCCCTATCTTGGATCAAACTTTGGAATCTCATTTTGCAGCACCATCACCCCTCATGAAGAAGTTCATGCCACTTCACCAAACAAGAGGTTCAATTTGACGATGTGATTGGGATGATTGGAAGACTGATTCTTGAAGAGAATGAAGCACCACTAGTTGAGCAACTTGGACCCTCACATAAAGTTCCAGAGTGGGTCATGAAGACTCTTGAAAGTGTTAATCTTGATGAAGTCCGAAAAAAAGGAGCCATAAGTTTGACAAGACAAGAAGATGGAGGTGATGTAGATGCTTCAAGTTTAGGTGATGTAGATGATATGGATGTTTTATGTGATTGTGAACTAAATACATTTGCTAACCTTAAATCAACTTCTTTTGAAGAAGTAGTCACTCATGATGAGTGAAAAGAAGCCATGCCAGATGAATATGATGTAGTCATCGAGAATGGGACATGGAATTTGGTGGACCCTTAATTTGGAAGAAAAAAATTTGGTTGCAAGCGTGCCTGTAAGAACAAGTGCAAATCAGATGGCTCACTTGGAAAACATAAAGCGAGGCTTGTGGCAAAAGGTTATGCAAAAAAGGAAGGCATGGACTATGAGGAGAATTTTTCCCCCACAACAAAATGGGCCACCATTTGTTTTGTATTGGCTTTGATTGCACATAACAAATGGGTAGTTAATCAAATGGATGTGAAGATCGCATTCTTGAATGGAGACTTGAAAGAGAATGTCTTCATGTCTTAGTGGGAAGGTTTTGTTGTGAAAGGACAAGAACATCAGGTATGCAATCTCATCAAGTCTTTGTATGGCCTGAAACAAGCATGTCACGCATGGTACAAAAAGCTAACTAAGCATCTTCTAAAATTGAATTTCAGACACTTTACTATTGAGGATGCAACTTTGTTTATCAAGAAAGTTGGAAGATCCGTTGTGAATCTTGTAATGTATGTAGATGATTTATTGATGGAAGGAACATTGAAACCTACCTTGCATCCATTAAGCAAGAATTGAAGGAAGGCTTTGCGATGACACATTTGGAACATCTTCAATACTCCTTGGGTATTGAAGTGACTCGTAATCCAAAGTATATATTTATTTCCCAGAAGTACATTGAAGAGTTGTTGAATAGGTTTGGCATGATGTAATGTAATCCTCTCTATACTTCAATGGAACAAAATTTGAAGCTCACATAAAAATAAGGAAATGAATTTGACGATTCAAGCAAATATAGCCAACTTGTGGGGAGTCTTATCTATCATACCACCCCAGACCAATATTTCATTTGTTGTTGGGATCCTTCCCAGGTTCATGCAAAAACATTATGAAGGGCATTGGTTTGCTGTAAAGAGAGTTCTAAGATACTTGGAGGGGATTTAAGACATCTGACTCAAATATTCTATAAGGTGGATGACTTTAAACTGATTGGGTATTGTGATTCAAACTAGAAGTTGTCTCTTCGAGATCACACAAACAATATGTTCTAGTAGATCACAATATAGGTAGAATATGTCGCTGTTGTATAAGTGACAAAGGAAATTGTGTGGTTCAGGAAGAAACTTGAATATTTGCAAAAGAAATAAGTGAATTCTATTCCCCTTCTGGTGAACCGTAACTCAAGGGAGTCTATAGGATGTATATTATTAGGGTCATATAGGCCTAGTTGGCCGTGATGCCATTTTAGCTACACTTTTAGCCTATGTCACAATGTTCGGGTTCGAGTTAGGCTTCAGTGATCTTTAGGTTCGATTCAAGTTCGAATTTTTCGATGAAGTTTGGAGGAGGTTAGGCATTAGGTTTGTTAGTATATATATTTTCAAATTTTAAATATTTTCTAAAATTAAACTATCCAATATATTTTTGTATTCTATAATAAATAGCATTTAATACATTTATATATAAAAATAGTATTCACTATACATAAGTTAAAACATTTAATATTTAGTAAAATAACTTATATAACATAACTTATTTATTATTAATAGTTAATGTATAATAATTAAAAAATAATTTAATATTTATCATGCATTATGATAGCCTACGCATTTCATATGTACATTGTAAATTATATCTGTACAGATATTAATTTAGGTCCATTCAATGGTTTAAAAAAAATTAAATGTAGTATTGGATTACTCGTAAGGCTTTTGCGTCAACGTTGGTGTTTCTTGTATAGCTATTGGAAGGTCCGTTCGCACATACAAACAGTCGACATAGACAGTTGTGGTCGTGGCCTGTGGCATATTCGTCTGAAAACTTGTCAACGAAGCGAAGGCGAAGCACAACCATCGCAGATTACTCGTAGATTTGTTGCTGTCGCTTATCGACATATTCGTTTATGGAAATTCTCTGATAGAGGATTACTCACTGTCGCGACTTACCAACATAGTCATTTATGGAAATTCTTTGACATAGAAACCATACTAATCACGCTGCCGTCAAGCAGATAACCTAGAACCCACAGATTTCAAACTTCGTGATCGAACCCTAACTCGAACCTCAACGAATTTGGGTTTTTTCTTGAGGTTCACTGAATTGCGAACTTCAACGTTTGAATTTGGTGAACCCTGTGACATAGCTTTCAACACATGTGAGGAAGGAACAAATTGACAAATCGACTAAGTAGCTTTGAGGCATTCCAAAGTTAACCATTCTCATAATGTTGCTCTTTTATTTATATCGTTTGAGGCATAAACATTAGCAAGAGCGAGTTCATGGCCTTAAATCACACATTATCCAGACAACACATTATGTCATGTTGGATAATGACAGTGACCAACTTCGGGAAAATTAGGTGTGCAACTTCTCTTTTACCTTCAAAATGGTTTGTAAAAAACAATAGAGATTGACTAGATTACTTGAAGGGATGCCATGAACTTGAAAGTGATTACTTTACTTCTTGCAAGCATAAAATACCAATACTCGAAACTATACTTCTAATTTTTCAAACCATTTATATGCAGAAAGAGTTAGTACGACCTCATACATTCCATGAGACTACCTTCATTGTGAATTTGTATGATTTAAATCCATCATCTCCTCGTCGTCCTGATCCATTAGGGTATCAAAAGGGTTTAGAGAGGTCACATTCTGTAGCTTACCAAGAATGAATCATTAAGAATTTTGTTCCTTGTTTTTTTTGAAAATATTCCACTTTAAAATCAATTGAGATGAATTGAGACGTGTGTAGAATAAGACCTACAACCTCTATCCTCTCGTTGAATAGTGGGTTGGAAACTTCTAGAAAAATCTCTACCCTCTGTAGGGCTCACATGTATCTTTTGAGTCGATAAAGGGCTAGATTGAGAGGATCTCTAACACTATGGGGCTTGCATATGTTTACCCTTCCTTATGTCCTTTTCCCATCCTTCATTGTTATCTTGGTGTGAGGCTTGAGGGGCATGGCCTTACACATCAACAACTTTACTGGTAGTATTCTCATTATTTGCTAGGAGGGGGCAATCCTTAATTCCATGATGCCAACTTTGGCACTTCAAACAAGCGTTGGGTAAGAATTCATTAGGGATGCTTCGTATCGCTAAGTAATCCATGCATAAGGCCCCTTTACCTCCTTGGTCTAGGCCTTGATTAGATCATTAGGTGGATGTAACCCACTAAATGTCCTAACAATGTTTTCAAAGTATTACATATAATATGTACAAAATCATGAATATCATGAGGGATTTCATTACCCAATGGAAAGCCTTGAGAATGAGTTTTTGTGGGGATTTTTGTGGCACCATTTGGATATCCTCCTTCTGTAATTACCAAAATGGTTGAATTAGGTGGTATGTTGGCCATAATAATGGTGTCCCACTGCCTTATGGCAAGCTCAGTCTTGGAGAGCTATGGCCTTTTGTTTGTGCAAATGCCAAGCCAAACCAATATAGATAATGTAGAAGAATGCCAATTTATTCCAACTAAACCATTAGATTGTACCACAATCTTCAATCACAAGTACGCATAATTATTCTATGCAAGACTTGATAGAAACATTGGGGCGAGTCATTGTCAGTGGTCTTATTGACTTCGTATTGACTATGTGATCCATGAGAATTTGCCTATCTCTTAGCACCACCAAGTGATAAATTCATTAAAAAAAAGGAGGTAGTAAAATTGATTGAGCAAGATCGACAAGTAGTGTGTAATGTTTGTTGTCTAAGAATCAAGACCCTCAACGTTGTACAAAGCCAAATTGTTGCGCTTCATTGAATGAATAAAACCATAAGAGCTTGCCACTTATGAAATAATATGAATGACGAGGGTTTGCAAATGTACACGATTTGCTACATGACAAATCTACCATCTAATTGGATTCATTGTTCCCTTCTTATCTAAAGCTGATATGTGTGAATAATCATCCAAACTAACAACAAAACTAGCAAACTCTTTCTTTACCTCCTAGTGTAGATGAGCTGGAAATATTCTCATAAGGGCTCTTTTCACTCCACTTGCCACCTCCCTATCCTTATGTGGTGGTTTCCTCTTCCCATTGCTTTGAGCAATAAGGTCTTCTTCATAAAATCTTGGGTTCAAGGCATGTGCTAAAGTGTGCAATGGAGTGTTGAAGTGGTTCCACCTCTCAACAATGATTTTCTCTATTGAATCAACAACAAGAGCATCAACAAATAAATGACAAGGAGATTCCTATGAAATGATTTCCATAGTGTTATCAACCATGGTATCCATGCCATCGTAAACCTCTCCCAAGAAAAGTTAGTTTGTGTTGGCACTTCAAAGAAGCTCAAATGTAGGGGATGTGAACTTGAGCAAAAAAATCTATCTTGCTCCACCGCTCCTCATCAAGACACAATTTGCACACCATAGTTCCCGACTAACCACCATAGAAACTAATGGCTTCTCAACCTCAACAAGGTGACACAACATTATAAAGTTTGATGCATATCTTGTCTCAATAACTTTCTACAACTCCAATTTGAAGTTTTCTCAAAAAATTGCTTGAGACTAGTGGTGGTCGGTGATGAATTTGATTATTGTCGATCTCTTGTAAGATCAGATTTAAATTATGGACAATGCAAGGGGTTCAAAAAATGTGATCACACTTGCTTTCAACAATCAAACTTATATTGTTGCAAACTGACGCATTACCTGTGATAACTTGCAGCACCTTAGTATGCCCTATCTACTCAATAGGCTTGATTCAAATATCAATAATGAATTGAGCATTCTTTACCTCCCTTGAACGGTCTTTGGCCTTAAAAAACGTTCCTCATTTTGAAATGGCAATGATATTGATCAATGGCCTATGCTTAGCTTTTGTCCATCCATCAGAGAGAAAGGTAAACTTGGAGCTCCTCCAGGAAGCACGAATAGGTGCTAAGCTATCCTTAATAAGCTTCTTCTTTTAGGGCAGATTGGTTTGAAGATTTTCATAGTTAGGCCACTTGAACTCTGGAGGAGCTATGCTAATTGCCCTCAGCATAATCTTGCCAATAAGGAGACTGAACCACGTTAAAAATAAAATGGTTATCACATGCATAGATGGTCATTGCCGCTGTTGTTTCAGTGCCTTATATCCCTTGAACGTTCAACATTTTAGCTATTTTTCTCACTTGAATTGTTTTAATGCTTGTAGTTGTTGTTGTTCAGCTGCTTTCCTCTTCCTTGCTTCATGCACAATCTTTGGCTCGATGTTTGGAGCCTAAGGACTAGTATTAGTAAGGTGTTCATGTTTTAATTTTCTTTTAATCCTATCATCCTCTTCCTTCTCACCCTCATACTTCTTCTCTGCTGGGTCTTCTCACCCTCATACTTCTTCTCTGCTGGGTCTAACGTATTTGGGCAACAATCAACACCCGTTCCTGATTCTTGCAAAAAATGTGCCTTCACTCTTGGGTAAGGGCTATTAAACAGATTGCACTGCCATTTCCATGAACCACCACCAGGAATTCTTGCAATCTTTGTAACATGCTTCCAATGAGGATGCCAGTCACTCCTCTTGTTGGGCTTAAGCATTGGAGGAAGAGAAGAAGCTTGGTTGGAAACCATTGCTGATGCAAAAGAAAAAAATCAGATCTGCAATAAATCAAATGGATAATGTAGGCATAAACCTTAGAAAGCACTAAATATATACCAAGAAACTTCAAGAAAGCTTGCTGCTAACCTAAACACATTGGAAATGGCTGATGAACCAGAAAATGCTTGCTGTAGCTGAAGATGCCTTAAAACACCACAAAACAGCACACGATGATGGTTGTGGCTGCTCAAAACACCACAAAACCACAAAACAGCGTTACAGCACACAGCGATGGCTGTAGTTTCCCAAAACACCACTGAAATTCTGAATGCTTGCTGCAGCAACCTAAAAGATTGAACTCCCTCTAGGTGGAGACACCCTTGCTCAAGCTGTCTCTCAAATTGCCCTTGCTCAAACCGGCAAAAATGAGACTGAACTCCTTTTATAATTTTTTTTTCTGTTAGAGGCTTCTAGAAGTCTCATTGAGTATTAATTAACCTCTAATTAGTGTTTAAGTCCAAAATTGTGTGTCTCAGCAGTCAAACCAAGTCAATGTATACATATTAAGAGTTGGAAACATGTCATACGATTGCTGGTAACCCCGGGAACATGTTTCTGGCCAGACAAAACATGACTCCCACATGTGGGATGCGTTTTTATGGCCATAAATGTGTTTTAGGGCTGTCTCACATGCATTTTTTCCATGTTTCTGTACTGAAACATGCATTGTATGGCCCTTAATGTGATGTTTCCTTTAAGTCCCTTCTCAATGGACCTATATTTAATTTTGGGGTGAAGATAAGTCACCATCAATTTTTTCCTCGTCTTCCTTGTTAGTAGTATTATCAATTACGATATTATTCCTTTCTTTTTCAGTCTCTATAACCTCTTTGAGAAAATCCATTGTTCTGACTTATCAGTTCAATCTTATATGACATGTTCTTTGGCAAAATTAGTGTACCTCTTCCTCTGTTGTTGACCTTGCTTTCCTTTTAGCAGGAAGTTGTATTTTCTTGAATATTCTTTTCTTTTTGCATTTACGTTTCCTTTGCAATAAGTATAGATATCATAGCCTCCAAGGATCGCGAAGGCAATAGGCTGAGTGTGAATGTCGTGTTGCTGTAATTCAGGGTATTTGTTTAATGACACTAGGCTTAGCACCGTAGTCTTCATCAATTACACCTACCTTTGCTAACTGATCCATTATGGGTCTCAACACATTTATGATTTTTGTTTTGGGTAAATAAAGGATACATTTCATTAATATATAAGATGTGTTACATGGTTGCTTATCCAATTTGCTAAAATTGGTGGTAAACAAGTTTTTTGGGTCCCCATTGAGCCTACTTGTTGGAGCAGAAAACAGTCAACTATACACAGTCTCGAGTGACATGTTTAAATGATATCCACGATAAAAGGTTCCCAAAAATTTAGTGACTGATTTCTAGAGCCATCTCTACCCTTCCTAAGGATTCTGTAGTGTTTATTTGTTCCTAATTTTCATAAATACAAGGTGTTATTGGACAACGGATCTTCATGCCAGGGCTTGCGCCTCACTTGTTGGATATATATATATATATATATATATATATATATATATATCTTTGAAGAATATCTCAACCAGAAACTTGAGAGGATGATGTGGATAAACTGTTCTTGATTGATATTGTTCATTAATATTTTCATTCATCCATGAAGATATTTGACATTTTTCCTTTATCTTTGAGGGTTTCTAGGGTTTTTGGAATTGATATAGAGGGATCTTCAAGTGTTGTTTTCTTTAGTATTAAACCCTTAAAATTTATGGTGATATAAACCCTACTTAAGTTGAGACAATAAAGTTGAATTATCTGATATCTCCTACATTTTCTACTTTTTTACAAGGTTATATCTATCTATTTGTCATGTCCCAAATTTTGCATTGGGTCACAATGGCGTAATCACATTTGCCGTATTCATGAGAGTTTGTCAAATTGATGCTAACGGTCAAGTAATTGCCAAAGAGGAAAATTACTAGTTTCCTAGGTTGGGGGTGGAAGCTTTGGGATTTGGAATAAGGGGGACAATGAATGATGTTTGAACATTAGAATGGCATAAATATTTAATAAATGAGCTAAATAAATAAATACAACGAAAAATCAAAGTGGCAATTGATCATGAAGACACATGGAAGATGTGGAACCCACACAAGCTAGATTTTCTATGCCACATGGCATCCTCCTCTTGTCATTTCAAATCCATAAGAAGCCCAATGGTCTTGGGATGAGTTGGAAGGTCAATATACTTGGAATGAATCAATTAAGGTCGAATTGGGGTGGAAGAGTAACTCCCATGTAAGAGGAAAATGCACTTTGGAGTTAGTGAGACACTTGGACTAGATTCCCTAGCTCTATGACAAAAATGATGAAGATGATATGACATCTATGCCACAAATCAGATCTGAAGGCTGACATTTGACATATATGACATATCAGGACTAAAAATAGCTCCAAGAGGGTGCTCAAGGGAGTTAGGGAAGCTAAGATGCTTCCACATGTGATTTGGTGGAAGTGGGAGACTAGGAATTATTGTACAAGTGGCATTCTTTGGAATCTCTTCCCAACTAGAGTTGGAATGCATCTGTTGGAAGGAATTCGACCCATAGAGAGCTTGGAAACTTTATAAATGTCAAGAACAAAGAATGAAGGCAACTTTTGATCATTTGAGAAATTTTCATTTGTGAAGAGAGAGAGCTACTGGATGACTAGTTTCTTGCCTTAGCCGATTTCGAGGGTGAAAGATTCCCATCCAAGTTGGTGTTTGGAGAGGCCATTCAGGTCTTTCATGGAGCTTTAATGGAGTTTGTATTTGCAGGTGTAAGCTATGGGGTAGCTCGTGGTTTCTTCTAGTGCAACACATTCTTTCAACCATTTCCAGTTTTTCTTGCATATTCATGCTCATGGAGAGATTGCGATTTGGGTGAGCTATTATACTCTTTGGGAGAGCTTCTCATGGTCCATTTCTGATGGTAATAAGCTTAATATACTCTGTTCTTCATCTTTAGAAAGTCTCAGGTTGAAATACCAAATGGTTACATATGTAAAAGTGATTATTAATGAGCAAACAATGACCATTTCCCAACTAGATTGATGTATGCCATTGTAATGCTGATGATTTCGACTAAAATAATGTCTCTCTGATATATTTATGATGAATGGACTACCATTGATACTCTGTTCTTCATCTTCAGAAAGTCTCAGGTCGAAATACCGAAAGATTTCATGTAAAAATGTTAAACAACGAAGAAACAATGCCATTTCCCCACTACCTTGTTGTGAACCAATGTAATGTTGATGGATTCGAATGGATAAGTAAACTACTGATGGTTTATGGATGAGTGGACTGTTATTGATGTACCTTGTTGTGAACCAATGTAATGTTGATGGATTGGAATGGATAAGTAAACTACAAATGGTTTATGGATGAATGGACTGTTATTGATGTATTATATGAGTTTAATGTTCAGTACATAAGCATTTGGAGTCATTTTGTTGAGTTTTATAGCATTTGGAGAAGATTGCCAATCATTTCCCCCAAGGTTGAAACTATTCTTTTTGCATCTAATTTAAGGGAGTTATAGCAGACGTTAAAAGTTGAATGGTGATGCATATGAGTCCATGTTGATGTTCTTTATATGTCCCCTGCTTCCATTCAAAAATTCGAGTTGGATTGAGTTCCTTTGGAAAGTCATTTTCATCATCTACCCCTAGGGGATTTGAACGACAAGTTGCTCGTAAAACTCCATACATTGACCAGATTGCCAAAGTGAGTTGCAGAATTCATTTGATGGTTGAAAGACAACCTATAAACACCATTTTTATGTATTGGCATTATTTATACACCTGCTGGTACAATTTGAGAACATTTGGAGCTATTTGGAGCCATCCATTGGGGGTTTGAGCCTCATAATTACTAGTAAATTCCTTGAGTTCTCTTCGATACCTATTCGACCCCAAAACCACATCTAATGCTGCAAATATACTTTACTTAATGTCTTATAACAGAGCCTCATACCAACCATTAGTGGAGGTTCTAGAGTGTTTGGAAGATATTTGTTCCAGGACCCAGGGGGGATTTCCACCTCCCATGGTTGGGTATATCAGTTGATTATATGTATAATAGATGTGTTAATATCTCCCATCACCTCTCATGACCTTTTTCACCAAATTTGAAAGCAATTGGAGGAGTCTGGAATCAGTTGTATCCATATACCCAGAGTTGAAACAGGGTGAATTTGAGCACATTGGGAAAATTATTCACAAGGGACATTACACTATTTGTTACCCATTTTGGTTTTATATTGTTACACTTACTGGATTACCTTGGATGGAATGGAACCATTATTCATATCTTTCTTGTCTGACCCGCTTTCTGGATTTTAAAGTGTTGTCTTGCTTTTTCCCTTTTGAACTGCACTGCTTTCTGATTACGCCGATAGGCGTTATTCAATGGTATTTTGGGGGGTTTGGGGGGAGATGGACTTGCTTGAGCGGATCATCAAGATCCAGCAAATCCTGCCAAGTGGATGCTCAAGATCTGTTGATTCGTCTGATCTTTTAACACCCGGAGAGTTAGGAGAGTTAGGAAATGGCGTGCAGTCTGTTAGGAAACGTGCCTGCGGAGCAGATAACCGTGGAGGAGCAACCGTCGCGGATATCCCTGGAAGCGTGGAGGAGATACACATTGAACATTCTGTTAGCCGCCCCGAACATTCTGTTAGCCGCCCCGAAAGGTAGTTTCTTAGCCCGCGCAGGAGAGACCTGTGAGTTTCGTCGTCCTGAGCATTCGTCGTGAGATCGTTTGAGCATTAGCCGCCGAGGAGCATTCGTTGGAGCGCCTGTGCATTCGCCTGCAATCGTCTTGGAGTTTCGCCGTCGTGCATTAGAGGTAATCG
>LPNX010973984.1:4434-20463 GCA_001517045.1 Pseudotsuga menziesii
TCTCTCTCAATCCTAACACCTAAAACTTCTCTCTCCACTCTTTCTTTCTCCCTAACTCATCCAACTACACTTATCACCCACCCCCATATCTATTCCCCAAACCTCTCTCTCTCTCACGCACACACAGACACCCACATCAGACATCCACAAGTTACCTTATACGACTAACATCCCCCCTCTTCCCCCCAATTCTTACTAATCCCCCATACTCCTCTCCCTACCTAGAACTCCCCTGATCCTCCTACCTCTCTCTCCCCCTCATCTCCATGTCATCATCACATTTTTTCAAGGATTTCTTGTTTTTGGGGTGGTGAAGCCCATCAAAAGTATGTTGTGTGGGTACTCGTTGGATGCAGAATTCAATTCTGCATACAACGAGCCCTCCTGATCAAAATTTGTGTAAAAACACAACAAGATATGTTGAAAATGCAAACAAAAAATTTAATTTTTTTATGATACCTATCCCTAAATTTATATTAAAAATTTGTTTAAGAGGTGCTCTGTTTTAATTTTAAAGCATTTTGATTGGATAATGCATGATGAGATGGAATTTGTATTCTTTTTGGAGGGCCCATTTTAAATTGAAATTTTCTCTAATGATATGTAAATAGAATTGATTTACTGAGTATGTAAATAAAATGCATGGTTGTGAATTGGGGATTTAGGTGATGAGAGGATTCGATTCCCGCCATCTCTTGTAATTACTACGGTCTGTCTAAAGATTACGATGAGGTTTAAATAAAATAAATGATTTGCGTATATAAATGTGATTACATAGTTTTAATTGTTATTTGGAGCGAATGTATGGTTAATGAAATTATTACTACATATACATGTTTAAGGTGGATTCTAGTATGGACTAGGATTAGAGAAGCCAGTCCTAAGGAAAGATCTCTAATATGAAATGTTATGCATCCAAATCCCACGTATAGCATAAAAAGAGAAGAAATAGACAATAAGAGAGTAATACTCAGCTAAACGATGAATATCAGAGATAAATATCAATCCTCTTCGAGGGAGGAACCTCCTTACACAATGTACAATACAATATAAGATGATATGATGCCAAAATGAGAAGATATCCTTCCTATATATGGTAGATAAAAGTGTACAATAACAACTAATAAACCCACTAATAGATTCAATCCTGCATGGATAATATGTAATGCACCACAATATAGGTGATAATGTGCCACATTATATGGTGTAATGTGTCATCATTAAGGGCTTAACACCGAGTGTTATATAATGTCTTCCACTTCATTGTGGGAATCCTAATGCTTTGTGTGACTTGTAATGTCGTCTTATTCTATAGCCAATTCCTCTTCCCTAAAAAGTTATTTACATATATCCCATGCTTGTTTTGGATTATTAGCTTCTGCAATGTAATGAAAAATGGACTAATATATACTCTCATGTTTGAGACTTAAGGAAACAACTTTCCTTATGTATTTATTGAACATTGTCAAAGTATTAAGTGCATTTGGATCAATGGGATCCTCTTTTGGTACGAAATGCCACAAATATTGTGAACTTAGCAAACTTTTTAGTTTGATTTCCCATAAATCATAATCGCCTCCATGAAAGGTATGCCATAAACCTAGTGGTGTTAGGAGATTTATTACCTCTTCAATCTCTAGGAGTAGTTCTTCTTGTAGCTGCAGCCTTAAGCTTCAATATTCCTCAATCTTCTCTAGTCTTCTTGTCTTGATCACAACCTCCAAAAATATTCGATCTATTCCTTTCTGTGCTTTTAAATATAAGAAAAGGATTACTCAAGACAACAAGGAAAGGATCAAGCCATACGCTCTCATACCATGTTAAATATTTAGGATAACAAGTCGAAGATGGTGGAAGAAACAATGAGCATACTGATTGCATGGGAAATGGAATGCCTTCTCAATATTAACACAATTATTTTTAAGACTACACAACAACAAAACCATGGGTAAATACCATGGGTTAGAGAATACCTTGAATCGCTAATTACAGGTAAGGTGAGAAAATCAACTAGTCAACTAACAAACTAATTAATGAACTATTGACCATAGTGGAACCTTGAGATTACAATTCTTAACACTCATGTGGTCCTCACAAATTACCCCTTAAAAATAAATTAAGTTCTAAATTGAAAATGTAAAAGAAAAAATCCAAAATTATATTTTCTTACTCATTTCCGAGCAAATGAGCACAATTCATTTACACCCATGAATTTAGAATTTAGGATGTAAGTTGATCATGGAAACTCTCATGATCATGCTAAAACCCTCAGATATATACATGAAGTGCATCATTTCCTTCTGCATGCGGAAATCTCCTTATGTGATTTCAAAATTGCTAATTCTTATAGGCTATATGTTGACCCCACTTTCAAGATGTAGCTCAACTCCGACTATAGTGAGTTGAGCAAACTTCTTAAAGCTATGAAATCCTACACACCTTAGTGCAACAAAATTAAAGTTAATATGTCCTCTTAGAGCATGTCCTAAAATAGTCGATAAATAAGAAGGAAAAAGAAAACGTTAAGTTAGAACTCCCTACCACTTAATGAGTAACCCCTTTTCTTTTTCTTTTAAAAAAAAAATATGAACACTTGTAATATACTTTGATATACCAAAATTGCCTACATTATCCCAATTGAAAACAATAACTATTCAATAAATCTATAGTATTATGTATAGACATTAAGAGGGTACCAAATTTCTATCACTTGAAGGAACTGGATATTATGACTACTGTCCATTTTTTATGTCACAATCTTGCAATTGGGTAGTGGTGCTAGAGAAAACAAAGCTGTATCTAAGCTGCAAGTGGAAGAAAAACATCACAGAAAACAGAGCCAAGATTACAAGCAAAAAATTGCACAAGAATGCAACCAAAGAGATAACTCTCAATGGGCATCCCGTCAAACTGGTCTAGTGGCTCAGATGGGGTTTCACCACATTAACGACCCACGTTTGAACCCCAACAAGCATAGAGCCCTGCATTCTAAGTTGGCCAGTTTTGACAGGAAGTATATGGAACATTAGCTCAAAGATATAACTATAAATAAGCATATAATTTCAACTAACTTCATTGCTACAAGCACTAACACAAGAAAACCTCACATCATCCAAAGAATGGAATAATAAGTTTGTGAACAGTCATCCAAAAGTGAAAACTGTGTAAGAGGAAGAAAACCTTGAAAAGGAAATCATTATTCTTGTGGAAATAAATATAATATAAAATCATACATAATAAAAATAAAATACATATAATATAAAATAATATATAATAACATATACATAGTCTTTTTCAACATTATCGTGACTTGTTTTGGACATTTCTATGCATTTTGGACATTTTTATGAATTTTGGAGTAGCTTCGGTGTATCATTTTGACTATCTCTGGTGTTTCCTTTTTGGCTCTTGTGTATCATTTCGTGGTTCTCATGTATCATTTTTTATACAATTTGGACTAGCTCTGGGTTTTAATTTGGAGCTCAAGCTTGATGTGTGGAGTTGAGGGTTCAGAATTGGAGCTCACGGTTGAGAATTGTAGCTTGTTTTTTTGATTTGGAGCTCATGGTTCACATTTGGAGCTCACAATTCATGTTTTGAGCTCACGGTTTTGATTTGGAGGTCATGGATTAATGGGTAATAATCACCTCATTTATTGGGGCTTGCAACCGGTTCAGGGTTTTAGTTTTTTTGGTCATGCTGTGATGTTTGCTTTGTATTTGTGGAAAAACATCTACAACCAAATCAATTCCAAACTAAAATTTTAGATTCCCTATATCGACACATTATATTAGGATAGATGAGAGCTAGGGGCCCACATTATCTCTTGGCTCACTGTAGCCCACCCATCATTGGAGCTGCAAGGGAGTAGGGAGCAGTTCTATGTGAATACTCGACCCGAATAGAGTAGCGATTTACCTTCAGAAATAGTTCCCACTCTTTACTATGCACTAATATTTTGTTACAACATTTATAAACCTAACTTTAATGAGATGAATCCCCCACCCCTATATGATTATAAAGGGGTTGTCAATGTTGGAATGAACTCGATTAACCACTCGGTTTCCAAAATTGATATAACTAGGTTTATGGATGATTGGATTTTTCTTTGCGTCATTTAGAACATCCATGTCTATATGTATCTGAGCTATGCATCAAATTGAATGGATAACATATACAAGAGAAGGTTGTCCACTTGACAGGGGAAACACACAGATTACCAACATGATGGAAAGCCAACAAGTTTTTTTTTTGTATTATTAGGCCCGTAATTTTTCATTTTTAAAATAACATTTGTTTGGATGAGGTGGTGAAAGATGGAAGACATTTGGTTAGAGAAGGATAGGATATAGCAAACAGTCCATCAAGCCAAACACTGAAGAAAGACATTGGATATATAGGGTTTTGATCGAAACTCCCCACCTGTGAGAGAGGATATATTTTGTAAAGGTTTAGGCCTAGAAAATGGTTGGTGGTATTGTTATTAATGATGTTGTTATAGTTGATAGCTAGTATAAAATGGTTAAATAGTAGAAGGGTGTTCCAGTTGCTTGAATTGTAAGGATTTTCAGATAATAATGGATAGTCATTCTTGTAATATGATCTCTACTAGACTTGTTATATTTATTTTCTAAGGATGTATTGGATTATGATGAATATTAATGGAATGAGACACCCCATTCCAAATATTTGGTTTGTTCTTTTCATATGCAAAGGATGTGTTGTTTCTTTTTTTCCACAACTATGTTAATAAATGAATTATTATTTAGTATAGTTGTGTGCCATTATGTAGTAGAAGGTACTAGTAATTATAAGGGCTCGTTTATTCATGGTGGTATGGCAATGAGTTGCACTTGAATGAATCGAGACTTGCATAAGTAAATAAAGGAACCCTATATGTAAATAGAATAGATTTAACGAGTATGTAAATAAAATGGATGTTTGCCAATGGATGGATTTAAGTGCCCAAAGGATTCGATTCTTTCCATCTCTTGTAATTACTACAGACTGTTTAAAGATTATGATGAGGTTTAAATAAAATAAAAGATTCGTGGTGAATCCATGAAGATGGGTGTCTATTTTCAGGGGTCTTATGAGAAAATAAAATTGATTTTTTCATGTTTTTCAACTTTGGGTGAACGAAAGTGATATTTTATTTTATAATTTCACTTTCAAGTAAAAACAAAACTTTTAAAGAATTATGTTAGCTTTCTATTCATAATTTTTTCAATTTTTTTTTCGATATTTGATAAGTCATTTCATAAAATGTTTGACAACGTGTCCTTATAAAATGAAGGGACTAAAAAATAGACATGTTTGGTTGCGCCCCTAAAATCATTGCTAAACTTGTGTTTTGCAAAAAAAAAATATGTTACGACAATCTACACACAATATACTATTGCGATGACTATAAGTTTGTAACCAACGGATCTATATACTAATTATAATATTTTTTTTAATTCGATTAATGGGGAAACCTTGTTGATTTTCAACATGTGTTTGGTTGCACCACTTTTCTTTCAATAAACTATAAAATTTAAAAATATACGAATACCCTTTTGAAGTAGACACTCCAATTCACCGCACCATATTTGTTTCAATTCTTTAGGTGGTGTATTTTTAAAGTTATATATTTTTCATTTCACCGCATGTTGAAAGAGATGAAATGAAACTCGACACATGTTAAGAAACAAAACAAAATAAAAATACCAGATATCAACTATACAGAACAAAATCTATACCTGTGGAAAGTAGATTTAATGACGAAACTAATGGTATCAATTCCGATAGTCGATTTGTAGTGTAAGGCATCCATCTTACCTTCCAAAAATGGAGAAACCTGAAAATTGTGCAAGTTTCAGGTCTTAGAGGTTATTTGGCCGAACAATTATTTGGACGAACAATGTTTTTTCATTATGGAACCATTATTTACAACGCAAACGCAAAAAAAACTCGTTGGCTGGAAAAAAAATTCGTCGACCTTAAATTTTTTTAGCTTGCATTCTTCTAGTTATATGCCATTAATGGTTGGCTATCTATTCATCGACTATAATTTATCCATGCATGATAGTAAACAATAATAATACATTACAATTTATCATATTACTAGCACACCCACAAACAAAACATCTGCTCTTCAAGAAGATACACTACGCTGAATATATCCTTTGTTTAGTAACTCTTGTAATTGTATTCTTCATTTCCTTAATTCTGGGATACTCATATGATATGGAGCTCATGATACTAGTGTTGAAAATGACATTGGATCTATGGTAAAATCTACATATTTTTTAGGTGGTAATACTCATATCTTATCACAAAATACAACTTCAATTTCCTTTAAAATACAAAATTGTTCCAATTCTATTTTTATTTTGGCTCAAATTCTTTTATTTTGATCATAAAGTTGACACCCTTTCCTAATACACTTTTTACGTTGTAGTCTTGAAATTTGTCGTGCATATAAAGGTCTATAAATTTCCTTCATTATATGATACTTATCCTCCTCATCCACACTACTAAAAATATATGCAAATAGTTGACAACAACTTTATGAGATTCTAGCCAATCCATGCCTATCAATATGTCATAGGATCCTAGGGGAAGTATATTTTATTTAACTGAGGTATCCATGTCATTAAAACCTAATAACAAATCTTTAACTATCTCCATAACTTTCATTTTTATCATTGTTGCCAGCTATACCAACCATGTATTTTTTTCTTTTTCCTTACTAAGTTTACACTTTTCAACTACTTTCGGTACGATGTAACTTAAACTAGATCTTGAATCGATAAGTATAGAAACATGTATGTTCAAAACTTTACCTTCTACTTCCAACATGGTGGATTGATGGTTCACCTGCTGATATTCCAAAGAAACATTAACTATAGGGATATTCTTGCCTATGTCATTCATAGTAAAAGCTTTTTGTAACATGCTTATAGATTACTATTCCGTTATCCACTGGAAGTTTCGATACTCTTTACCCCATTGCTATTGGTTGAACCTTGCTTGTTGTAATTTTTATCAGTATGACCTCTTGTTCCTTTTCCAAAAGCTGAGGGTCTAAATCATTTCCTAGGTAGATCGACCTTTTCAATTTTTTTATTTTTCCAACTTATACTCAATTTGGATATTTGTTTAAGCAAATGGTAGCACAACTAGGCCTTTCTAATTGCTTCATCCATTGTTTAGGAATTTCAAACACAATAGTTTCCTTATACACTGGGGGTAAACAACTGATAAAACTGTATACCTTAGATTTTTCAACTTTTAGGTATGGTACATAGCATTGTAAATTTACAAACTTGGTTACAAATTATTCAATGGTTAACAATCCTAGTCTCAAGTCATTGAATTATTGGACTTTCTCATTATAATATAGTTCTAACATATACATTTTTTCAATAGTTTTAAAAAAAAATTCCAACTCAAGTCTTTACTACGTATGTTACTGACACGTTTAGCCTCTTTCAACCACAGAGCAAATTTAAAAACCAAGATTCTATTGCTTCATAAAATTCTCCATCAAACATGGGGGGCCTAACTTTTTGAATTCTCCCGGTAACTCTACAAGTCTTTCTTTTTGTTGTTGTGTATTCATTTCATCACCTTTTTTTTAATCCAAGGGGGTTATATAGGAATTATATTTGTAGTTTCTTCACTACTGCAACTTTGTAGTGCTCCTTTTCTCTTTTTGTAATGAACATAAAATAAATATAATAATTTAATTGCTAATGTTACCTTAGCATAAAAAATATTAAAATTCAAAATGAAGTTGCTAATTTTACATTAGTAATAAAAAATATTTCTATCAAAACTTTTTAACATTCTTAACATTCCCAACTTCTCAACACTGAAAATATTTAACATCTACAATCATGCATAAACTTAATAATACATATTTTCATATATTTGCACCTATTAAAATTACCTAAGATTCATTCATATATTTGCACCTATCAAAACATTCACTCCTAACAGTGCGATTACCAAAACATTCTCTCCTAACATTCCTTCATTTCCGCATTCACTCCTAACATTGACATTCCCCATATATTCATTCTTAACATTAACATTCCCCATATATTCATTCTTACATTCATTTATACATTCATATATTTGCACCTATCAAAACTTCCTAACATTCGTAACATTAACTAGTTAGCATTTCAAACATTAACATTTCCATATTCATTCCCCATGTATTCATTATCAACATTAGATTTCACATATCAAAGCATTCATTTCTATCATTCCCCTATTTCCATATTCACTCCTATCATTCACTCCTAACATTCCCACATTCACTCCTAACATTCACTCCTAACATAGCACCTATCAAAATATTTACTCCTAACATTCCTCCATTCCCACATTCACTCCTAACATTAACATTCCTCATATATTCATTCTTACATTCATTCATGCATTCATATATTTGCACCTATCAAAACTTCCTAACATTCCTAACCTTTATTAACATTCATTCATATATTTGCACTTAAAAATTCCTAACATTTATATATTTACACCTATCAAAACTTCATAACATTCCTAACATTTCCTAACATTCATATATTTGCACCTATCAAAGCTTCCTAAAATTCCTAACATTAAATTCCTAACATTCCTAACATTAACATTTTCATATTCATTCCCCATATATTCATTCTTAACATAAGATTGCACCTATCAAAACATTCACTCCTAACATTCCCCCATTCGCACATTCACTCCTAACATTCCCTCATTCCCCCATTCACTCCTAACATTAACGTTCTCCATATATTCATTCTTAACATTAGATTGAACCTATCAAAACTTCATAACATTTCTATCACTCTCAACTTTTCAACAACAAACATATATAAATTTAATAATTTACATACATTCATATATTTGCACCTATCAAATCATCTACAAAGGGACAGTGAAGTATATTAACCACGATATTGCTATCAGCTATAGAAAAACATAATTTTTCATTTTAATAGCATGAACATTTTAATACAGTTTATTTCTAGTCTATGCATTTCTATAACCAAAATTTAGAACAATAGACATAACAATCATTTACAATGAACACATGACTTTAATTTAATTACAATAAACACACAGATTTACCTGAGAGACAAGGTGGAGCATAGCAAGACCACACCATGAAAATACCACGTACACCTCCACAAATAGACCTCCATGCCGAACAGACCTTCATGAACAAACCTCCACGCCGAAAGGAAACCAAACAAGTAGAGGGGTGACAAGATGGGATATGTACATGTTAGACGAATGGGTGATGTGGAGGGGGATGACAAGCAATGACCAACCAATCGGGTGGCAAGATGGGTGGCGAGAAAGATGGCGGGATGATTAGGAAGACAACAAATCGCTACAGGAGAAAACAATGAAAATGAGGCCTCAACTAACCTTATATGGTGAAAAATTATTCAGCCAAACCATTATTTGGCTGAACAATTATTTGGTCGAATAATTATTGAAACAATGGTAAAAATTACCAATCAGCAATCTGTTCCATCAAATTAAACGGTTATCGTTAAAGTTTATTCGGCCGAATAAATGATTCGTCATTCGATCAAATAACTATAATTATTTTTCCAAATAGCTATAATTATTCGGCCAAATAAATCAATTATTCACCCGAATAAATATAGTTATTTGGCCAAATAACGCCCTCTATGTTGTTTGGGCACCCGATCCTCGTGGAAGTGTTACCCAACTTCGCATTTTCACCCATTACATAGTTTTAATTGTTATTTGGAATGAATCTATGGTTAGTGAAATGATTACTACGTATACATGTTTAAGGTGGATTACAGTATGGCCTAGGATTTGGGTTTGGATATCCATAGGGGTCAATACTACGATTTTTGTGCAACTTAATTGTTTTAATTTAATTATTAATGTGTTACTTGGTTATTGGTTATGTGATGGACGTCAGTAATATTAGATGAAGCTTAAATTATTTATGCATACGATTCTGATAATGTTTATTTAATTGAAAATGGTTTGTTACTTAATGTATATTTAATTATACGAACCTTGAAAGGGATTCGCTAGTTTGTACCTTAGATTTAGTATAGAATATTTATAAATTCTTCTTTAGATATAATTATTATTGGGTATAGATTTATATTCTATTCCATAATGGTTAATGCATATTTATGAATAGTGTTCTTGTTAGTGTACTTGTAAAATTTAAATAGGTAATACAGACCTAGGTTTTAAATGAAACCCTAGATCTGAGCTAGTATTTGTTTAACATGGCTCTACTCACAAAAAATGGAATCTATGAGTAGAGTAAAATAGGCTAAAGAGCATCTATATAATAGAATTGAAATAAAACCTATCTTACTATAAAACATAGTTTAAATAGTAAGATACTACAGAAGTAAACTTAAATAAATAAACTTTGGTAACTTAAGCATATGAAATAAATTGCAACATAGGGTTATACTTTAAAGATTTAAACCCTAGAATATATAAAAGGAGAAACAATTCCATGGGGTTAGGAGATATAATATGAACCTTTACCTATTTTAGCCAACATTTTATGCTAGAAGATGGAACACGAGCACTAGGATCTTATACCTGTGATTTTTTAAGCTCCTTTAATGGATGAACTTGCACACTTAAATAACCACCATTAACAATTCATAGCTAGATTTGAACTCTGTATTAGATGATCTAATCACTTGGGAACTACCACATTCTAGTAAACCATGACCTGAAACCATTCCTGGTTTCAATCTAGATCCCCTCGAGCTTGATTCCAACACGGAACTAGCTTAGAGATCCTAAGGTAGGGTTTCCTAACTAATATATTAGTTCTAGATCAGTTTTGTTTTTCCTTGTGGGAAATTGTTCTCCAAGAATTCCCTTGAGAACCCCAAGCCTTTCTCTCGATTGAGTCTTTATAGATAGACTTTTGAATCAAAGGGACGGTTAAATCAAGAAACCTTGATTTCTTGATTTAACACGCTTTTAATTAATTTGGGTAATTTTTAATACTTTAACATAGGAACTTTCAACTAGTTCCTAATTAGACCTTAGTAGGTATTCTACTATTCACTATATTTTAATAATAATAAATAATGGATGGAGCTTCTCTTTCTTTCTTTCATCATTAATATTATTACTATATTTATTCTGTATACATACCATGTATAAAATACATAATAGTACAACATTTGTTAACTTTGGTCTTTGGGCATCATATACCATGATCCCTAGACTTAATGACACTTCTTCATTAAGGTCAACGAGTAGATGGTTAGGTCTACTAAGCTAGGAAACTCTAAACATCATTGCATGTTGGATTCACTCGTATAACATGGTAGTTATTCAGTACTTGATGAGAATACCAAAATTCAAAATTTCATTTATTCACTTCCAAAAAAAGTATGATAAGATTAGTATTTTTCTCAAGTCATTTTCACTCTAGAATTTGTAATTCTTTTTAGTAACCCCAAGTGCTTACCAGAGCCCATACTCAACGCTATAAACAGAGAGTTACAAACTTAGTGCAATTCAAGATATCTTCATTCAACACTAATTTTAGGATGTACTTGTGCAATACACCTAGGGATACAATGGCCAAGGAGCTCATGCTTGAGAGCTTATGCTCAACATCAACATAGAAGGCTCGAGGGATTATGCCCAACAATTCCAATTATATTTCCATGTGTTCCATAGCTTCTTGTTCAACAAAAAGGTAAGTACCCATCTGCTCCAGAGTTTCTCGCCCAACACAAATCATCAATCACTCATGTGCGCCAGATCTCCTCGCTCAACACAAAACATCTCATCAATCATGTGCTTGAGGGTCCACGCCCAACACAAACAAGCATATATATATCATCAATAATTGGCTTACGCCCAATATATAAAAGAATTCATCATGTTCATCTGTAGTGGGGCCTTCTACCAAATATATCAAAATAAAACATCAAGATAACATCATAATCAATAGGGTCATGCTTATAAGTGCTAGGTCCAAAATTTGGGATATTACATACAAACATCCAAAACTCTTAGAAAATCGATACTATGGGTATTTTGAAGACATTATTCATTGTGGTTTTAACTCCTTCAAATTAGTTCTCTTTGTTGTCAAATGGTATAGGTTACAATTGAATCAACATTATCATGATAGAACAATTATTTAACATGATAATGAATTTACTATGGTTAATAAAAGGTTTTGTGAGCCATGAAATAATCTCTATGTTCTTCCAAGGAACTGTGAGTAAGTATTTTACTCTAAGGTTCTAGGTAGAGGGGGTTGGTCATTTACTGTCACACACGATTCAAGGGGAATGCCGGTAAAGTATAATGTGGGGGATGATAATGAAGAGGGTCTTGGGGAAGAAGACAATGTTGAGGATCATCAACATGATTTAGAAAACCATAAATACCATATTGACGATGAAATGATGATCGAAACTGACATCAATGACTATGATGATATGGCCAATACTTACAATGTTCAATCTAGATCATATGATAAAAATGATGACTTGGATGAAGAAGATGGCAAAGTCCATTGAAGTGTATGAGGTATTCCTTAATATATATTATATATTATATATATAATGAGGTATTTTAAGTTGTTTTTGTCATTTTCTTAAGAATAATCACATAGTAAGTTTTTAGATTCAATTAAGAGATGTTAGATCTACAAGGAAAACATGGTCCACGATGTAGATCATTTCTATGAATTTATTAAAAAATCTATAGGCATATCTTGAATAATCAACTTTTATACATGAAAACCTTAGAAGTCTAGCATATATATATATAAGTGTATATGAGAGTAAATGCGTGAATGTCTACCTTATAAAGTTGTCAAAATAATATGTACACATGTAATTTTTGGATGATGGTAGTGTTTACCTCTCGTGTAAATATGCATATTATATAATTTGTGATTCCTATGAATTAATCTCTCATGAACCTGTAGTTAGACAGCAATCACTCCTTTGGTTTGCATCGTCACCACAGATAATCCATCTCCTTGGCTCGAGAGGTCAGTTGGGAAGCGTCTTGTAGAACTAGGTTACCAAAACCTTACCAAAGGCCCCATGGATAGATTGAGTTATGTAGGTATGTTCCTTTCCAAACCTAAAATACTTGGTTCCTTTGGTCTCGCTCAAGCTGGATTAGTTCCCCCCTAATTGGTATTGGTATATGGCATAAGGAAGAAAATACTCAACTGTAGTCTCGCGTTATCCTCATGGGCTCTGGGATGCTTTTTCAAGTTCTTTCCTAGAAACTCATGTATGAAGAAATGAGACTAGATAATTGAGAAGTCTCCTTAGGCCAAGACATACAACAGGTTAAATCCATGACATGGCCCACCGTTTCTCTTGGGTATGAATCTTGCACTTTGGTCTAAAGCAAACCTAATATCCCGTCAGACATGGAAACAATATTGCTAAGAATTAGAGCAGTAAATAAACCCATGGTTTCTTTGTTGCCTCCTACCTTAAGAAAGGCCCTCTGGGTCGTAGATATGTGAGTCGAAGTTAAACGACTATATGATGATGCTCCATCTATCTATGACGCTATTATCGACCACTAGGAAGGATCTCACCACCTAAAATGGACAAGTTAAAGTGGTCTATATGCAGGTCTCATATGGGAACTTCTTTATGCTTCGTCTCTGCTATGCGGAATTGGGCCAAGGCAAGTATTGAGAGTCTGTGATGCAAATACTTTTAAAGGGATTTTATATTGGCTGGTTTGGCAATATCCCTATTATCCATACAACAAAAACTAATTGAAAAGCTACACATAATTTGAGCTTTATCGAATCTGCAAGACTGAATCCTTCACGTAGACTCTATTATATCAAATATGTTAATGAAAATTTTGAATTAAAGTCGAATGAACCAGCACTATGATTAAATAAATTTGTAGAGTCGGATTTATAGAATATAAACCTTATGATCATAACAGATTGCTGTCAACAATTAGCCTAGGAAGATATATTCCTTCATCTTGGGTACGTGGCCATGGATTATGTAAAAATATCCTCAACCTACATAATAAATAGAAAATATTAACCCTACATTACCAATGGCTTGTAAATTCGCTTGATTTATGACTGTTAATACCTTTCCCGATCCACTGTATATGTATCAATACTCAGAGGGTATTCTTTATATGTAGGCTGTAAGCATTTGTCACTAAGGCAGTCACGTGAGTTGTTATGTTCACCTTGTGTAAGCAAGTTCATTTCTGAGTTTCAAGACATTATTTTAACGCACTATTCTCTTGAAATGTGGCAAAGAAAATATGATATTTTCATGCAATATTTTCTTGAAATTTGGCAAAGAAAAGATGATATTTAGTAAAGAATACTTAAATAAATTGTTAATAAAAAAAAGTAATTAAACTAAAAGACCACACTTAAGTTTCACCAATTGCATGAAGACACTTTATTTAGCTTGGTAATTAAGTGATCCTACACGAGTTATGAGGCTAGTTAACTATGAAGTGAGTAAAACATTGTTTAATGTCAAATATGAAAGGCATAGAGCATCGATTATGCAAGATTAAAGAAACCAACATTGAATATTGAGGGTTGAAGTTATAAATGTATTGAACTCATTGCAAAGTTCATCTCATTCATCTATATTATCATTTTCTCTCTCTATATATAGGTGGGGTGTTTCTATCCCTTCTTATCTTGCACTTGAGTTGTCTAAAGAAATCTAGTATTGTAAAATACAATATTTTCTATCTATCCTAAAGAAATGTACTATTTTTTATGTCAGAAGATTCACTAGGTTTTTTTATGCTCATAGCTTTGAGGGTTTTCCCCATTGTACAACCGATGGTTGAAATTTTGTTATGTGTATGAATAGTTCATTGTTTTAATCTTTTAAGTGGGTGTGTGCAAGCTGATGAGGGCCTCTTTTGATGCATTAGATGCAATAGAAAGCTGAAAAAACAAATATCCATAAACTTGCATGGATATTTTGAGACACTTACACAATGAATATTGCAATGACTAAAGAACAAAAAATGTAGGAAATTGCATGGGGTTTCCAAATATATAATTTTTTTCTATTAAAAATGTTGTTAAATATCTAAAGCTAGATATTTTTTAACGAACACATTTTATTTTTGGGACAAATTATAAGGTATATGTTTTTGTGGATGCAGCCTCTGAATGACTAAATGATGGAATAAACTTATGAAAACAGGTATAGATATAGAGAACATTTAATACTAGTGCAAGACTATTTTTTTGATAATAAAAATAACACACACACGCACACACACACATACACATATTTTTAATTATTAAAAAATCAAACCTCGAAAATGGTACGTCAATTGTGGGTACAGTGTTTGAATGTCTTAATGGAATTATTTGGAAATGGTTTTTTTATAGCATGTAGAAGTTGATGTTCTTTAGTGCACCAGTCAAATTTTTTTTAAATGATTGAGAAACGAAAGAGATATGGACAAAACACTACCAATGTGTTTTTTGAGTTGAGGGGTGATGACATAAGATAAATAAGAAAAAAATAGAAAACATTGTGTATTCTTGTTAAAATTTACATATTTGGAATCTAAAAAAATAAAATAAAATAAATAAATAAATAAAAAACTATATATTTTTCTAAAATCTCATAAAAAATGGAGGTGTACACCATAGTGAGACCAATGGTTAAACACGAGTTTATTGAAAATTTGGATATAATGTTGAATTACTCATGGTTTATCATACTTTAAGGCATAAACATGTTGAATCCAAAGCAAAGTCCGAAGTCCAAAGTAGACACATGGGAATAAGAATTCCATGAAAGCATGGGTGGAAGCTCGACCTTATCATTTGGAGGGAATACATTTTTGAATTTAAGCAAAACGGGAGCGCGTTTTAGTGAAGAAAAATGAGAGTGCATTTTTAAATACTACAATGAGTGCTTGTTATGTCATTTATACTAATACTTTTATTATTTTATGCCCCCCCCCCACCAACTCCCCTCTTCC